>PVNU02000446.1:0-483071 GCA_003013855.2 Liriodendron chinense | reverse complement strand
AACCATGAATTAACATTGTCGAAACTTCCCGTTTGAATTTGGGTCCCCTGTGTTGTGTATGCCATCCAACCCATGTGAAACTTAAACATTATGCGGAATAATCGGATCGCGCGTCTATGCATCAACAATGGAGATTCCATACTACAATCTTAAAGGCATACCTGATTGGGAAGACATTCCCGATGCCGTCGTGTTGCTGAGAAGAACTCTTGGTCTTCCGCACCTTACACCTTTAGGAAAAACACTCAATGGGACTAGGGTTTTCTCTTGTGTGTTGGTGAGGGGACTAAGACATATATTTATAGGAAAGAGGACCAGAGAAGCTTACCCATCACACTTCTCTCCTCTAGGGTCTCCACACCATAGGTTTCCATATATGGCTTAATAACCGCGAATAGGGACTACGGTTCAAGCATCCCGCCCCAAACCTATTTGTAATGATCACAACTACTTTGGGGTCCACTGAATCGCTCAATCTGAATAATCCAACGGCCATGATCTAAACTGATGATCATGTGTGGCCCACCTAATGGAGTCTTACATTCTCCCACTTGAGCTACACTGATCTCTGAAAGAAAATAAAATATTTTATTTTATTTTTGTGAAAAAATATTTCATAAAACATATTTGTTTCAAAAGTTCCTAATGGGCGCCCTACTGATTTCAAAACAATGCCGTTGGATAACTATGAGCAACGCTTGTCAGATCCGGTCCATCAAGACCACTAATATTGAATCGTGGTAGTCAACACAACATTTAATATTTTCGAAGTGTAACGAATCACGATCACAAATACCAATAGCCTTAACGACATGGATCAATGATATGGGGTGTGGTATAGAGATTACACGTCTAATGCGATCATACGTGCTTATCTTCAAGTGGTCCTTCTGAACGTGTCTCCAAGACACAAACCAAAGTCTTGTTTACTCAAAACTAAATATGCACATTGAACGAGAGGCAAGATATAAATTGAAAAACAAAATCATCAATGCATAAAAGATATCTCTAAAAATGTCTGGACATAATCAGATCATATATGAAAACTCCCACTACTGAAATACATCCTTGGGATCAACAACTCCCATAGACATCACATGCTCCTTAAAGAGCGTGATAGGAAGGCCTTTAGTGAGAGGATCCGCTATCATCTGCTTTGTGCCGATGAGTTCTACAGACACTTGACGATTCTGAACTCTCTCCTTCACAACAAGGTATTTAATGTCAATGTGCTTTGACATCGATGAATGCTTATTGTTGTTGGAGAAGTTAATTGCAGTTGAACTATCGCAATAGATTTTTAATGGTTTCGGGATCATCTGCACAACCTGTAAACTAGAGAAAAAACTCTGAAGCCAAACCGCCTGATTCGTGGCTTCATGACAAGCTACATACTCTGCTTCCATGGTAGATGATGCCTTAATCGACTGTTTTATGCTCTTCCATGATATGGCTCTACCAACCATCATGAATACGTAGCCCGAGGTGGACTTCTTGCTGTCGAGACAACTAGCAAAATCTGCATCTTTATATCCTACCAACTCCAAATGGTCGGATCTCCTGTATGTGAGTTTGAAGTCCTTTGTCCTTTGCAGGTAGCGCAACACTTTCTTTGTAGCTATCCAATGATTCATTCCTGGATTGCTAAGGTACCTACCCAACATTTCAACCACAAAAGCAATATCCGGACGCGTACAGACCTGAGCATACATGATGCTCCCTACTGTTGACGCATACGGAATAGCTTTCATCTTGTCCTTTTCTAGGTTATTCTTAAGACACTGAAATTGACCAAACTTGTCACCTTTTACAATAGGTACTTGGCCAGGAGTACAACCTTGCATGCCAAACCTTTCGAGAACTCTATCAATATAGGCCCTCTGCGACAGGCCAAGTAATCCACGTGATCTGTCTCGGCTAATCTGAGTGCCGATGACAAAGGAGGCATCACCAAGATCTTTCATCTCAAAATTTTGAGATAGAAATTTATTATTTCATGCAACAATCCAATATCACTACTGGCCAATAAAATGTCGTCAACATACAAGACCAAAATGATAAACTTACCCCCACTGATTTTCACATATATGCACTCATCCGCAGTGTTTTCAATGAAACCATATGAGGAAACGACTTCATGGAACTTTAGGTACCACTGTCGTGATGCCTGTTTCAACCCATAAATGGACTTCTTAAGTTTGCAGACCAGATGTTCTGAGCCTTTGGCTTTAAAACCTTCTGGCTGCAACATATATATGTTCTCCATTAGATCTCCATTGAGAAACACAATTTTCACGTCCATTTGATGTAGCTCAAGATCCATATGAGCCACAAGAGCCATAATGATTCTAAATGAGTCTTTTTTAGATACAAGTGAGAAAGTCTCCTTAAAGTTAATGCCCTCACGCTGAGTGAAGCCCTTTGCGACTAGCCTGGCTTTATACTTTTCGATATTGCCCTTAGAGTCCCGTTTGGTTTTAAATACACATTTGTAACTAATCGGCCTAATCCCTTCAGGCAATTCAACAAGGTCCCAAAATTTGTTGTCCTTCATGGATTTCAATTCATCCTTCATGGTATAGAACCAATGAGAAGAATTTGCACTTTGTTCGACCTGTGAAAGGGATACGGGATCCTTTTCAACCCCAATGTCAAACTCATGCTCCTGCAAATAGATGATGTAATCACCTCGTATTGCAGATCTTCTCTCTCTATGTGATCGTTTTAATGGCTCATTATTTTGAATTGAGTTTTTCATTTCCTCTTCAGTGGGCTGTATTTAAGGTTGTACATGGTCGTCCATAGGGATCTCAGGGTCCACTGCTGGACGGACAACCATGCTACTCTGAATGATTGTGGTGGGAATCACAATCCGCTCTTCCTCAAATACAATATCTCTTAAATTGGTGCTCCCACTATCTTCAGTGTTCTCAATAAACCTAGCATTCACAGTCTCAATGACTCTCATGGAATATGATGGACAATAAAATCTGAATCATTTTGATCTTTCTGGGTATCCAATAAAGAAGCAACTAACAGTTCTAGGGTCAAGTTTTCTTTCATGCGGGTTATATGGTTTGGCTTTTGCAGGACAACCTCATACATGAAAATATCGTAGACTAAGCTTTCGCCCTGTTCACAATTCATATGGAGTTTTCATTACAGCCTTACTTGGGACCCTATTAAGGATATGCACAGCCGTTTTCAATGCATCACCCCACAAAGATTCTATCAACGTAGAATTACTAATCATATATCGCACCATGTCCTTTAGGGTGCGATTACGCCTTTCCGCTACACCATTTTGTTCTGGAGTATCAGGCATGGTGTACTGGGCGACGATGCCACAATCTTGTAGATATCTAGCGAATGGACCTGGATTACGTCCAGATTCATCATACCTTCCGTCGTACTCACCACCACGGTCGGATCTAACGACTTTGATCTTCCTGTCGAGTTGATTATCGAC
Source organism: Liriodendron chinense (assembly GCA_003013855.2). Classification (NCBI taxonomy): domain Eukaryota; kingdom Viridiplantae; phylum Streptophyta; class Magnoliopsida; order Magnoliales; family Magnoliaceae; genus Liriodendron; species Liriodendron chinense. The sequence goes on along the minus strand of PVNU02000446.1, from coordinate 479,602 downwards.
TTCAGCCTTATAGATCTTAAATGTATCCAGGGCGTCTGATTTTCCTTAATAAGGTATAAGTACCCATAACAAGAGTAGTCATCTATAAAAGTAATAAAATACTTCTTCCTATTCCAAGATACTGTAGGGAATGGTCCGTAGATGTCTGTATGAATTGCTTCTAAGAGTCATACGCTCCTAGTGGCACCCTTTTTCCTTATTCTAGTCAGTTTACCTTTAATGCAATCAATACAAACCTTAAAGTCTGAGAAGTCCAGGGAGTAAAGAATTCCTTCACGCACAAGCCTTTCCAATTTCTCACGAGAGATGTGGCTTAATCGCCTGTGCTTAGCATGGAGGAATTCTCACAATCTAAACTTCATTTGACGCCTTTAGTGTTTCCATGTGAGGAGTTAATGCTGTATACATGTGAAACATCCAAATCTAGCTGATAAAGGTTATTAACTAAAGTACCAGAACCAATCACAGCCGAATCATAGCAAATACTTAATTTTTCATTTGCAAATTTAAACTCATAACCAAATTTGTCCAAATGAGAAATGGAAACCAAATTGCACTTTATAGAAGGCACACAAATAGTATCTACTAGATCAAGGAAGTGTCCTGACGATAACCTAAGCCTACAGACTCCAATGGCTTCCACGTTTACTATAATACCGTTCCCCACATAGACTGATCTTTTTGCATCAGTTGGCGTCCGGCTTTGAAGCATATCCTGTATGGAATTACAAATGTGAATAGTTGCACCAGAATCTATCCACCAGGAGTCTATGGACATATCAGCTAAATTTGATTCAAAACAGACTAAAATATGATTTTTACCATTAGAAATGAGCCATGCTTTAAATCCTTTACAATCCTTCTTCTGATGACCAGGTTTATTGCAGAAGAAGCAGCCATCATTAGGACCCTTCCTTTTCTTCTTAAATATTTTTTCAGACTTAGGCTGATTGCCACCTGCAGGACTCGTAGAATTTTTACCTGAAGTGTGCTTTCTTTTCTTATTTCCTTTTCGTCCTTGACCAGATGTCACTAGGTGTGCACTTTGTGTCTTGCTCGACCTTCTGAGTCTCTCTTCCTCCTGAACGCACTGAGATATCAGTTCATTCAATGTCCACTTTTCCTTTTGAGTATTATAGCTGATTTGCAATTGACTGAATTGTGGAGGGAGGGAGTTCAGAACTAAAAAAATCAGGAGTTCATCCTCAATCTTAAGGTCTAATGCGCGGATTTTAGCCATCACATCAGACAATCCACCAATGTACTCCCTGATATTTCCTTGACCGTTATAGTTGGCTTGAGTCAGCTTAGCTTTATCCGATTTCTTAAATCCTTTTTCCTATTTTAGTCAAGAAATCTTTAGCTTTCTCAGTGTCGGGCATGACACCCTGCATAGTCTCAGAAATCGAGTTCTTTATGATCTTGAGACGCATCTTATTTGAATTGGTCCAAGCCTTGTAGTGAGCCTTTGCTGATTCCGTACTAGAGTTTGTTGGAATGGGAGGCTCTACTTCCTCCAGGGCCAGGTCCAAGTCCATGCAACCAATGACTATTTCAACGGATGACTTCCATTTGGAATAGTTGGACCCAGTAAGCAAAGGTATGGAATTGAATTGGGTTGAAATATTAGAAACAGTCATAGCTGGACATTCAAAGCATATATAAAACTCACATTAATAAACAAGTCTCATATAACAATGTATAAACATAAACCACAAAATCATGCATGTATGTTCATTCGATTGATTTGGGCCTTCAATCAAATGACCTAGAATGATGATGGGCCATGATCATCAAAATCTGGCAAGAGCCCAGTGTATCATCACGATTTCTCCTTTGGGCGAAATTGTAACATATAGGAGACTCTACTGAACATGAAGTTGATAAATGCTAGTGAAATAAATCTAAGACGCCCATCATCTTTGGATGAAATGAATCTCTCAAACCTATATCACTATCACCAATCACTTCATCCCGCTCACACCCAGCCAAACGGTGATACTTATTTATTCTGACCATCGCTCGCGTGGGTATGAACGCAACTGAATGCAATCCTATAATGGAGGGTTACTGAATTCTAAGTACAGAAGTCTAGAAGTAGAAATCATTGCCAATTGATGTCACTTTGGTGGCTAACACAATAAGCTTCAATCCTACTTCCAGGCCCAAGGATTACTACATGGTTCTGCCCACAACGAACCATACTACAAAAGTTCTGATGTGGCCAAAATATGATTGATGTTGATCGCTTAAAATCTTAAATATTTACTACAATGATGGTTGGTTTAAATTATTTAATTGTCAACTCTGAATATCAATCAAAAGATATGGGTAATGGCCTTATTTTGGGCCAAATCAAATCTCAACCATGAATAACCATCTTATGTGATTTACTTGGCCCATCCATTAAGTAAAACATACCAACCATCAATTTTATATATATATATATATATAATATATATATATCTTTTACTTGTACTAGAAGGATGACCCAAATATACACAATTTGAAAGGTTAAGATCAACAAGCCCAAGCTAACTAAAGTGGGCCGCACATTGTCCAAAAGAATGAATGGACAATATGCTTAAAGATTGGGCTCACAACAAGTATCCAATGGGCCCTAAATTGGGCTGGATTCAGCAGGGCATGGGCTTAAAACATGGCTCAAAACCATTCAACAAGTGGGCTCAAAATGGTCATCAAAGTGGATCTTAAAGTAGGGCCCAAGATTTGCCTAAAACGAGCCCAAAGGCAGGCCCAAAACGTAGGCCCTGATCCAGCAAACCCAATATCTAAACAACAAACCCGCTGTAACGCCCAAAACATCTCCATGGCACGCACCTTTCCTAAATGGGTTGGGGAAACCCTAGCCGCCTCAAGGCCACAGCTCCCTGTTGTCTGTATATGGCAATCGAACTGCGTCGCCTTGCGCACAACGAACACCGCACTGACGTGATCCTCCTTCTCCTCAAAAAAACGGCAGTACGAATCCGGCAACCTTGCCGGAATCCATGGTAGCCACCATCGTCAAGAGGATTTAGGCCACTTCCAGCGCAGCCGTTTGCCAGATCCAGCTGCCGCACGAGAGATGGAGATGGGTTTCTCCATCAATGGCTGTCAGTGAGTGTAGGAAGAGGAGTTGGGTGTCGGAATTTCACGTCATGGCTGCTAGAATCCATGGCTGTCGAGAAGCAGAAACAAGGTTGTGCTAGATGTGGAAGAGAACGGCCATGGCTTTTGTAATCAGATCGGTTTTTTTTTTTTTTTTTTAAATCTGAATGAGAAAACCAGAATCCATGTCATCCAACCCTAATTCGCTTTTGCTGACGCTATCAATGGTGGCGGCTACGATCAACTCTGGTTCCGATTGGAGCCTGCGGCCGATGGCAGGCTGCCGTGCAATAAACACAGCCCAATTAATGGCAGCCTCTGAGGTCGATGGAAGATCATTCTCTGGTTTCGGAAACAATGGCTACGACTGGAGTCCTTCATGGTAGGGAGTGAACACGTTTAAGGTTCGAGATTGCCTCATTGCAGACCATCTTGGATTAAGGTTTTGAGAAAATCCTCAATTCAATTTCCAGAAACTGCGGAAGCCCTTATTTTCCATCCGATTTCACTGATTGTAGTAACACCTGCTATGAATACGGTAGGGCCAAAATAAAAATAAAAAACCGGAGAAAGTCCGCTGCAAAATCTACCACATTGATGCATAGGTGTCTTTGATACTAACTATGAAACTTAAACAATATGCGGAATAATCGGATCGTCTATGCATCAACAATGGAGATTCCATACTACAATCTTAAAGGCGTACCTGATTGGGAAGACATTCCCGATGCTGTCGTGTTGTCGAGAAGAACTCTTGGTCTTCCGCACCTTACACCTTTAGGAGAAACATTCAATGGGACTAGGGTTTTCTCTTGTGTGTTGGTGAGGGGACCAAGACATATATTTATAGGAAATAGGGCCAGAGAAACTTATCCATCACACTTCTCTCCTCTAGGGTCTCCACACCGTAGGTTTCCATATCTGGCTTAATAACTGCGAATAGGGACCACGGTTCAAGCGTCCCGCCCCAAACTTATTTGTAATGATCACAACTACAGTGGGGCCCACTGAATCGCTCAATCTGAACAATCCAATGGTTATGATCTAAACCGATGATCATGTGTGGCCCACCTAATGGAGTCTTACAACCCACTCACCGCGTATGTTTCACCAGGATGAAACAAACCAAAACTGGAAGTATTTCAAAACTAATGTGGGCTAAACCTTTTGAATATAAATGTGTTAGGTATGATCGATACATTGCTCCCTATGGCGTACCACATGAGTTTTGGGTCCAGATGTTTTTATGGATGTACGGTGAAAGTGAGGAGCTGCACAAGATGCATGGTTTGGATTTCACATACACATCATGGGGGGCCACACCCTTTTGACATGCGGTAATTATAAAAGATATGTGGCCCTGAGTAAACGTGCATTTTAGTTGTATGTGTATGCACATTGAGTGTATGTGAATGAATCTTCAAACCTTGCCAGAAAGCATGAAGGCTTTCTCACGTAGATAAAGCATCCGGTTTAAACAAGAACTTAGGAGTATCAAGCGAGATCTGATCTATTCATTTGTTAGGCCTAGCCATAGATGGCACCTGAAAGTAAGTACTCTAGCTAATGATTGAAATATTTCTGAGGATTACATAGAAAAATTCCAATCAATGGTCTTATTTCATGAGGCACAACTTATCCAACCAGGAGCTTCCGTCATATATCGCCCATCCACAATGGGGCCTAAGAGATGAACAATCCAGATCTCCTGTCTATCTGCTGCATGCACAAATATTGAGCGGTTGATAACTAATTTAGATATTGGCGGTTAAGCACCATATCCATTCCTTTAAGGTAGATGATATGGTAGAACCCGTGGAAATAGTATAGGAGAACCAGCTCATGCAGATTACAAGTTGCAGAGTAATAAATCAATTGGGTCCATCCATCTAGTCGCCCCTACTAAAAGTATGCATAGTTTCTCTACTTACACAAATATGCTATTTCCTATCCACCTAAAAGAATGCCTTCAAAAGGGGGTGATATAGCTGTATTTATCTATTTTTAAATTAATATACCCCAGTGGCTCTTAGAAAAAGAAAAAAAAAGAAGAGTTAATGTTCACAAGCTTATCAAAATAATTAATGGAAAAAAAAAACTCACCAAGGAAAATGGAGAAATGTGATGGAAAGGATTGTCTAATTGGCGTGCTTTCTAAAACATGAGTTATCTATGCCAGTGCACACTAGATGGATGGCTCTGATCGATATATATCCCTGCCCATGTACTGCGGAAAGAAGGCTCTACCATTCTGGTTTTTCCATTTCTACTCTATCATCTCCTCTTATTTAATCAATCATACCTGGATATCCGACAGTTGAGACAATGTTACTATGTTCAAAGCCTCAGGAAGAGGAGCCCTGCCTGCACATAGCTGCCGTGACACGTGCTGCATGGTGGGACGAGAGTGAGGATTGGCATGCAAGCAAGCAAGTGCCAACACCACTGCACAAACTACATCCTTCATGTCTTGAGCCGTGGGAGGTGGGAGGCGTTGGTCTAACACATCCATCAACAATGTATCTTGGCCACCGGATGATGCCAAGGATGATAAGAGATCCCCAGGATGCCTTCCCAATATGAGTTCGAGTGATACAACTCCAAAGCTATATACATCGCATTTCTCAGTCACCCTCATTGTGTATGCAAGCTCTGTAAGAAAAGAAAACAAGGTTAAGAAGCAAGATCATGTTTCCTTCTGTTCCGTACATATCATTGGCATGCAATGCTCTAGCTACTTCTCTTCATGAATCCATCTATGTATAATGTTTGTTTTGAATAGATGATCTTATAATTGTGCTATATTAGAAATAAAGATGAAGCTAAATAGTTTCACAAATTTTCCAAATTTGATTTAATATAGGTTATTAAATTTATTAAGAAGAAGTCCTTTTACAATTTAGAAAATTAAATTTGAACTTGACATATACTTGCATGAAATGAGAACTAAAATAGGAAATGGAATTTATATATTTTAAATAAAATGTGACTTAAAAACATTTTCTCCATAGGTGTGTAGGAAAATGATGATGATTAAGAATTTTAAGTAACAACTGTAATAAAAGGAACTTTTTCGGTGATCTTTAAAACTTATGAGTACACTTTTAGACATTCCACATTCCAGGATATTGTCTGACATAATAAGAAGATTTAACACAGCTGGGAAAAAAGATGGAAAGAAAGAAAATTAAGCTTGAAGTACTACTACCAACCATTCAACATACCTGGAGCAATATATCCGTAAGTGCCTGCAAGTGCAGACCAGTTCGATGAATCAGGTTTTAGAAGTCTAGCGGTGCCGAAGTCAGAGACACAGGCCTCAGATTCCAAATCCAATAAAATATTGCTGCTCGATATGTCCCGATGAACTATAGGAGGGGTGCAATCATGGTGCATATATGATAGTGCATGGGCTACTCCTCTGATTACCTTCATCCTCTTCACCCAATCCAATTCTACAGCTCCTTCTGTCCAGCTGCTGAGGATGCTAGCTAAGCTTCCACCTTCCATGTACTCATACACTAGAAACGAGCACCGAGCATGTGAACAGAACCCATAAATCTTTACAATGTTGCGATGTCGGATTTCTGTTAATGCTTGTATCTCATTTCTAAAGCTTCTTTGGTCGAATCCCTCACCCCCTTCTAATGGGTTGAGTTTTTTCACAGCTACTATCTGACCGGTTGGTAGATTTAATTTATAAACTCTCCCGCAGCCTCCTACCCCAATGCAATATTTGTCATCGAAATCCTCTGTTGCTACGATGATGTCTTCATACACTGTCTTTCCATCAAAATTCCATATTGCAAATAGATTACCATTGTTCATTTCTATGTCCACTTTCTCTACATTTCTTGTCCTCCGGTGAAAAATGAAATTAATGATGACAAATACAAATAGTAGAAATAATGCTGCCACAATGGGAGTAATGATGATGAACACAGTTTTGAGGTCTTTCTTTCCGTGAACAGGGTCCATTAAAGAGGAATTACATGGTAGCATACCTTTTACTTCACCACATAGACCTTTGTTTTCCATGAAGGTCTTTAATGGAGCCTGACGAAAGGCTTCACTGTCAGGGAGGGGGCCCTCCAAATCATTGTATGAAAAGTCAATGGAATTGGAAGATAAACTGATCATCTCTTTGAAAGACGACGGGATGGAACCTGAGACGGAATTGTGGGAGAGATTTAGCTTTTCCAACTTCTTTAGTTTCTGAAGCTGCTGGGATATCTCTCCTGTAAGCAAGTTATGACTGAGATCCAACATATACCGTAGGTTTAGTAGGTTACCAATCTGAAATGGAATGCTTCCATTCAAATAATTCTCGCTCATTTTCAAGTACTGGAGTTTGGAGCAGTCTCCCAGTTGTTGAGGTATTGTCCCACTCAGTTTGTTCTTTGATAAGTCTAGAGTCTTCAAATTGGATAGTTTTCCAATTTCAGGTGGTACCCAACTAGATAGTTTGTTGTCTTCCAAACTCAAATTATAAAGCATAGAAAAACTCCCCAGGCTGCTAGGAATCTTTCCTTCAAGGTTGTTTGACGAAAGGTCGAGCTGATGTAGCTGACTCAATTGCCCAATTTCCTGCGGAATTCTACCAGTAATATTGTTGTTGGAGATTTTTAGCAGTGTTAGGTTTCGACATTTTCCCCAGTTAGGCGACAGCTCACCATACAATCTATTATACCTCAGGTCAATGTACCTCAAATCAGGATATACTCCGAAGACTTGGGTTCAAGCCTAACTCTTGTTAAGGTGGAGCAGTTTCTCAGGCTTTCAGGGATGGGACCAGTGAAATGGTTGCTTTCTGCAGTGAAGCGTCTGAGTGATCCGCCTTGGCATACTTGAGGTAGGTGGCCAGAGAAATTATTACGATCCAAAGAAAGTGTCTCCAAATGTGTTAGATTTGAGATTTCTGGAGGTACTGAACCAGATAATTGATTGTTATATATAGAGGTGGGCACAAACCAAGCCAGCTCGAAAGCTCGGCTCGGATTGGTTTGAAAAAGCTCGGCTTGGATTGATTCGAATTGAAGTTCAAACCAAACCAAGCCTCTGAGTCAAGCTCGATTGAAAAAATAAACCAAACTCAAACTAGAGTAGTACCGGCTCGGCTCGGCTCGAACCTCAATTTGATTAAGCCCGATTTGATTTGGCCCGTAGATTATAAGCACACTTTTCCTATGGTGTGATCCACTTGAGCTTTGGATATGATTCCATTTTGGGATCATGTCCTAAAATGATATGTAAAACAGATGGACAGCATGGATAATACATATACATGATGACGTGGATAATACATAATTCATATACATGAATGCACACTGTTTCCTCGCACTCGTAAAATTATGCTTGTGTACTTTTGTTTGGAAAATACTCTTACATGTCTATTTTGAAGTTGCACTCCTTTGGAGGATGTTAAACATTATATAGTAAGATATGTTTGTACTTTTTTTTTCTAACTTTTTAAATTCTTTTTTAATTAAATAAATAAGGAAAAAAAGAGCCACTGCTTGTTTGAACTCGGCCCGGCCCGATTCGAAATTTTCAACCAAACTGATCCCGGCTCGAGCCAGATTTTTCTAGAGAAAACAAAACTCGGGCCGCATGGGTCGGCCCGAAACCCAAACCAAACCGATCCACAAACTGCGGTGGTATAAAAACAAGCCAAACCAAACTAGGGCTAACTCGGCTCGGCCCGGATCGTTGCCCACCTCTAGTAATATAGAATGAGTGAAGTTAGGTTGCTCAATTTGCTGAAAGACGGAGGAATTGGACCAGATAACTGATTAAAAGATATAAAGAGTGAAGTTATGGAGCTCAAATTGCTGAAAGATGGAGGAATTGAACCAGTTAGAAGGTTATCGGACAGGTCTAGCTGCTCAAAATTCTTTAGTTTTCCTAAATCTTTTGGGATTGTTCCGTTTAGAAGGTTACGGTGCATTACCATGTACATCAGATTCCTCAAATTTCCTATTTCCCGAGGGATAGGTCCTGAAACTCTGTTTTCATGGAAGTACAGATGCATCAGCTGGCTCATATTACACAGAGATGGAGGGATGACACCCGTGAGATTGTTTCTGTGCAATCTTAGGGTGTGGAGATCTTTAAGTGTTCCTATTTCTGGAGGTATCGAACCGACTATCTGATTTCCGTGGAGGTCCAAGAGGTGGAGATTTCTGAGCAGGCTAATTCTTGATGGAACTTGTCCGGTCAGTTGATTGGTATGGATTCCAAGAGGCGGAGATTTCTGAGTACAGTCCAATTGGTGAAGAAATGAGGGGATATTTCACCGGTTATCATGTTATTAGAAAGGTAGAGCTCCAGAATGCGAGTAAGATTAGCTAGTGAAGCAGGCAAGGCACCTGACAGTTGATTGGCAGACAAATCAAGGAGGACGAGTTTTGAAAGAGAAGCAATCTGGGTTGGAATGGTTCCACGTAGTGAGTTTTGGTTGAGAATGAGGCGGACAAGGTTGGGAAATGAAGAGAAGCTCAAATTATCAAGCGTACCTTTCAAGCTCATATTCCGCAGGTTTATTTCTAATATGCTTCGTGTGTGATCGCATGTGATTCCGGTCCAGTTGCATGGAGAGCTCTGTCGGGTGGTAGAAGCATTGACAATGGGGAATAAGGACCATGAACGGAGAGCCTCTGTTTGAGATAGACTGGCTTTCCATTTGAGGAGAGCTTTTTCTTCCTCAAATGCTGAGGATGATGCTTCATTGGAGGAAGCTATTAGTAGTAAGAAGAGGAGAGAGAGAAGGGATTTCTTTGAGCACATGTTTGGATTTCTGTTGCTAGTGATGTGGGTTTGTGTTTGGGTTAGAGAGGATGCTTCCATTTTACAGTGGGATGAACCTCGCTAACTTCTGTTTTACGCTGGCGACTGGAGTCGAACGCTTTTGTCTTGGACCGGAATCCCATGCAACACTCAATTGTGCGTATCCTGCGGTTGCACAAGTTTACCATTTGTTAACGAAAATGTTCACATTCACCCAAAAGAGGCTAACCATTCTACAGGGAGGATTTTCACTTTGGCAATCGGCCATTATATCAACGGTTTGGAACACCGTACCATGGGCGGTACTTTAAAAATTAAAACCTGACCTTACCTAGACCCGCTTCATGTTGTAAATATAATGTCCCATGTTGTAAGTGGACCAGCGTCATCTTGTAAAAAGGTCCCTTGTGATGAGCGGACCAGCCTCTTTTTCTAAAAAGTGTCCCATTTGGTAAGTGGACCAGCTTCATTTTTCAGTCAGGCGCATCTAGACTATGGAGCTTATCTGATAGACGGTTTGGATCTCACAGCTTGGTACCAAATGGAATACTCACACTTTGAGTGGGTACCTGAGGGAATTCAAAGGCGACAGAGTACTTACTGGGTCATAGATGAGTTTTCGTCTCTGACGTGCAGCAATGAAAGCAAGACTCACGTCAGTCTCATGAGAGAGTGCTTGTTGGGTCGTTGACGAGTTCTCGTCTCTCACCGGCGGCAATGAAAGCGAGACTCATAGACCGGAATTGTCTACTCAACTTGTTTTACATACGCCAGGCTTGAAGCACCCAACCACTGTAGGGTCCACATGTTGTACACGTCAAATCCACTCTGTCCATCCGGCGAGAATCCTTATTTAGACCATACATACAGAAGCTAAGTCTGACTAACAACTCACATAGCCTACACTAATGGAAATAGCATAAAATTTCTCATTTATCTTATTTCTCTTCATCCCCATGAGTTAGGGATGTTCAATGGGTTTACTGAAAGATACACATCATGGTTGCCCCACCCACAAACCTATGGTTGGCCCAATGTATCATGTGGTCTGGCCCATCGGAGATATGGATCAGATGACATTTGGCTTAAGAGGCTAACATGGATGATTGAATATGATTGACGGATTGAATTTTACATATACATCATGGTGGGCCCACATGCTTAGGTTATTTGTGCTTAGAGCATTAAAGTAACTCTCCTTTTGAGTGGGACCCCAGGGAATTGAGAGTCAAGGTTAGAGAATTTTCTGAGTCTTTGGCGAGGCTTAGACGTTGGATGACCGGCAGCAATGAAAGCTAGAGTCATGGTGGCCGTCTCCTAAACTGGAATTGGCTAATGCACAGTGTGAAAAACGCAACCAATGGGGTCAATTATGTTGTATATGTCAAATCCACTTCATTTATGAGGCGAAAATCATTTTTTGGACGGTCTACACTAATGTGAAAGATATACACCATGGTGGCTGCACTGACAAACCTATGTTTGGCCCAATGTTCCATGTTGGCCAATTGTTCCATGTGGTCTGGTCCATCTGAGATGTGGATTAAATGACATTTGGCGTAAGAGTCCTAACATCAATGAATTGAACCTGATTGTCGATGGAGCGAATTTTACATATACATCATGGTGGGCCTACAGACGACTGTTTCGGGCCTAGAGCATCACAGTAGCTCTTCCTTTTACTGGGGACTCAAGGGAAATGGGAGGGAAAGTAAGAGAATTTTCTAGGTCTTTGGCCAGGTCTAGACGTACGACGACTGCAGCAGTGAAGGCGAAAGTCACAAAGGGGAATTTAGACTCAAGGTGAGATAATTTCCTGAGTGGATGACGGGCAGCGATGAAGGGATGGTAAGGTCTCTTGGACTGGAATTGTCTACAACACCTGTTTTATGCACATCCTTGAAATACCCAGTTTCATGGGGTCAATCATGTTGCATATGTAAAGTCCACTCTGTCCATGAGCTGAAAATCATCATTTCGATCGTAAATACACAAGTTAAGCCTTAATAACACTTCTTATGTTCCACACTAACAGGAACACCGTAAAATATCTGCCCACACTAAAAAAGTTGAGTGTGGATCTTCTGTGTTGAAAGGACAGAAAATTCTAGCGCCGGCTCTTTTCATTCGCCTATGTCATTTTTGATATCCCGGTCTCACAAAATACCCTGAATTTCTCTCTTACTAGTACATTGCATGCTAAGTAGCACAACTTTTAACGTGTGAAGCTTCACCGCCCCTCACCATGACCTTTGTGTTACATCCACACCGTCCATCAATTTCCAAATAGGTTGAGAGCATGATTCCATAAATGAGGTACATCCACAGCTCAAGTGGACCACACCAAAGAAAGCAATGGGGATTACACAAATTGTGGTTGAAACCTTCCTAGGGCCAAGTGTGAGGCTTATCTGACATCTAACATGTTCATTAGGCCACCCGTATCTAGATGAAGGTACAATGGTAGCATAAATTCCACTGTCTCCTATGGCGTGTTCCACTTGAGTTTTGGATCTGCCTCGTTTTAGGCTTAGAACCTAAAAAGAACTGAAACAAATATATAAACGGTGTGGAGAAATTAATCATCATGTGCCGGCATAAATTTCCCAAGTCAAGAAATTCCGCTGCCCCCTTGGAGAGAAGAAAATCCAAAATGTTGAAATGTGGAACTTCCGTGGGGCCATTATAATGTATTTATTAGATCCACACTGGACATCCATTTTGTTTCATACCTTTTAGCCCCGAGGTTGAAAATGAGTCAAATCTGAGGCTCAAGTGGGGCAACACGACATGAAAGAGTGGGAATTGAATGCCTACCCTTGAAACTTATTGGGGCCACACACGACTCTCATCAAGATGATGTTTGTGTTTTCCCTTTATTAAGGTCTGAGGGACCTTATGAAGAGGTTAGATGGCAAATAAATCTCACAGTGGACCGTAGAAAGGTTTCAGCGTTACCCATTTAATCCCATGTTTTTTGTTGTGTGGTCCACTTGAACTTTGGGTGTGCCTCATTTTTTGCCTTTTGCTTTAGAATAATCTGAAAAAATTGATGGACAGTGAGGATCTAACAGATAGATCATGTTAAGGCCCAGAGAAATTCCACACTCTAGAAGTGGGGTTGTGTAGCACGCAATCCATACTTGAGAGGAAAAATTGGCTTGTTTTGTAAGCTGAGAGCGCATTAGGTACTTCCCCGCTTGTTCCAAGCTCGGGACAGGCTAGGGTTCTGAGGGCCACCGTGATGTATGGATCATATCTACACCGTCCATTCATTTCTTTCATGTCATTTTAGGTCATGAGTAGGGCTGCAAATCTACCCGGTTAACCCGCCTGACCCGTTCGACACAAACCGGTAGAAACCTGATCCGTCCCGACCCGGCTGAGAAAACGGTCTGGTCTCAGGTGGATGTGGTTGGAGCGTTTTTAATTTAGGTATGATTTAGGGTACATGCCAAACCCGCCCGACCCGTGCCCCAACCTGTTCCGCCCCACCCGAACCACCCCGTTTATACTAATTTATTGCTTTTAGAAATATCTATATGGCATAATCAATAGGTTGAATGGTCAATAAACATTATGGTGAACTCTAGAATCTTTTAATGGTGGGAGTTCAATGACCACTGATTTTTGTGGTGTGGTCTACCTAAAGCTTTTATTTGCTTCTTTTTTGGGACCATGTCCTATAATAATCTGGAAACATAGATGGACAGCATGGATTTACAATATATACATCAAGGTGAGCCTCATGGTCAAGGGTCTCACCCACATGGCTGGTTCCGGGGTCTCACCCAAGCTGCGCTCATCTCACAGTCATAGGGAGCGAATTAGGTGACATCCGGGATCCACCAAGGTAAGTGGCCCCTGAGTATGTGTCTTAAATCCACACAGTCCAACTATTTTGAAAGATCATTTTAGGACATGATACCAAAAATGAAGCTGACTCAAATCTTAGGTGGACCACACCATAGAAACATAGTCTTAACCTGACTTGACCCGACTCGGTTTAGCATAGCGTAGGGTAGGGTTAGGGTTGGGTCAGCCCAACCCGGTCACGACCCAGACCAAAACCCGAACCTTTAAATATATTTAGGTTCGATCTAGGATTGGGCCCAACCTGACCCTAACCCAACCTGTGTGAAGGCCTAGTCATGAGACCAAAATTGGGGTAAATCCAAGCTCAAATGGACCATGAAATGAGAAATACACGGTGACTGTTGAAAACTTCTAGGGTGTCACAGGAAGTTTTGGATCAACCTAATATCTGTGTTTTCCCTTCACCCATGTCTCTATGATCTTATAAACAGGTTGGATGGAAAATAAACATCACGGTAGGCCCTATGAAGGTTTCAGCGGTAGGCATCATTAGCACCGTTGCTTCTTGTGGTGTGACCCACTTGAACTTTGGAAAAATAAATGGACGGTGTGGATACGATCAAATTATCACGGTGGCCCTCAGTGCGCTAGCCTGGCCAGGGAAGTACCTAATCCGCGCCTAGGTACTTCCCCTGCCAGTCCCGAGCTCGAGACAAGCTAGCGCTCTGAGGGCCACCGTGATAATTTGATCTTATCCACACCGTCCATTCATTTTTCCATGTCATTTTAGTTTTTGATCCAAAAAATGGGAGCATATCCAAAGTTCAAGTGGGTCACATCACAGGAAGCAATGGTGCTAATGATGCCTACCGTTGAAACCTTCCTAGGGCCTACTGTGATGTTTATTTTCCATCCAACCTGTTTATAAGATCATAAAGACATGGGTGAAGGGAAAACACAAATATCAGCTTGATCCAAAACTTCCTGTGGTACCGTAGAAGTTTTCAACGGTCAGCGTGTATTTCTCATTTCATGGTCCCTTTGAGCTTGGATCTACCTCATTTTTGGGCTCATGACCTGAAATGACATGGAAAAATGAATGCACGGTGTGGATATGATCCATATGTCACGGTGGCTCTCAGAACCCTAGCCAGTCCCGAGCTCGGAACAGGCAGGGGAAGTACCTCATCCGCGCTTGCGCCCATGAGCTGACGTCATTAGTAATGACGTGGACCAATGAGAATAAATGGCAATGAATTTTTTTTGTGCCTTCAACATAGACGATCCGCAATCCCAAAAGTTGGAAGCGGATTCCCTATGATCCGGGCACAGAGATGTACCTGTGCCGGGCGTGTGTGGGGTCCAAAGAGTTGTCCATGAGAAATCCACTCCGTACATCTCTTTTGAAAGACCACAATAGAACGATTGGATGAAAATCAGGTACATACACAACTTAGGTGAACCACACCAAACAAAAAAGTGGCACGGAAACATCCACCGTTGAAACGTTACTGGAGCTGAACATGGTGTTTATATCCATCCAAACTGTTGATAGGTTATTACCACTCAGATAAACTGTAGGCACAAATATCACCCTGATATAAAATTCTGTCAACCTCAGGCGTTCAATCCCCACTCTTTTGTGTGATATGGCCCACATGAGTTTTTGATGTTCCCCATTTTAATACACTTGTCCTATTGTATTCTTTTAAAAAAGATGGACGGTGTAGATTTATCACGAACGTATCTGTAGACCCCCACAGGCAATCCGTTACCAAATAAGTTTACCGTTAACAAATAAGATATTCAAATCTACACTTAGGATTTTCATTTAGGCAATCTGCCATTTAGGTTTGGGGGCACTGAACCATGGGCGGCACTTTTAGTGGGTACCCGAGGGAATTCAGAGGCGATCGAGTGAGTACTTGCTGGATTGTTGACGAGTTCTAGTCTCTGGCTGGCAGCAGTGAAAGGGAGACTCACGTCAGTCTCATAGATGGGAATTGTCTACACTTGTACTGCCCTGGAACTGTAGGGTCCAAATGGTGTATATGTAAAATCCACTCTGTCTATCAGGCAAGAATAGTTAGGGCTGTAAATCGAGCCGAGTCAAGTTGAGGTGGGCCAAGCTTGGCTTGATTCGTCTGTGCTCTCCTCGAGTTTGAGCTTGAGCTCGAACTCACCCTTGAGCTTACCATTGGAGCTTGCCTTGTTTGCTAAAACTTTCGAGGAGAGCTCGAGGCGAGCTAGTGGAATAAGTCGAGGCCAGCTTACCTCGAGTAGAGTCGAGCTTGCTCCTACTTCAATTTATTATATTTTTTACTACAAAATACAAATTAAAAGTCAACAACAATAAGTTCGAGAAGTCACACATATAATAGGGGAGAATAGTATTTCTACAAGTGGGACCCCACCATTAAAATGACCTAGCTCTGATCGGTTTTTTCTTTGGCCAAGTCACACATGCATTGAATACAGACTACTAGTAATATTTTATGAACCATAATTAACACAGTACATGCATAGCTCACCACATGAATGGACTGCCCTAATTATTGTGTGGACCATCTTCATGATGAGGCCTAGGTAATTCATGGATCGGATGCACCACCTCCCTCATAAAATTGCAATCAATAGCTGCATATGGTGTTTGGTCTAACCATAACTCCTATTTTGTAGATAGGTATGGTATGTGGTCTCAACGTAGCACTTGTGTTTGTGTAGCGTGTAAAACACACAACCACTGTGTGCTCACCATGTTTTGTACTTGAAATTACTCATTCCATCAGATAGTCTCAACAAGGAATGTTCTTACCTGAACAAAATAGTAGGATTAAGAAACCCTCCAACGTGTGAGAGTTTTATATGTCCTAAGCTTGGACCCCAATGTGTGTATGGGGGAGGGGGGAGAGAGAACTAAGAAATAAGAAGATTAGTTTTTTTTTTTTTTTTTTAAATTTTTTTTTTTAACAAATATCTGTATGAAACAAGTCGAGCTCGAGCTCGAGTCAAGTCGAGCTTGAATCGAGTCGAGTTTCGAGTCGAGTCGAGTCAAGTGACCTAATGATCGAACTTGACTTGATTTCTAACTCGAGCTCTTAAATGAAGCTTGGCTTGACTTGTCCTACTAAGTCGAGTCGAGCCAAGGCGAGCTTTTTCGAGTCGATCGAGTTTCTCGAGCTGACTTGGCTCATGACCAGCCTTAAGAATCGTTATTTAGACCATACATATAGAAGCTAAGTCTGCTTAACAACTCATATAGCACACACTAATGGGAACAATGTAAAATTTCTCCCTAAACTACCTCCTCCTGCCCGGACAGATGGTTCCGCACTACTGTAGTGATGAGATCACCAGGTTCCGCTCCCTATTTGGTGTGGCCCAATTGAGCTTTGGATCTGCCTCTTTTTTGGCCCATATCTGAGCATAATCTTATAAAATGGATGAATGGAGTGGATAAACGGATGCATCACGTGGGCCCCTCCACAGGTTTGCCTGGATGGTAATTGTCCTAATTTTTCTTATCTTCTCTTCATCCTCATGGGTTACACCTGATTAATGGGTTTGCTGAAAGAAACGCACCATGGTTGCCCTACCCACAAACCTATGGTTGGCCTAATGTATCATGTGGTTTGGCCCATTAATTGTTCTATGTGGTTTGGCCATTGAGATATGGATCAGATGGCATTTAGCCTAAGAGCCTAACATTGATGATTGAATTGTAGGACCTCTATTTGATGGGCCCCACATGATCATCAGGCTAGATCATTTTATTGGACTACTTTAATGAGTATACCGGTGGACCCCATCATGTGTGTGATTGGTTAAGATAGGTCCAAGGCGGTTACGCTCGTGCTGTGTTTCTATCCACCACAATTTCAATAGTGGTGGAACTCTTTCGCAATATGGAGACCCTCGAGGAAGGAAGAAGTTGTGATGGGCTCAAGTCCTTCCCACCCTCATTTATATAACTATGGTCTTGGTCCCCTCACTCACATATACGAAATTTAATTTCCATTGATATGGTTTCATTAGGCCTCTACAATCGGAAGATTAAACCAATTCGGAAAACACCAACAGCTTCCAAAGCAAGTACGATCATTTGGCTTAAGGTTCATTTTGTTGATCTTATTATTGATGCATAATCGGTTCATTAATCTGTAAATTAAGTTTAACATGAATGTGACTGACAGAGTGAATTTTACATATACGTCATGGTGAGCCAACATGCTTAGGTATTTTATGCTTAGAGAATCAAAGTAACTCTCCTTTTGAGTGGGGACCAGAGGGAATTGAGGGTCAAGGTTGGAGAATTTTCTGAGTCTTTGGCGATCTTTAGACGTTGGATGACTGGCAGCAATGAGAGCGAGATTCCTAGACCGGAATTGCCTAATGCACAGTGTCAAACACGCAAGCTCTGTGGGGTCAATCATGTTGTATATGTAAAATCCATTCCATTCATGAGGTGAAAATCATTATTTAGATCGAACATGCAAAAGTTAAACCTGACTAACAACTCAGACGGTCCACACTAATGGGAACAATGGAAAATATTTCCCAGAACCATTAAGTTCACGGTATTCTGGCGTGCATTATGCATCATGCTGATTTTTTTTTTTAATCTTCTCTTCATGTTGGTGAGTACACCTTCAGATTGAAGGGTTTGATGAAAGATACACATTATGGTGGCTGCACTGACAAACCTATGGTTGCCCCGATGTTCCATGTTGGCCCATTGTTCCATGTAGTCTGGTCAATCTGAGATGCATGTGGATTAGATGACATTTGGCCTAAGAGCCCAACATGAATGATTGAATCTGATTGACCAAGTGAATTTTACATATACATCATGGTGGCCCACAGACTTTGGGTGTTCTGTGGCCCAACCATCACAGTAATCATTGAGCCGGGACTTGAAGGAATTGAGAGTCAAGGGTGAGAGAATTTTCTAGGTCTTTGGCCAGGTCTAGACGCTTGGGAGACTTCAGCAATAAAGGGGAGAGTCACGAAGGTCTCCTAGACAAGAACTGTCCAACACATCAACGTAACGCTCACTTCCAGTGGGCACTTTGAGGAATTTAGGATCAAGGTGAGATAATTTTCTGAGTCTGTGTCCAGGTCTAGACGTTGGATGTGACGGGCTGCAATGAAGGTGAGAGTAAGGTCTCCTCACCTGGAATTTTCTACATCCTGTTTTATGCACATCCTGAAATACTGAAGTTCCATCGGGTCAAGTATCTTGCATATGTAAAATCCACTCCGTTCATGAGGTGAAAATCATCATTTGGATAGTACATACAAAACTTAAGCCTGAATAACACTTCTTATGGTCCACGCTAATAGGAGCACAGTAAAATATCTACCAGAGCCATTGAGCTCACAGTGCGACGGCCTAGGATTTTTTGGCCTTTTATTTTTTGTGAAGGGAATTTTACAAAATAATTCCTCATTAATATGGTATTTACATTGTAGTAGCCTTTTGAATTAAGTTTTCATTAAGCTACTTAATTAATTAAGTTATTGTCAAAGAGGTACTTTAATATTCTCTTTAACTTTCGTGGTGTGTTAAAGTGTGATTTTTTTTTTTTTTTTTTTCTAAAATGGCAAAATTAGTCAGCAATTAATGAGGTTATTTCAAAAGGAGTGACTAAGGAAAGAGTAATCATGAAAAAGGAAAAAAAATCGGATTTATCTATATATGCGGATTGCATAATAGGGGGTGGGCGGGCTCCACCATGACTCCTATGTTTTATCCACATGATCCATCTATTTTTTCGATATCATTTTAGGCATGAGCCAAAGAATGAAGAAGATCCAAATCTAAGGTCGGCTATACAGTGTTGATTGAAGGCCTTGCATTATAAACTTCGTAAGGCCCACCATAATGTTTATTTTCTATCCAACTTGTTGATTGAATCATACAGGTCTGGATGAAGGATAAACAGAGATATGAGCTTGATCCAAAACTTTTGCAGCCCTCAAAATGATTTTAATGGTGGGCATTCAATCACCACTGTTTCTTAAGATAGGTCCACTTCAGATTTAGGTCTGCCTCATTTTTGGATTCACGCCTCAATATAATTTGACAAAATGAATGGACAGTGTTGATAAAATGTCATAGTGGGCCCTATGGAGCAAGGCATGCAATCCGAGTCTAGAGGCTCACCACACCCAATACGGTGCGACCATGTTTTGGGGCCACCTTGATATATGTATTGTATATCCAGGCGTCCATCCATTTTTTTTAGATCTTTTTATTGCATGAACTCAAAAATTAAGCAGAACCAAATCTCAGGTGCACCATACGAGAGGGAACAATGCTATTTGAATGGCCACCATTAAAACTTCCTAGGCCTACCTTAATGCCCATCATAATGTTTATTTGCCATCTAACCCATTGATAAGGACACACCGACTTGGATGAAGGGAAGAAACAAATATCAGCTTAATCAAAAACTTTTGTAGCCTGCAACAAGTTTTTAACGGTGGCCATTCAATCACCACTGTATCCTTCAGTGTAGTCCACCTAAGAGTTGGATCTACCTGTTTTTTTATTTGGCTCATGCCCTAAAATGATCTGGAAAAATGGATGAATGGTATGCATTTTGGTTCATGCCCTAAAATGATCTGGAAAAATGGATGAACGGTATGCATAAGACACATACTAATGCAGTGGGGACCATAGAGCATCAAAGAAACTCTCCTTTTGAGCAAGGACCCGGGGGAACTGAGAGTCAAGGTTGGAGAAATTTCTGAGCTTTAGACGTTGGATGACTGGCAGCAATGAAAGCAAGACTCCTAGACCAGAGTTGTCTAATGCACAGCATGAAACATGCAAGCTCAGTGGGGTCGATCATGTTGTATATGTAGAATCGACTCCATTTATGAGGCGAAAATCATATTTAGACTGAACATACAAAGCTAACCTGACTAACAACTCAGACGGTCTACACTAATAGGAACAATGGAAAATAGTTCCCAGCACCATTAAGTTCACAGTATTCCCACGTGCATTTGCATCATGGTGATTTTTTTTTTTTTTGATCTTCTTTTCATGTTGGTGAGTAAACCTTATTGGTCCATGGGTTTGATGAAAGATACACACCATGGTGGCTGCACTGACAAACCTGTGGTTGGCCCAATGTTCCATGTAGTATGGTCAATCTGAGATGTGGATTAGATGACATTTGGCCTCAGAGCCTAACATCAATGATCGAGCCTGATTGACGGAGTGAATTTCACATATAAATCATTGTGGGCCCACATATATACTTGGGTGTTTAATTTGTGGCCAGAGCATCACAGTAATTAACTCTCCCTTTGAGTGGGGACTTGAAGGAATTGAGAGTCAAGGTGAGAGAACTTTCTGGGTCTTTGGCCAGGTCTAGACTCTCCGGTGACTTCAGCAATAAAGGCCAGAGTCACGAAGGTCTCCTAGACCAGAACTGTCTAACACATCAATGTAACTCTCTGTTCCAGTGGGCACTTCGGGGAATTTAGGCTCAAGGTGAGATGATTTTCTGAGTATGTGTCCAGGTCTAGACTATGGATGACGAGCTGCAATGAAGGCGAAAGTAAGGTCTCCTAGACTGGAATTTTTCTACAACACCGGTTTTATGCATATCCTCCAATATGGAATTTCCATGGGGCCAATCATGTTGCATATGTAAAATCTACTGTCCATGAGGTGAAAATCATCATTTGGATTGTACCTACAAAAGTTAAGCCTGAATAACTTCTTATGGTCCACTAATAGGAGCACCATAAAATATCTACCAGAGCCGCGCACTAAGTTGACTGTGACGACTAGAGGTGGGCAGCAATCCGATCCGAGTTGAACATGGACCAAATTAGATCGTTTGGTTGCTTGAGTGGGTGTGTTTGAACGATGTTCAAACAAACATTCCAACAGGGTGGCTCTGTTCGAAGAATGTATAGATTGTGAACAATTTTTACAAGTTTGAACAAGTTCAAACAATTTCATTTTTTTTCGCTTAAAAATATTTTTTCTACTATTGAATAGTGAATACCGATTTGTTCACAAGTTACATATCACTAAATGATAAATCACAAGGTTTAAAGTTTTTAATTAACTAAATAAAAAACCAGAACATAGCTATAGTTAACATCCTCACTGTTTCTTGTGGTGTGGTCAACTCGAGCCTTCGATCCACTTCATTTTTTCGATAATGCCATAAATGATCTTTAAAAAAATGAACGGACGGCTTGGATAAGCAAATATATCACTGTCGGCCCCATAGAGCACTGATAAGACCGTTTGTCTCTAGATAGGTCTTGGTGGGGGTAGAGTGGTAGTACCTAATCCACGGACATGAGTTGGCTGGTGACGCGAACACCAGCTAGCAAGATGATGTCAAAGCTCTATGGGTCCCACCATGATGTATTTGCTTTATCCACTCCATCCATCCATTTCTACAACTTATTTTGAGGCATTAAACAAAAAATGAGGCTGATACAAAGCTTAAGTGGACCACACCACAAGAAACAGTGAGGAGAATGATGTCCACCATTGAAACCTTCCTAGGGCCCACTGTCAAGTTTATTTGTCATTGAACCTGCGCTCTCTCTCTCTCTCTCTCTCTCTCTCTCTCTCTCTCTGTGTGTGTGTGTGTGTGTGTGTGTGTGTGTAGGGAAATGGTACTCTGAGGTCGAACTCATGGGAGCTTCCCATGAGGTCAAGCTGTGTGGGCCCCACGTCATACACCCTTCTGGGGTACGCCACATGCCTAAAAATTCGGCTAATCCATGACTTAGGTGGACCACATTATAAGCAACAGTTGAGAGTAGATATTCACCCATTGAAACTTTCATGATCGTTTATAAAGCCCACGGAGATGTGTTTTATAAATCTAGCCCATCCATTGTGTGTGTCCTACCTGGATGAGGCGTCACAACAAGTTTAAACCATATCCAAAATTGAGGTGAGCCCCACCAAGTGCTTTTATATGTTTAGGCATGATTTCACACAATTTCAAATGTTATGGCCCACTTGAGTTCCAATTACAGCTGATTTTTGGGATATCCCATAACATAGGAGGGACCCACCGAATACACAGGGTGGATGTCCAGCACACATCACGGCCGGGCCCACACAACTCGACCTCCCATGAGGTCGACCTCATAGTACCATTTCCCATATATATATATATGGGAAATGGTACTATGAGGTCGACCTCATGGGAACTTCCCATGAGGTCGAGCTATGTGGCCCCACCGTGATGTATGTCGCACATCAACACCGTGCATTTGATGGGTCCTCTTTAGTTTATGGGATACCCCAAAAATCAGCCGTATAGGGAACTCAGGTGGGCCATACCATCTAAAATTATGTGAAGACATGCCTAAAATATCTAAAATCACTTGGTGAGGCCCACCTGAGTTTTGGATGTGCCTGAAACCTGGTCTGACCCCTCTTACAAGTGGAACACACAAAATGGATGGGCTGGATTTGTGAACCACATCTAAGTGGGCCCAATCAACAATCGTGAATATTTTAATGGGTGGATAACCCCTCCCAACTATTTTCTGTGGTGTGTCCCACCTAAGTCATGGATTGACCTGATTTTTTAGCCTGTGGCCCACCTAAGTCATGGATTGACCTGATTTTTTAGCCTGTGGCCCACCATTGAATGGTGCATCTAACTAATGGAGTAGATGTTCAAAACACATCATGGTGGGGCCCACACAGCTCGACCTCATGGGAAGTTCCCATGAGGTCGACCTCATAGTACCATTTCCCATATATATATATATATATATATATATATATATATATATATATATATATATATATATATATATATATAAACAGGATTATGATTAAAACTGACTCGATTTTTTTTTCGAACAAACCTATGCGTTCGAACATGAAGATTTTATGCTCGAATAGAGTTTTACCAAGTCGATTAGAGTCAATCCAAATGATCAAACTTGGTTCGTGTCCAGCTCTAGTGACCTATAATTTTGTTCCTTTTTTTCTTAAAGGAATTTTACAAAATAATATCTCATTAGTATGGTATTTACATTTTGATGGCTCTTTAAATTAAGTTTTCATTAAGTTACCTAATTAATTAAGTTATTGTCAAAGAGGTACTTTCCTTTAATTTTCTCTAACTTCTGTCACGTTTAAGCATGATTTTTTGTTTTCTAAAATGATAAAAATAGCCCGCAATTAATGAGGTTATTTCAAAAAAAGTAAATATATAAAGAGTAATCATGAAAAAGGGAAAAAAATCAAGAGATTTTCCCTTATCCGTATTGCATAATAGGGATGGCTATTGGTCCGTTCTATGCTGGCCCCACCATGATGCCTATGCTTTATCCACATGGTCCATCTATTTTTCGATACCATTTTAGGCATGAGGCAAAAAATGAAGAAGATCCAAATCTAAGGTGGACCATACAGTGTTGATTGAAGGCCTAGCATTATAATTAAACTTCTCCTAAGGCTCCACCATAATGTTTATTTTCCATCCAATTGTTGATTATGTCACACAGATATGAATGAAGGGAAAACAGAGATATCAGCTTGATCCAAAACTTTTGTGGCCCTCAAAATGATTTTAATGGAGGGCATTCAATTACCACTGTTTCTTATGATATGGTCCACTTCAGATTTAGATCTGCCTCATTTTTGGATTCATGACCCGATATGATTTGGCAAAATGAATGGACAGTGTGGATAAAACACATGTATCATAGTGGGCCCCATGGAGCAAGGCATACATTCCGTGTCTAGAGGCTCACCACACTCAATACTGTGATTTGGGGCCACCTTGATATATGTATTGCGTATACAGGCATCCATCCATTTTTTAAGATTTTTTTTTTTTTTTTTTTTTTTTTTTTGCATGACCTCAAAAATTAAGCATAACCAAATCTCAGGTGCACCATACCAGAGGGAGCAATGCTAGCCCATCATTAAAACTTCTTAGGCCCACCTTAATGCCTATTATAATGTTTATTTACCATCTAACCCGTTGATAAGGACACACAGACCTGGATGAAGGGAGGAAACAAATATTAGCTTGATTAGAAACATTTGTAGCCCGCAACAAGTTTTGAATGGTGGGGCATTCAATCACCACTATATCCTTTGGTGTAGTCCACCTAAGATTTGGATCTACCTCATTTTTTGGCTCATGCCTTAAAATGATCTGGAAAAATGGATGAACGGTATGGATAAGACACATACTACCATAGTGGGGCCCGTAGAGTTTTCCAAGCACAAACTGTCACGATCCGAAAACTGGGTCAAGGTCGCTGAATACATCTTCCCCATTTGCGAATATCGTTTACCAAGCCACTGCCTATGAGTCACCAGCTCATTCTTCAAAAGGCACGCAGTCAGAGATTTCTCCTCCCATTGCTTGCGAGCTCACGGTTTGATGGTCTATTTCACTCCCCACGGGGTTTTGACCCAATTAGTAATTGATTGCTTTTGTCAATAATACCTATGTTTTTTTGAAATGTAATGACTAAAAGAGCTGCATATATAGCTCAATAATATCATACTTACATGCATGGCACCATAATATCAGATTAGTAAGGAAGATCAGAATTAGAGATTGATAGAAAGGCAAGGATATGGCCCGTGTGAGTAAGAAACAAAAAATATTTATTCTAGTTCTATCATCAGCTATGGGTTCGAATCTAAGAGAAATTTTGATCGATCACAATTTTCTTTGATCGA
The DNA here is from genome assembly GCA_003013855.2 of Liriodendron chinense. NCBI lineage: Eukaryota > Viridiplantae > Streptophyta > Magnoliopsida > Magnoliales > Magnoliaceae > Liriodendron > Liriodendron chinense. Next base: position 454,176 of record PVNU02000446.1, on the reverse strand, counting down.
TCGGAAAATCACCCAAAATTCCCTTTAAGTCTCTGAACACTTTTTATCACTTTTTTTTTTTTTTTTTTTTTTTTTCAACACGACCCGGCCCGAACACCCGAACATAACCCACACAACCCGGCCCGAACGTAACCCACGACCCGGCCCGAACTCCCGAACCCGAACACGACCTGGCCCGAACCCGACCCGGCCCGACCGAAAGCGCCCAAAGACGCTGCTGGTGCGTCTCGAACCTGAGACCAGCTGGTTGATAAACTCGGACTTAACCAGCTGGGCTACAGGCCCTTCTGCGATTGATTGGCTGACCCTGCCGATCGATCGATGCATAAAGGCGATTGATCACACATGCTTTAATGTTTACAATTGCTGGAACATTCTTTGGATCATCGATTGATCGATCGACTTGGTCGATTGATCGATGACGGTCACGATTTGTCTCTTTTGGACAATTTGTATTATTTAATCCGAATTATAATTTGTGGTGATTGTAGTTTAGATCTAAGCCATCCATCACATCAAGACGCTTTGTGGTTATCTTGATTTAGATTTGGACTGTTCAACATACTTCACATATCAAGATGGTCTATGATTTTGCCAAGGTCCAATGTCTAAACCATGATAATCATCCTTATTCATATGATCCACATGATTAACTTAAGATACGCCAGATTCTAGTGGACCACTGGACGATCTAATCCATTCATCACAATCTCATTAGTTCAAAGTGGTGTGATGGATCAGATCCACTTGCTGGATCATACAAGGATCTACTTGAATACAAATGGGATTGATGTGGCTCATCCGTAGATCTGAATTTTCTAACCCTTATACAAGTTGGCCTTAGGATCCTTATGATCCATTCAAATCAAATCTGTCCCACCTAGATAGTCCCCATCAATCAACTACTTCATCTGAAGGGTTAAAATTAAAAGTGGTCCACCGATTTGGAAAATAAACGGATGACCGATCGGGTCCGTTCATTGGCTAGATCAGGGATGATTTATGCTAAATAAAAGAAAAAGAGGTCAGGCTTACCTGATATAAGCCCCATAGCAAGACTCCTTTCTCTCCTCATTCTCTCTTCTCTCATTCTCTCTTTTCTCTCCTCTCTTTCTTTTCTCCCTATCTCTATTTGTAGGGAGAAATAGACAGGATGAGATAAAATAAGCTCTATCTTATCACAAATTTGAAATTTAAATTTATAGCTAGAAACAAAATTATATTTTTGCTAAAGATAAGATTCAATCACTAGTCTTCCCTCTCAACCAAGATGACCTTAACTAACCAGTCTATGTTCATTTTTGTTTATTAATTATGAATTAATTCTTTTAACTACTTTTTAGTAGAGACAAAGTTGAATGGCAAAATGCTAGGTCATTACACTAACCAACAACGACATCTCTAATGGAGGTGTCCCTATTGAAGCCCAGTAAAATCTGAGGTGCCCATTGTGATAGTATTTGTCTTATCCACACTGCCCATTCATTTATACCAGTTCATTTTAAGGCATGAGACCCAAATAAAGCATATCCAACGGTCAAGTGGACTGCACCATACGAAACAATGTGAATTGAACAACTACCGTTGAAAACTTCCCATGGAACATAGAAGTTTTATATCAGGCTGATATTTGTGTTTAGCCCTAGGAAGGCTTCAACATTGGAGGTCATTAGCGCATTGTTTTCTACGGTGTGGTCCACTTAAGTTTTGGATATGATTCAATTTTAGTCTCATGCCCTAAACTAAACTAGTGCAATGGATGGGCGGCTTGGATAAGATGCATACATCATGGTAGCCCCACAAACTTTACTCAGTACGTTATAGCCGATTCCTATCGAATTCGAGTCTAAATCCAGAGTCCTACCTAGGCCTGGCAACGAGTCGTGTTGGTGTCATGTCGTGTCAAAAATTTGCTCACCCAAACCTGCCCGTTAACTAACGGGTCAAAATCTAGAAACCCAAACCCATTCGTTAATTTAACGGGTTAATCCGTAACCCAACCCGTTTAACCCGTTAGGCCAGTCTACTCATCAAATGACCACACCGTTGATGAGGACAGTCTGACCCAACATACTGGTATGGTCCACCTAGTGGGCCCATTTTATCACTGGAAATGATAGGATTCACTCGTGAGACGAGGAGGAATCACATGTACATTGCAATATTACATATGATGGAGTGCCATGCAAGGTTCATAGGTGAGACATGGTTTGGTGATCTAGACCATTATGTTAACGGGTTAAATGGGTTCGTAGGTGAAACACTGACCCGACCCGTTATGTTAACAGGGTCTTAATGGATCAACCTGTTAGTGACCCGACACAATAAGACTGGACCAAAACACTGGTTTTTTGGTGCGGGTTTCATACGGGTTAACAGGTTGTGTGGAAGTTTTGCCAGGCCTAGTCCTACCAACTGTTTATTTTTAGTGGTGCATAGGTAAAGAGGTGGCTTCAAAAATTTTAAAGATTGGATATCATGGCCCCTTCATGATGTATGTCTCATCCACACTGTCTATCCATTTTGCCTGATCATCTTCGGGCATGATTTCAAAAATCAGACAAATTCAAATCTCAGGTAGATCACACCGTAGAAAACATTGGTGATCGAACACCCAACATTAAAACTTCTTGGGGGCCACAAAAGTTCTGGATCAAGTCCATCTTTGTGTTTTCCCTTCATCCAGGTCTGTGTGAGCTAATCAAAAGGTTGGCTGGAAAATCAAAGTTACAGCAGGCCCTAGGAAGTATTCAATGGTGGACAATACTGAATTTTAGCTTTTTCCTATGATGTGGTGAGTACACTTTTTTCTTCAAAACCCGCTCACCATCTCCTTGATTTCCTTCCCAAAGTTCTGGATGACTGATTTGGAACTAAACGCACATTGAAAAGGCGACCGAAATGTTGCCACAGCCTGAGAAGCAAGCATCCTGTGATAGAAGAGCAGGTGATTTAGGTTCTTTGTATACAAGGGTTGGAGCGACGCTGATCCTGGAATATGCATTCTGAGAGGGGAGGAGGGCCCTGGCAGTCGAAAAGGCTGAGGACACTGAGCATTGGCAGTAACTAGTTATCTATATTTCCCTAACAACCAGCAATAGAATAGGATGGTTCTCCTCTTTTAACAGGAGGATGAGGCACTGAACCATCAGTGCATTATGATGGTGTATTTGGGTCAAGATCTTTAGTACATAATTATTGTTAAACTAAAATAAAATCAATTCATTTTTAGGTGTTGACCAAACAAGTTCTTAATCTACAGCCAAAAAATTAATCAAAACAGTGACCAGAACCTCAGGGGTCAGGTAATGTGGGCCAAGCACAGTAAAAGAAATACAGACCTGTAAGGTCTTGCTCTGGGCATATGTCTCAGGCTCAGGTCATGTGGGCCAAGCGCCATATACAACACCCATTTAACCCGAACCTACAACCTTACTCAGCTCTTGCTCTGGGCATATGTCTGTACATGTTTTCTTGCCTCGAGTGCAATTGCACAAGTCTCTTTGGCAAGTACTGTTGTTGGAAACGGACGGTCCTTAATGATGCACATAATTTTGGGAGCCAACAAGAACTGGATGCTATGAAAACATCATAGTGGGCCTAGCATGTGGATTTCGAGGTTAGTGAAACATTGGGTTAATCAGACCATTAGTCTGCAAATCGGACCAATCAGACTGTTCAACTTCAAGTCTGTACAAAACAGACCGATGATCTTCAATACTATGATATTGTCCATGAACAACAGGGCTGTATGGGCCCGAAAATGGGCGATATGACCCATTGGTGGAGAATGATATGATACGCCAAGCTGTAGGATGTACCCAATAAACAGGAATTAGGCTTCCATGTTGTTGTTGCCAAAGATGTAGGATGGGTCATCTCACTGGGAGAAGCCGGCTGTACCCAGATTGAATAGTTCAATTCACAAGTTTCTCTAAAAATGGAAAGAATGAGATGGATGAAGGTTGTTCCACTCTCAAGTATTCCAAAGACAGTAGGGGAATAGGGACCAGCGAAGTGAGGAATGGTAATTCAAGACAGGGCTTTTGTGTACCAAAGGCTTATAAATAATATCCAGGTCCAAACGTAGGAAAGAGATTATTTGTTATTCGAAAAATAGAAAACTGATTTTTTCCCCTCATTTTCCATGGATGGGATTCTTCCATATATTGGTGCAATGCCTTTAAAACCCTACGATGCTATGCTCTAGCTCTAGGCTTGCGCAAAGCAATTATGCATAGCTATCCTCTCCATTATGATCCTTCATGCTACAAAGTTCTCCTTTATGATCCTTCATGCTACAAAGTTCTACATAATGCAGAGGAACTAGTTTTGTCTTGTTTCTAATTTCATCAAGTACTTTAGCAAATAGGCAATGAAGCCTACCTTTCAAATATGGTCTAAAATTAGAAATTAAGAGGGTGATTAGCCACAATGAGAGACCTTTTAAATTGGAGCTTCTTTTTCCCTGGAGAATATAGTTGTGACCTTTGAGGGCTGTTTGGCTTCTGGGGAATACAGTCCCGTTTTGGGTAAATCATGGAAACTTATATTGGTACGGTTTTTGCAGAAACAACTAATTATGTTTGGTTGACAGTTTGGGTTTTCTTGGGAGAAGTCTAAATTTTATTTGGTTCATGCTGGTTTTCCTTGAGGAAAATCAAAATTTTGTTTCACATTGTGGTTTTTTGAGTAGATACTTCCCATCTGAATGGCAAGATAGAAAAAAGAAATGTTTATAAAGATATCGTTGAGATTGGAAAGCCAACATCTTCCAAAGCTAACAAAAATGGAGTTCATGCATTCATCTGGGTTTTATTATGCCAATGGTTGGGTCAACTAAATGTGGGCCCCACCTATACAAATTGAGAGTGGCATCATGCATTTTCTTGGCCCTCATCATTGTCACCATTGTCAATATAAAAGAAGAGCAAGATGGTGCCTGTACATCTGAGAGGAAGTGCTGTCATACATGATTGAGATAGCTCAAAACAAGTTGGAATGCACAAGATTGAAGTAAAACAGAACTTCCTTTAAACAAATCTAGTACATTTCTTGATCGAATAGGAGACCCTAGCAACATCCTCGTACGTAAGGGGACATGAGTGGTTCAAAGTTTCTCAAAGCGACCTTTTCAGCCATCAATCATGTGCATAGAAGGTTACTCTTTGGAGTTTTGATTCTGAATAGTGATGAAAATGTGCTTTTAAAAATAACCTATTCTAACAATTTTCATTCTTGGAAACAAGAATTACACATGTATGCACACTTCATCATTAACATATTTCAAGAAAAAAGAGTAGCCACACCAAGATTCAGGTTGGCAAGTGCATTTTGACCAATTACAGTATAAGAACCTAACTACCTAGTAATGTTTTGAGATCCAATAGCTGACAAAACATAGTTATGTGGACATGCTCGGGAATAGGTGTCCTATTAGCAGATAGTTCCTGAGACACATCTTGCAATATTGTTGGTCGAGATTTTGGAATGATACATATGCATGAAAGTTCTTGAATAACTTCAAAAAACCACTTCCTTAATTTGTGTCCTTGACTGCGGGTAGAGGGAGTTGTTTGTCTAGAACATCCATTAGGAGTATCATTCAATCACCTGATGATGATAAATAGGAGATGAGTTCACTCCCATGCCTTCCCATTATCACCTCTAGAGCAACAACCCCAAAGCTATACATCACATTTTTCAGTCAACCTCACTGTGTATGCTAGCTCTGCAAGTAAGAGATAAAATCATGCTACATGATACTTAATCAAGCTCTCTTCATGATTTATCATTCTTTATTACCTGTGTCTCTAGCTACTCAATATGAGGAAATAGTGAATTATATATGTTATGAGTCTCAGAGTTATAAACCATTTGTTGGGGTATTACAAAAATAAAATAAAATAAAATAAAATAAAAACACTACCATTTGTGGGAATGCAAACATTTAGTCCCACGTTGGATAGAGAGGAGTTTTAAAGAGTTGGACTTTCTTTCCATAGCCTTTTGAAAAAGCGCTGCATTGTGGTCAACCCTAGACGCATGCACGAGGTCTTTCTAACCAGAAGGTGAGCACCACCTTGTACATTGTTTCCAATCGCGTGGTCCATCTGATTGTGAATGTATTTCAATAAAAAGAGAATTTTCAATGCCAGATATCAAAACTTCTTTGTTGCACATGCTAACTACTCCCAATGGAACCCAATCATAGGGTCATTCTTATTGGGATGAATTAATAACATAAACATTAGCCTGATCCAATACTTTTTTTGCCCCTGAAGGTTTCGATGGTGGCATTTCCATTCTCACTTTTCCATGTCATGTGGACTACCTGAGTATTAGATCTGTCTTAATTTTTGTTGTGTCCTACTATGACTTGCAAAACTGGTGGAAGGAGTGGACTAGTTAGAGGGGCTCCACAAAGCTTCTGCCTTCAGGAAGTTTTCATGGGCGAGGGTGCAGGCAACTCATGTCCAACTTAGGTGCAGGGGGGAATGAAAACAGCAGGAAGAGGCAGTTGGACCGGAAGCCAAACAAAGGGCACGTTTTGTTTTTGTCTCCCTCTTTTTTTTTTTTTTCGCTGAAATTGTCTATCCAATGTGGGGCACAATAGATCAATGGTTTGGATCATTGAACTGTTGATCCCACATAGATTTTGCTGCCGTATCCTTGGCTCATGGATTCATAATTCCTCAAGAGAACAGAACGGAATTTGTATTGCTTGCCATTTGATGCTATCTGATGTCACATAACGAGGCAAAAGGGATCACACACTTCAATATAGACATATGCTTGATGCCACTACAAGACGAACAACTAGAGTACACACACACACACTTCAACATCAACAAACAACTGAAAGCTTTTAATGGTGACTCATCCATGACAGGCTTCACTTGATGGACGGGTCCAAAATGACACTTCTCACTGCCATGTGTATGCAAAAGAGAGGGCTCTCTTCCTTATTTAAGTTATACCAGCTCTACTGCATCATTTCCGTATCGATCAGATTGCGCTTTTACAACTGCTGTCTCTCTTGGTTAATGTGAGTCCCCCCCCCGCAGAAAACTGGCTGCTAAAAACATTAATATACACACTTCAACATCGTTACATGAAACATCACAAATGCAAGTACTATAGTATCTTAGCCCATGATTGAACTTCCTAAGACCTAATGCAAAAGGGAGTATCAATTCATTACTTCGGCAGTGTGGCTTTCAATAGGTAGGCAAGCAGTCAGAAGAAGTAATTTTAAAGATTCAATGGATAATCATCGATTCATGACCAATCTGAAGTGGACCCACAATTTGAACCATGAATAACACCGTAGAAACTTCCATATAGAATGTGGCTCTCCTGTGCTGTATGTGCCATCCAACCCACTCACCGTGTATGTTTCACCAGGATGAAACAAATGAAAATTGGAAGTATTACAAAACTAATGTCGGCTAAACCTTGTGAAAATAAATGTGTCAGGTATTACCCACATGAGTTTTGGGTCCAGATGTTTTATGGATGTATGGTGAACGAGAGGAGCTGCACAAGATGCATGGTTTGGATTTGACATACACATCATGGGGGGCCATACCCTTTTGACATATGGTAATTATAAACAAGATGTGGCCCCGTGTGAACGTGCATTTTAGTTGTATGTGTATGTACATTGAGTGTATGTGAACGAATCTTCAAACCTTGCCAAAAAGCTTGAAGGCTTTCTGACGTAGATAAATCATCCGGTCTAAACAAGAACTAAGGAGTATCAAGCGAGATCTGATCTATTCATTTGTTATGCCTAGCCATAGATGTCACCTAAAACTAAGTACTCTAGCTAATGATTGAAATATTTCTGAGGATTACATAGAAAAGTTCCAATCAATGGTCATATTTCATGAGGCACAACTTATCCAACCAGGAGCTTCCATCACATATGGCCCATCCACAATGGGGCCTAAGAGATGAACAATCCAGATCTCCTATCTATCGGCTGCATGTACAAATATTGAGCTGTTGATAACTAATTTAGATTTTGGAGGTTAACCACCATATCCATTCCTTTAAGGTAGATGATATGGTAGAACCCATGGAATTAATATAGGAGAACCAGCTCATGCATATTAGAAGTTGCAGGGTAATAAATCAATTGGGTCCATCCATCTAGTTGCCCCTACTTTTGTATGCATAGTTTCTCCAATTACACATATGCTTTTTCCTATCCACCTAAAAGAATGCCTTCAAAAGGGGCTCGGATTGGGTACTACCCCCACCAGGACGCAGCTGGAGTCGGGCAGGTATGTGTCACCCCGGCATTGGTGGAGAGCAAGTGGGACCTGGCTAATGTGACAGGTCTGTCAGCTCTCCACTATTACCGAGGTGCGGGTCCCACCTGCTCTCCACCAATGCAGAGGTGACACGTACCAGTTCGTCTCCAGCTGGGTCCTGGTGGGGGTAGTACCCGATCTGAGCCCCTTCAAAAGGGGGGGAGATGAAGAAAGTTAAAAGGCCGAAACATTGATATCCTTTAAAGGTAGGTTGATGCATGCCCTCCCCTGTCTAGCTGTATTTATCTATTTTTAAATTAATATAAGCCAGTGGCTCTTAGAAAAAAAAAAAAAGAAAAAAAAGAAAGAAAAAAAAGAAGAGTCAATGTTCAAAAGTTTATCAAAATAATTAATGGAAAAAAAGTCACCAAGGAAAATGGAGAAATGTGATGGAAAGGATTGTCTAATTGGCGTGCTTTCTAAAACATGAGTTATCTATGCCAGTGCACACTAGATGGATGGCTCTGATTGATATATGTCCCTGCCCAAGTACTGTGGAAAGATGGCTAGCTCTACCATATTTGGGTTTTTCCATTTCTACTCTATTATCCCCTCTTATTTAATCAATCATACCTGGATATCCGACAGTTGAGACAATATAACTGTGTTCAAAGCCTCAGGAAGAGGAGCCCTGCCTGCAGATAGCTCCCGCGACACGTGCTGCATGGTGGGACGAGAGTGAGGATTGGCATGCAAGCAAGAAAGTGCCAACACCACTGCACAAACTACATCCTTCATGTCTTGAGGCGTGGGAGGCGAGAGGCGTTGGTCTAACACATCCATCAACAATGTATCTTGGCCACCAGATGATGCCAAGGATGATAAGAGATCCCCAGGATGCCTTCCCGATATGAGTTCGAGTGATACAACTCCAAAGCTATATACATCGCATTTCTCAGTCACCCTTATTGTGTATGCAAGCTCTGTAAGAAGAGAAAACGAGGTTGAGAAGCAAGATCATGTTTCCTTCTGTTCCTTATAATCATTGGCATGCAATGCTCTAGCTACTTCTCTTCATGAATCCATCTATATATAACATTTGTTTTGAATAGATGATCATATTATTGTTAAGGAAAACATAGAAACTATAATAGAAATAAAGACGAAGCTAAATTGTCTGGCATATTTTCCGACTTTTATTTACTATAAGCTATTAAATTTATTAAGAGGAAGCCCTCTTACCATTTATGAAATTAAATTATGAACTCGACATATCCTTGCATGAAATGAGAATTAAAAGAGGAAATGGACTTTAAATATTTTAAATAAAATGTGACTTGAAACATTTTCTCCATAGATAGTAGGAAAATGATGATGATTAAGCATTTTAAGTAACAACTGAAATAAAAGCAACTTTTTCAGTGATCTTTAAAACTTATAAGTACGCTTTTAGATATTCCACATTCCATGATATTGTCTGACATAATAAGAAGATTTAAACACATCAGGGAAGAAAGATGGAAAGAAAGAAAATTAAGCTCGAAGTACAACTACCGACTATTCAACATACCTGGAGCGATATATCCGTAGTGCCAGCAAGTGCAGACCAGTTTGATGAATCAGGCTTCAGAAGTCTAGCAGTGCCGAAGTCAGAGACACAGGCCTTAGATTCCAAATCCAATAAAATATTGCTGCTCGATATGTCCCGATGAACTATAGGAGGGGTGCAATCGTGGTGCATATATGATAGTGCATGGGCTACTCCTTTGATTACCTTCATCCTCTTCACCCAATCCAATTCTGCAGCTCCTGTACAGCTTTTGAGGATGCTAGCCAAGCTTCCCCCTTCCATGTACTCATACACTAGAAACGAGCACTGAGCATGTGAACAAAACCCATAAAGCTTCACGATGTTGCGATGTCGGATTTCTGTTAATGCTAGTATCTCATTTCTAAAGCTTCTTTGGTCGAATCCCTCACCCCCTTCTAATGGGTTAAGTTTTTTCACAGCTACTACCTGACCGGTTTGTAGATTTGCTTTATAAACTCTCCCGCAGCCTCCTACCCCAATGCAATATTTGTCATCGAAATCCTCTGTTGCTACGACGATGTCTTCATACACTGTCTTTCCATCAAAATTCCATATTGCAAATAGATTGCCATTGTTCATTTCTATGTCCACTTTCTCTACATTTCTTGTCCTCCGGCGAAAAATGAAATAAATGATGACAAATACAAATAGAAGAAATAATGCTGCCCCAATGGGAGTAATGATGATGAACACAGTTTTGAGGCCTTTCTTTCCGTGAACAGGGTCCATTAAAGAGGAATTACATGGTAGCATACCTTTTACTTCACCACATAGACCTTTGTTTTCAATGAAGGCCTTTAATGGAGCCTGACGAAAGGCTTCACTGTCAGGGAGGGGGCCCTCCAAATCATTGTATGAAAAGTCAATGGAATTGGAAGATAAACTAAACATCTCTTTGAAAGACGACGGGATGGAACCTGAGAGGGAATTGTGGGAGAGATTTAGCCTTTCCAACATGTTCAATTTCCCAAGCTGCTGAGATATCTCTCCAGTAAGCGAGTTATGACTGAGATCCAATATATCCCGTAGGTTTCCTAGGTTACCAATCTGAAATGGAATGATTCCATTCAAATAATTCTCGCTCATTTTCAAATACTGTAGTTTGGAGCATTCTCCCAATTGTTGAGGTATTGTCCCACTCAGTTTGTTCTTTGATAGATCCAGAGTCTTCAAATTGGATAGTTTTCCAATTTCAGGCGGAACCCAACTAGATAGTTGGTTGTTTTCCAAACTCAAGCTGTAAAGCATTGACAAACTCTCCAGGCTGCCAGGAATCTTTCCTTCAAGGTTGTTCCACGAAAGGTCAAGCAGATGTAGCTGACTCAATTGCCCAATTTCCGGCGGAATACTACCAGTAATATTGTTGTTGGAGATTTTTAGCAGTTCTACGTTTCGACATTCTCCCCATTTAGGCAACAGCTCACCATGCAATCTATTGTAACTCAGGTCGATGTACTCTAAAACAGGATATACTCCAAAAACTTGGGATATATTTCCAGTGAGCTGATTATGATCAAGCCCAACTCTTGTTAAGGTGGTGCAGTTTCTTAGGCTTTCAGGGATGGGACCAGTGAAATGGTTGCTTCCTGCAGTGAAGCGTCTGAGTGATCCACCTTGGCATACTTGAGGTATGTGGCCAAAGAAATTATTGGTACTCAAAGAAAGTGTCTCCAAATGTGTTAGATTTGAGATTTCTGGAGGTACTAAACCAGATAACTGATTATAAGATAGAGAGAGTGAAGTTAGACTGCCCAAATTGCTGAAAGATGGAGGAATTGGACCAGACAACTGGTTATCAGATAGAATGAGTGAAGTTAGGCTGGTCAAATTGCTGATAGATGGAGGAATTGGACCACTGAGCTGATTCAGACACATCTGTAGATGGTACAGATTCTTAAGATTGACAATTTCTTGAGGGATCTGTCCGGAAATCTGATTTCCACAAAGGTATAAGAAGCTAAGTTTAGTTAGATTTCCTAAAGTGTAGGGTAAGGAACCAGTTATAAAAAGGTTATGCTTCAGGTCTAGCTGATACAGTTTCTTAAGTTTTCCCAACTCTTGAGGGATTGGCCCTGAAATACGATTCCTTAAGAGGTGCAACTTATTCAGCTGGGTCAAGTTTACTAGAGTGGATGGGATGGAGCCGTTTAGAAGGTTATCACCAATGTCCATAACTTCTAGATTCCTCATATTTCCTATTTCTTGAGGGATTGGCCCTGAAATACTATTCAGATAGAGGACCAAGTAAGTCAGCTTGGTCAAGTTACCCAGAGATGGAGGGATGGCACCTGACAGTTGATTGGAAGACAAATCAAGGAGGACGAGTTTTGAAAGAGAACCGATCTGGGTTGGAATGGTTCCATGGAGTGAGTTTTGGTTGAGAATGAGGCGGACAAGGTTGGGAAATGAAGAGAAGCTCAAATTATAAAGCGTACCTTTCAAGCTCGTATTCTGGAGGTTTATATGTACTACACTTCGTGCATGATCGCATGTGATTCCAGTCCATTTGCATGGAGAGCTCTGTCGGGTGTTAGAAGCGTTGGGAAAGGGGAATAAGGACCATGAATGGAGAGCCTCTGTTTGAGAGAGACTGGATTTCCATCTGAGGAGAGCTTTTGCTTCCTCAGATGCTGATGATGCTGCTTCATTGGAAGAAGCTATTAGCAGAAAGAAGATGAGAGAGAGAAGGGAAATGAAGGAGGACATGTTTGGACTTCCGTTGCTGGTGTTGTGGGTTTGTGTTTAATGCTTCCATTTTATAGCGGATGAACCTCCTCAAATTAAGTAAATTTAAATCTCAGGTGGACCATAGCACAGTATACCGTACTTATTGAATGCTCACCATTAGAAACTTCCCAGGACCCACCGTAAGTAGATCTGTAATGTTTACTTTTCATCCAACCTCTTAATAAGTTAAAACATAGCTCGATAAATAGAAAATACAAAGATCAGCTTGATACAAAACTTTTGTAGCCTACAAAAAGTTTTTAATGGACATTTACCAAATTTTCCATTGTTACGGTTTGCCAGAGATTTAGATCTGTTTAAGTTTTGGGATGAACTTCTAAAATGAGCTAAAACAATGGATGGAAAGTGTTGATATACTACATATTCATCAAATTGGGCTCCACATGGTAATGGTAACACTCATTGAAGTGCTACCCGTGTAACACCTGATGGGCTCTCGTGTTTTACGTTCAACTAATCGAGACGACTGGGAGCGGATTCTCTGTGACTGCGTGCACAAGGATATCTTTGTGCCCCGAGCTGTGTGGGGCCCATAGAGATGTCCGCGACAAATCCATTCCATCCATCTGTTTTGAAAGACAGCAATAGGGTAGGATTTTAAAAATTGGGCAGATCTAAAACTCATGTTGGCCATACCAAACGATACAGTGAGTATTGAACGCTTGGCGGTGGCAGAAGTTTTGTATAAGGATGATACTCGCTCCTACAGTTTATCTTATTTGTAATAATTCTATCGACGTTTTGGATGACACTGCTGTTCTCACTGTTTTGTTCGTGTGGCTCACTTGAGTTTTGGATCTGCCTGATTTTTATAATCCTCTCCTAATGTGATCTTTCAAAACAGATGGACGGAGTAGATTTGTCACAGACATCTATGTAGACCCCACACAGCCATGGGTAGGGAGATATCTCTGTGCCCGGGTTCACAGGCAATCCGCGACACTCGGGTCAACCGCGTTGTCTTGAACCGGAATCCCCTTCAACACGGCAGCGTGTAAAACACTCCAAGCTCTTGGTTTTGTTTATGCAATCCACTCCGTCCATCATGTGAGGCTTCTAATTTCACTGTACATCCAGAAACAAATAATCATATATTAAAGTCACAATGGCCATGACAATGGAAACAGTGTAGTTCACGTCTAAAAACTTGTAATCTCAAGAGGTGTGTGTACCGGCTGAGATTTGGATCTGCTTCATTTTTTTAACTGTCTTTTTATCATGGTTACCGTATTGAATGAAATTTAGGCCTGGCCTAAAATGAGTGTTGGATCCGGTTCATTTTTGGTCACACGTCCTAAAATGGGCTCACAAAAGCGGTGGGCCGGCATGGATTTCTCACAAACATCATGGTGGGCCCCACCTAGATTCCCAGCTCAGGAAGGCTTTCGCAGGCAATCCGCGTCCACTTCTGGAAGCATGGACTGGCAGGCGAGGAAACTTTAACCATGATGACTAACCTATTAGCTGATGGGTCAGGTCATGGACTGGGATGATATGCCATCATTTTGAAATTACACGAAGAAATTGCAAACGTGGCATACAAATAATGCGGTAAGACAAAAACAGAAGGATCCAAACTACGATCCCAGTTCACATGTATCATGAACTAAAAAGTACTCCTATCTGGTTATTTAAATATTCAATTGCTGAACAGGACAGTTAAAAATGAGAAACATTCAATGCAGCTCCCATCTCCATCCTGGCTATTCTAATTGCTCATGCCGTTTTGTGGTTGGCTGCTGTGTGACTGGTGGGTGATGTCTGTTCAGTTGCTGACTGTGGTGTGGTTGTATTTTGGTGAGTGTGTCTTGTTTTGGGGCTAAATGAAGATGCTGCGGATGGCTGCTTTTTCTGTGTTTTGGTTGGGATGATTTGTTCTTAAGCTGGTGGATATGTTAATCTGTGTTTTGGTAGGTGTGTGATTTTCTGGGATCAGGGGCTGGTCCTCATTTTGTGAATAATGGAGGTTTGATTCGGTGGTAGTTTTGCTTGAGGAGCTTCGGAGTCTCTGCTCTGGGTGGAGTTGAACTGCTGATGGAATCCACTACAGCTTCTTGTCTGGGCCACACCATTAAAAATTCCAAAGGGCCCGTCATAACGTTTTCTTAATGTTTATTTGAAATCCAACCTGTTGATGATGTCAAGAAGATCTAGTTGAAGGGAAATTAGAAAGATCAGATTGATCCAAAACTTTTGGGGCCCACAAAAAGTTTTTAATAGTTATTAATTAATGTTTCTATTGGTATGGTCTACCTGAGATTTGGATCTTCTTATGATTTGGGATTGCGTCCTGAAATGAGGTGGAAAAAACAGATGGACGTTGTGTGTGTGTGTGTGTGTCTATATATATATATATATATATATATATATATATATATATATATATATATATATATATATATATATATATAACCATCAAGGTTGGCCCCACACGGTAGGGGTAGCACCCACTAAGCCATTACCTTAGCCGGGTAACAGCTAATTTGCTCCCCAACCCTATGATAGGACGCAATCCACTTCACCGAAAAACGCGGATTTCGGTGAAAGGTTTGCATGATCTTCCTCCGACGGAACTTAATTAGGTGGGGCCCACCATGATGTAAGTTAGAAATCCACACCGTCCATTCATTTTTCAGTATCATATGAGGACGTGGGACAAAAAATGAGGCACATCTAAAACTCAAGTGAGCCTTCATCTATACAACAGAAACACACAAAGAAATCTTGAAAAGGATATACGGAGACATGGCATAATTTTAAACGAGCTAAATGACTGGGCCTCAGTACTAAAATATCCAGAACCTGCACAAATGGCGACCATATGGAGATGCCTCATTGCGCTTCCACAATCTTCCCCATTGCCAACTAAATTGTGCCCAAGCCCTCCCATTGGTCACCTTGCATCTCACTAAACTATTTCAAGGAGAGCAATTGCCACCTTTCTACCTTACTTTATTGCCCCACAACACCTTTGGACTGACAAAACAGCTCATGCTAGATCAACTCCACCTGCTTCACCAACAAATGCTCAAAATAGTATCCCAATCCTCTCCATCCTACTTGAGCTCTGTAGGGCCATGGTATTTTGTTTATAACATTCAGTCCGTCCATTGGGTGACTCTCCCTATGTTAACCTTACATCACAAGAAAGAAAGAAAGAAAATAAGAAAGAAGAAAAGCTCCATCCAAAAGTAAAGTGGATCACACAACAGGAACAGCATAAAATCATTCTTAAATCGTCTTTCACATGTTAAGGTTTGTAGCAGGCTAATTTTTGGATGGCCTCTTCATCCACCTGATATGCAACTGCTGGACGGATTGGATGGCATATACAATATATGATGGGCCTCAAATAACATCTGAAAACTTTCCATGGTGTGTTCCACATCCCCACAGTTCCTTGTCATGTGGCTCAACTGAAGGTGTTGGATCACATGGTTTTTGGCTCAAAAGCCCAACATAATGTGCAAAACTGATGGACATAGTGGATTTACGGTGGGCTCCACAGGGATCAGATACTGTACCCCTGGCTACATCACCTATTGCAGAATATTCCCATCTTTCTGCATCGGAGTTAATCTAGAAACTGCAAGGACGTGTGGCTTAAGCAGTGAAATACATTGGTGCAAGTGGGAAGTTTTTCTACCAATCAGGCCATCCATATATTGGGCCCTGTCATGGATAACATGTCATTTTCCCCCTTTTTTATCTGTTTCTTTTTTTCCGAAATTCTCCATCCAATGTGAGGCACAATAGATAAATGGTGCCTTATCCTTGGCTCATGGATTGATAATTCCTCAAGAGAACAGAACGGAATTTGTATTGCTTGCCATTTGTGCTTTCTAATGTCATAAAATGCAGCAAAAGGGACCACACTGAATGCACACACTTCAATATAAACATATAAGCAACAAGAAAGATCGATAAACAAACTCATGCTTCATGCCTCCAACACCTCCTTTCACGTGTGAGAGGTATACTGGCCCCACACGTGATACTCTGGGCTGATACAATGCCAGATGCCCTATAATACCAAATTTTGCAAACCCCGGGACTTGAACACTGGACGTCCTATTTTGATACCATGTTACTGACCAGTTACACTCAAAGCTCGAGCTGTTAGGGAACGGTAGAACAATGTATATCAAGGGGTTTGCTGATGCCTCCAACAGTATGTGAATGTATATTGAGTGAATGCCAATGGATCTTCAAACCTTGCCAAAAAGCATGAAGGTTTTCTCATGTAGATAAAGCATCTGGTTTAAACAAGAACTTAAAGAGTTATTTATCAAGCACAATTGATCTATTCATTTGTTAGTCCTAGCCATGGATGCATAGCACCTCAATGTAAGTTCTCTAGCTACTGATTGAAAGATTTCTGAAGAATAAATAGAAAAGGTCCAATGAATGGTCATACTTCATAAGGCACAACTTATCCAACCAGCAGCTTCTGTGTGTTTGTTTTGGTATATGGCCCACCCACAATTGGGCGTAAGAGATGAACAATCCAGATGTCCTGTCTATCTGCTGCATGTACAAATATTGAACGGTTGATAACTAATTTACATGTTGGTGGTTAGCTCTACCCATTCCCTTAAGGGAGATGATATAGTAGAGCCCTGTAATTAATATAGGAGAATCAACTCAGCATCTTACAAGTTGCAGGGTAATAAATCAATCGGGTCGGTCCATCTAGTTGCCCCTACTTTTGTATGCATAATTTTTTCTAATTACACAAACCTGCTATTTACTAACCACCTAAAAGAATGCCTTCACAAAGGTGTGAGATGAAGAAAGTTCATGGCCGAACATCGATCTCCTTTAGAGGCCCTTTAAATCGTAGGTTGATGCCCTCCCCTGTCTAGCTGTCTTTATATATTTTTAAATCAATATACCACAGTGGCTCTTAGAAAAAAAAATAATAAGAGTTATTGTTCAAAAGGTTTTCAAAGAAATTATTGGAAAAAATCTCGCCAACGAAAATGGACAAATGTGATGGAAAGGATTGTCTAATTGGTGTGCTTTCTAAAACATGAGTCATCTATGACAGTGCTGACCAGATGGACGGCTCTGATCCATACATATCCCTGCCTGTGTACTGTGGAGAGATGGCCCTATCATGTTCTGGTTTTTTCCATTTCTACTCTATAATCTCCTCCTATTTAATCAACCATACCTGGATATTCGAAAGTTGAGACAATTTAACTGTGTGCAAAGTCTCAGGAAGAGGAGCCCTGCCTGCAGATAGCTCCTGTGACACGTGCTGCATGGAGGGCCGAGATTGAGGATTGGCACGTAAGCATGCGAGTGCCAACATCGCTGCACCGACTACATCCTTCATGTCTTGAGGCGTGGGAGGAGGGAGCCGTTGGTCTAACACATCCATCAACAATGTCTCTTGGCTACCTGATGATGCCAAGGATGATAAGAGATCTCCAGGATGCCTTCCCATTATGAGTTCAAGTGATACAACTCCAAAGCTATACACATCGCATTTCTCAGTCACCCTCATTGTGTATGCAAGCTCTGGAAGAAGAGAAAACAAGTAAGATCATGTTTCATTCTGTACCCCATATTTATAAAGGTTTTTTTTTTTTTTTTTGAATAGATGATCCTATAATATTTGTTGAGGAAAACATAGAAACTATAATACAAATACAGACCAAGCAAAATTGTTTCACAAATTTTCCAAATTTGATTTAATATAGGTCATTAAATTTATGAAGAGGAAGTTCTTTTACCATTTATCAAATTAAACTTTAAGGTTGGCATATCCTTGCATGAAATGAGAATTAAAAGAGGAAATGGAACTTAAATATATATATATAAAAAATTGATTTAAAAACATTTTCTCCATACACAAGTAGGAAAATGATGATAATTGATCATTTTAAGTAACAATTGAAATAAAATCAACTTTTTTAGGGGGCGTTTGGATCGTAAGTTACTTAAGCCACTTATGCCTCAAGTAGCTTATCTTGATTTCTACTTATTAAACTGAAGTGATTAAGTACCTTTAAATGGATAAGCTACTTATAATTGATCATAAAGCAAACTTACTTATCTCAAATAAGTTACTTACATACTGCTGTAAGTAGAAAAAGTAACTTATTTGTGATAGGCTGCTGAGAATGAATTTCCCTAACCCAAACAAGGGAGAGAGAGCATATATACATCCAGAGGAAAATACAAGAATGCCCCTACACATAAGAGAAAGACCCAACATGGGTCCAGGGGCAGAAAAGGAAAAAGGCAGGAACAATAATACAATAAATACAATATCCAAGAGGGGGCAAGGGCCCCACAACAACGGCCCTCCAGCCGTACGGCCCATGAGACAGGGCAAGACTAACACCCCCCCTCAAACTGATGCAGGTCGTCAACAAGCAGCAGTTTTCTAACAAGGAAGGAATGACGAGCGAAAGGTAACGTCTTAGTGAGAATGTCAGCTATCTGATCATGAGACGCCACATGGGGAAGAGAAATGAGACCAGACTGATATTTCTCGCGAATCAAGTGACAATCAACCTCGATGTGTTTTGTCCTCTCATGGAAGACGGGGTTGGAAGCAATCTGGACCGCACTGAGGTTATCCACATGGAGAGGAGTTGGTGACTGAAGGGGAAGTCCAAGATCGCCAAGAAGCCCATGAAGCCATACAATCTCACTACATGCAGCAGACATCGCGCGATATTCGGCTTCAGTGCTAGATTTCGAAACCGTACCTTGCTTCTTGCACTTCCAAGAAATAAGGGAGGAGCCAAGAAAGACACAATAACCAGTAGTGGAACGGCGAGAGACCGCACATCCAGCCCAATCAGCATCAGAATATGCCCGAAGATCCAAAGTGGAGCTGGAAGGAAAGAACATAGACCTGTCAATTGTGCCACGCAAGTACCGAATAATCCGAAGGACAGCGGTCATATGGAGGGATCGAGGAGCCGAAACGAACTGACTGACAACTTGGACAGCATAGGCAATGTCGGGACGAGTCATCGTCAAATATACCAAACCTCCTACCAAGCGACGGTAAAGAGTAGGCTCCCCTAGTAAGTCACCATCATCGCGGCCATACTGAACATTTAACTCCATGGGGGTCTGAACAACTTTCTGATCTGTCAACGGAGCCAAGGCAATGAGGTCCTTGGTATACTTGCGTTGTCCAACAAGGAGCCCACGGGCAGATCGTGAGACCTCAAGACCGAGGAAGTAGGTAAGAGGGCCCAAATCCTTCATTCGAAAGGAGGATTGCAGGACCTGCTGTAACGCCGTAATGCTAGAGGGATCACTTCCAGTCAAGAGGAGATCATCCACATATACCAGAACAATGACAATGCCACGGTTGGTAGTACGAGTAAATAAGGAAGGATCATGTCCACTCTGAGAGAATCCCGCACCAACAACGACATCACGAAAGCGCTGGAACCAAGCACGAGGTGCTTGCTTGAGACCATACAAAGCCTTCTTCAAACGGCAAACCATATCATCGGAAGTCGTATCGGGACCTGGAGGCAATTTCATGTAAACGGTCTCAAGAAGATCGCCATGAAGAAAGGCATTCTTCACATCCATTTGTGAGATAGGCCAAGCACGAGAGGAGGCGACTGCAAGAAGGGTGCGAACCGTCTTCATCTTCGCCACGGGAGCAAAAGTCTCGTCATAGTCAATTCCATACTCTTGTTTATATCCTTGGGCAACTAGCCTCGCTTTATAACGGTCCAAGGAGCCATCAGACCTTAACTTTACATAATACACCCACTTGCTACCGATAATAGGACTCCCAGTGGGGCGCGGAACAAGCTCCCATGTATGATTGTCAGCCAAAGCGCGAATTTCCTCGGCCATAGCCTCCCTCCAACAACTCTGAGAAGCAGCCTGCAAGTAAGTCGTGGGAATAGAAATGGAATCCAAGGTGGAAGACATGGCAGGCATAGAATAGATCAACCGATCAGGAGCCTTATGAGAGCGGCCAGAACGACGTACCGAAGAAGTATCAGCAGCAGAGGATGCAGTGGGAGTAGCCGAAGGAGGAGGATTTGGATCGGCAGCAGGGAAAGTAGTGGGATGGGCCGAAGGAGGAGGTTGTCTTGATCGCCGAGAATAGACCTGCAAGGGACGAGAGGACATAGGAGATGCAGAATGAATGTCAGGAAAAGAAGTCAAGTCAAGAGATGAAAGTGGAGGCATGGAAACAGCGGAAGAGGCATGGAAACAGCGGAAGAGGCATGGAACGGAACATGCTCAAGGAAGACAACATGACGAGACACTCGAATGTGACGGGAAACAGGATCATAGCACCGAAATCCTTTTTGGGTTTCTCCAAACCCCAAGTACATACATCGAATGGACTTAGGTGAAAGTTTGTGACGTGCACGTGCAGCAAGATGAACATAACACACACAACCGAAAACACGAAATGTGGAATAATCAGGAGGGGAACCGTAGAGAACAAAGTAGGGAGAAGTATTCTTATGAAGCTTCGTAGGCATGCGGTTGATCAAGTAAACGGAATGTAACATAGCTTCGGCCCAAAAAGCACGCGAGACATCCGTTTCAGTCATCAAAGTATTTGCTGTCTCAACGATGTGACGATTTTTGCGTTCAACAACTCCGTTCTGTTGGGGAGTGTCAGGACAGGTGGTTTGATGGATAATCCCACGATCCTGGAGGTAAGTACGGAAGGCCAAAGAGACATACTCACCCCCTGAGTCAGAGCGGAGGGTCCTGAGTTTCGCCCCGAATTGTGTATCTACCATAGAAACAAACTGTTGGAAGATGTCAAAGACCTGTGCTTTGGAGTGCATAAAGTAGATCCATGTGTAACGAGTGAAATCATCAATGAAAATAACATAATAATGTAAACCAGACATGGATAAAATAGGTGAATGTCCCCAGACATCGGTATGAACAAGCTCAAATATAGAAGAAGAGCGAGATACACTTAATGGAAAAGGAGCACATTTGCTTTTTGATAAACAACATGAATGACAAGAGAGATCCAAAATAGATTTGTTAATATTCAGTTTATCCAACATCCCTGAAGAAAATAAATGAAGCAACCGGTCAGAATGTGGATGACCAAGACGACAGTGCCATAGTCTCCACTTCCGGTTGGCTAATGAAATTTCAGTGTCAGAAGGTGCAAAAAAACAATTGGCCGGTGTCACAGATTGATCAAATTCCAGCATGAATAGACGTCCACTCCGCCTACCCTTCCCAACCACCTTCCCCGTTGCCAGATCCTGCACAAAGCAACAATCAGGAAGAAACATGACTAAACAATTGTTGGCCGTAAGCTGGCCCACAGAGATCAAATTAGAGGAAAGTTTAGGAACATGAAAGACATCACGAAGAACAAACTTTCTATTGGAAGAAGGAGAGAAAGTCAAGGAACCAACAGACTGGATGGGTAACCGAGACCCATCAGCAGTAGAGATAACCTGAGTACCAGTGTATGGCTGGAGATCATGAAGATGAGAGGCATCACTAGTCATGTGATTCGAAGCACCAGAGTCAAAGAACCATGGAAGCAAATGTGAGTTACCTGACAGACCTGCAACGGATAGGGCTTGCACTATCTGTTGAATCATCTCGGGAGTCAAAGGTGAGGAGGAGCTGGCAATGTCACTCACAACAGGCTCTGAAATCGAAGAAGTAGAAGTGGCCGTAAATGCCCGACCTCGGCCACGACCACGGTCACGGTCACGGCTACCACGACCACGTCCCAGGGGGGAAGCATAAGCCTTCGTTCAGCAATCGATAAGGCCATGTCCAATCCGTCGACAATAAGCACAAAACTCGCGGCATTGAGAGATCACATGGCCTAATTTGTTACAGCCATGGCACGTCACACTACTCGAGCCACGACGATTGGATGAAGCGGAAGCCGCTAATACCATATCAGAGGAAGCAGAATACTGAGGTAAGGTAGAAAGAACCTTTAACCTCTGCTCTTCAGCCAAGAGGTCATTGATAGCAACATTCAGAGAAGGAAGAGGGCTGCGATTGAGAAGAGCAGCTCGACAATGCTCATACTCCGGTCTCAGCTTCATAAGGAATTGGCGAACCCGCGTGCGATCCCTCATATCGTGAAATATCTGAAAATCAGTGGAAAACTCAGGATCCATCATCGCCATTTCGGTCCAAATTGCCACTATCTCCGAATAAAATGCCTGAATGGTCCTGTCACCTTGAGTAATATGGGCCAGATCCTGTTCCAGACGATAGAGACGGGCTTCATTGCTCTGTTGATAGACCACCTTGAGATGATCCCACATCGCCTTGGCTGTTCGGTGCGGGGTCAGGCCAATAGCGATCGTCTTATCGACGGAGTCAAGGATCCAAGTGATGATGCGCCCATTCTTCATCTCCCAATCGGCAAGTTTGTCTAAATCAGTAGACAAAGGGGTTGGAAAAGTGCCATCAACTAAGCCCCACAACCCCCGACCTTTAAGAAAGCTTTGGAAATGGATGGACCACAACCCGTAGTTGGTGCCATCAAAGCTACATCGAGGGGCATCAGCCCGATAGTGTTCTTTGTCCATAGCAATAGGGAATAGGAGTAGAGATAAGAGAAAGACCAAAAGTGAAGGATGCCCCCTTTAATCTGTGTCGGCCAAGGGATCTTCGGTTGCCCAACGGCAATCTTCAATCGCCCGACATGAGACAGAGAGTCTTTGGACGAATATGGGAACACAGCGAGAGAACAGCGAAATGAGCTGCTGCTAATAGAGGTGGAGGAGTTCGGTTGACGGATCCAACGGAGCGGCTGTTGACGAAGTTGCAGACGAAAGGCTGATCTGACAGATCTGATGGAGTTACTGTTAACAGAGGTTGACGAGGCTACTGCAAAACGGCTGACAGATTTGGGGAAACAAGGAGGAGCTGCTGCGAAATAGTGAGGAGACAGGAGCTGCTGCAAAACGGTTGACAGATTTGGGGAAACACGGAGGAGCTGCTGCTGGCGGAGTCGCAGGCGGAGGAGCTGCTGTAGATGGAGCTAAGGAGCTGTAAACAGAGCTGTCGGAGCTGAAGATGGAGCTGACGGAGCTGGAGGAGCTGTAAACGGAGATGGCGGAGCTGCAGATGGAGCTAACGGAGCTGGAGGAGCTGCTGACGGCCGGAAATAGTGAGGAGACCGGATTTGGGGAAGATGGTGGGGACGGATCTGAGATGGAGCATCTCAGTTGGGGCAGGCATGAGAACCTTGCTCTGATACCATGATAGGCTGCTGAGAATGAATTTCCCTAACCCAAACAAGGGAGAGAGAGCATATATACATCCAGAGGAAAATACAAGAATGCCCCTACACATAAGAGAAAGACCCAACATGGGTCCAGGGGCAGAAAAGGAAAAAGGCAGGAACAATAATACAATAAATACAATATCCAAGAGGGGGCAAGGGCCCCACAACAACGGCCCTCCAGCCGTACGGCCCATGAGACAGGGCAAGACTAACAATTTGGTGGTATCCATATGGGCCCTTAGTGATCTTTAACACTTATTAGTATGCTTTTAGACATTCCACATTCCATAATATCATTTGACATAATAAGAATATTTAAGCAACATCAGGGAAAAAGATGGAAAGAAAGAAACTTAGGCTCCATTTACTACTACCAAATATTCACCATACCTGGAGCGACATATCCGTAAGTTCCTGCAAGTGCAGTCCAGATTGATGAATCGGGTTTTAGAAATCGAGCAGTGCCGAAGTCAGAGATGCAGGCCTCAAATTCCAAATCCAATAAAATATTGTTGCTCGATAAGTCCCGGTGAACTATAGGAGGGGTGCAATCATGGTGCATATATGATAGTGCATGGGCTACTCCTCTTATTACCTTCATCCTCTTAACCCAATCCAATTCTACAGATCCATCTGTACAGCTTCTGAGGATGCTAGCCAAGCTTCCCCTTTCCATGTACTCGTACACTAGAAACGAGCATCGAGCATGTGAGCAGAACCCATAAAGCTTCACAATGTTGCGATGTCGGATTTCTGTTAATGCTTGTATCTCATTTCTAAAGCTGCTTTGGCCGAATCCCTCACCCCCTTCTAATGGGTTAAGTTTTTTCACAGCTACTACCTGACCGGTTTGTAGATCTGCTTTATAAGCACTCCCGCAGCCTCCTACCCCAATGCAATATTCGTTGTTGAAATCCTCAGTTGCAATGATGATGTCTTCATACACTGTATTTCCATCAAAATTCCATACTGCAAATAGATTGCCATTGTTCATTTCTATGTCCCCTTTCTCTACATTTCTTGTTCTCCGCAGAAAAATGAAATAAATGACGGCAAATACAAATAGAAGACATAATGCTGCGACAATGGGAGTGATGATGAAGAACACAGTTTTGAGGTCTTTCTTTCCGCCAACAGGGTCTATTAAAGAGGAGTTACATGGTAGCATACCTTTTACTTCACCGCATAGACCTTTGTTTTCAATGAATGTCTTTAATGGAGCCTGACGAAAGGCTTCGCTGTCAGGGAGAGGGCCCTCCAAATCATTGTATGAAAAGTCAATGGAAGATAAACTGATCATCTCTTTGAAGGACGACAGGATCGAACCTGAGAGAAAATTGTGGGAAAGATTTAGCTTTTCCAACTTGTTCAATTTCCCAAGCTGCTGGGACATCTCTCCTGTAAGCAAGTTATGACTGAGATCCAATATATCCCGTAGGTTTCCTAGGTTACCGATCTGAAATGGAATGCTTCCATTCAAATGATTCTCGCTCATTTTCAAATACTGTAGTTCGGAGCATTCTCCCAATTGTTGAGGTATTGTCCCACTCAGGTTGTTCTTTGATAGGTCCAGTGTCTTCAAATCGGATAGTTTTCCAATTTCAGGTGGAACCCAACTAGATAGTTTGTTGTTTTCCAAACTCAAGCTGTAAAGCATAAACAAACTCCCTAGGCTGCTAGGAATCTTTCCTTCAAGGTCGTTTGACGAAAGGTCAAGCAGATGTAGCTGACTCAATTGCCCAATTTCCGGCGGAATACGACCAGTAATATTGTTGTTGGAGATTTTTAGCAGT
Source organism: Liriodendron chinense (assembly GCA_003013855.2). NCBI lineage: Eukaryota > Viridiplantae > Streptophyta > Magnoliopsida > Magnoliales > Magnoliaceae > Liriodendron > Liriodendron chinense. The sequence continues at coordinate 428,538 of PVNU02000446.1, read as the reverse complement.
GTTAGGTTTTGACATTCTCCCCAATCAGGCGACAGCTCACCATGCAATCTATTATAACTCAGGTCAATGTACTTCAAATCACGATATACTCCAAAGACTTGGGATATATTTCCGGTGAGCTGATTATGTTGAAGCCAAAGTCTTGTCAAGGTGGTGCAGTTTCTCAGGCTTTCAGGAATGGGACCAGTGAAATGGTTGTTAAACGCAGTGAAATGTGTGCGTGACCCACCTTGGCATACTTAGGGTAGGTGGCCAGAGAAGTTGCTGTCAGCCAAAGATAGGAACTCCAAATGTGTTAGATTTGAGATTTCTGGAGGTACTGAATCAGATAACTGAGTAGAAAACAGAGAGAGTGAAGTTAGACTGCTCAAATTTTCGAAAGATGGAGGGATTGGACCAGATAACTGATTAGCAGATAGAGAAAGTGAAGTTAGGCTGTTTAAATTGCTGAAAGATGGAGGAATTGGACCAGACAACTGATTCTCAGATAGAGAGAGTGTAGTTAGGCTGCTCAAATTGCTGAAAGAAGGAGGAATTGGACCAGATAACTGATTCTCAGATAGATAGAGTGTAGTTAGGCTGTTTAAATTGCTGAAAGATGGAGGAATTGGACCAATTGGACCAGATAACTGATTCTCAGATAGAGAGAGTGTAGTTAGGCTGTTTAAATTGCTGAAAGATGGAGGAATTGGACCAGATAACTGATTCTCAGATAGAGAGAGTGTAGTTAGGCTGCTCAAATTGCTGAAAGATGGAGGAATTGGACCAGATAACTGATTCTCAGATAGATTGAGTGTAGTTAGGCTGTTTAAATTGCTGAAAGATGGAGGAATTGGACCAGATAACCGATTCTTAGATAGAGAGAGTGTAGTTAGGCTGTTTAAATTGCTGAAAGATGGAGGAATTGGACCAGATAACTGATTCCCAGATAGAGAGTGTAGTTAGGCTGCTCAAATTGCTGAAAGATGGAGGGATTGAACCAGATAACTGATTATTTTCTAGAACGAGTGAAGTTAGGCTGCTCAAATTGCTGAAAGATAGAGGAATTGGACCACTGAGCTGATTCCTACAAATCTGTAGATGGTACAGATTTTTAAGATTGCTGATTTCTTGAGAGATCTGTCTGGAAATCTGATTTCCACAAAGGTATAAGAAGCCAAGTTCAGTTAGATTTCCTAAAGTATAGGGTAAGGAACCAGTTAGAAGGTTATTGGACAGGTCTAGCTGCTCAAAATTCTTTAGTTTTCCTAAATCTTTTGGGATTGTACCGTTTAGAAGGTTACGGTGCATTACCATGTACATCAGATTCCTCAAATTTCCTATTTCCCGAGGGATAGGACCTGAAACTCTGTTTTCATGGAGGTACAGATGCATCAGCTGGCTCATATTACACAGAGATGGAGGGATGACACCCGTGAGATTGTTTCTGTGCAATCTTAGGGTGTGGAGATCTTTAAGTGTTCCTATTTCTGGAGGTATCGAACCGACTATCTGATTTCCGTGGAGGTCCAAGAGGTGGAGATTTCTGAGCAGGCTAATTCTTGATGGAACTTGTCCGGTCAGTTGATAGGTATGGATTCCAAGAGGCGGAGATTTCTGAGTACAGTCCAATTGGTGAAGAAATGAGGGGATGTTTCACCGGTTATCATGTTATTAGAAAGGTAGAGCTCCAGAATACGAGTAAGATTAGCTAGTGAAGCAGGCAAGGCACCTGACAGCTGATTGGCAGACAAATCGAGGAGGACGAGTTTTGAAAGAGAACCGATCTGGGTTGGAATGGTTCCATGGAGTGAGTTTTGGTTGAGAATGAGGCGGACAAGGTTGGGAAATGAAGAGAAGTTCAAATTATAAAGCGTACCTTTCAAGCTCGTATTCTGGAGGTTTATATGTACTACACTTCGTGCATGATCGCATGTGATTCCAGTCCATTTGCATGGAGAGCTCTGTCGGGTGTTAGAAGCGTTGGGAAAGGGGAATAAGGACCATGAATGGAGAGCCTCTGTTTGAGAGAGACTGGATTTCCATATGAGGAGAGCTTTTGCTTCCGCAAATGCTGAGGATGATGCTGTTGGAAGTTGCAAACCAATCTGGTCCATCCATTTGGTCAGACCCTTGGTTTCTCAAGGGAGGAGTAATTGCTGAGAGAAGCTTCCAGCAGCTTGGTGTGCATTCTCCATGAAAATGTTGGCTTCCAATGCATTGGAAAGAAAAGTCATTTAATTTTTTATTTTTGTTTTTTGTAAAATAGTTATTACATGCCCTTGTAGTGTATGATTGTGAGGGTAATTTAGTCATTTTAACTATGTTGAAAAGTCTATATAAGGAGGGGTTTTGTTGTACGTTGGTGCAAAGGAAGGTGCAATACAAAGTTACATAAATAGTTTTAGAAATTTTTGTTCTCGTCTTCTTCTTTTCCTTCTTTGAAAATCATCTTTCCTGAGTTGTCTTGAGGCTTTAAAAAGCCAATCAATCCATCTTCTTAAGGCTCAGTAGAGCCAACAGATGCTTCATTGGAGGAAGCTATTAGTAGTAAGAAGAGGAGAGAGAGAAGGGATTTCTTTGAGAACATGTTTGGATTTCTGTTGCTAGTGATGTGGGTTTGTGTTTGGGTTAGGAGAGGATGCTTCCATTTTATAGTGGGATGAACCTCGCTAACTTCTGTTTTACGCTGGCGACTGGAGTCGAGCGCTTTGTCTTGGACCGGAATCCCATGCAACACTCAATTGTGCGTATCCTGCGGTTGCACAAGTTTACCATTTGTTAACGAAAATGTTCACATTCACCTAATAGAGGCTAACCATTCTACAGGGAGGATTTTCTCTTTGGCAATCGGCCATCTAAGTAGGGCTCATTATATCAACGGTTTGGAACACCGAACCATGGGCGGTACTATAAAAATTAAAACCTGACCTTACCTAGACCAGCTTTATGCTGTAAATATAATGTCCCATGTTGTAAGTGGACCAGCCTCATCTTGTAAAACGGTCCCTTGTGATGAGCGGACCAGCCTCTTTTTCTAAAAAGTGTCCCATTTGGTAAGTGGACCAGCTTCATTTTTCAGTCAGGCGCATCTAGACTATGGAGCTTATCTGATAGACGGTTTGGATCTCACAGCTTGGTACCAAATGGAATACTCACACTTTGAGTGGGTACATGAGGGAATTCACAGGCGACAGAGTACTTGCTGGGTCGTAGATGAGTTTTCGTATCTGACGCGCAGCAATGAAAGCGAGACTCACGTCAGTCTCATGAGAGAGTGCTTGTTGGGTCGTAGACGAGTTCTCGTCCCTCACCGGCGGCAATGAAAGCAAGACTCACATCAGTCTCATTGACCGGAATTGTCTACGCAACTTGTTTTACATACGCCAGGCTTGAAGCACCCAAGTACTGTAGGGTCCACATGTTGTATGCATCAAATCCACTCTGTCCATCCGGCGAGAATCCTTATTTAGACCATAAATACAGAAGCTAAGTCTGACTAACAACTCACATAGCCTACACTAATGGAAACAACGTAAAATTTCTCATTTATCTTATTTTCCCTTCATCCTCATGAGTTAGGGATGTTTAATGGGTTTACTGAAAGATACACATCATGTTGCCCCACCCACAAACCTATGGTTGGCCCAATGTATCATGTTGTCTGGCCCATCTGAGATATGGATCAGATGACATTTGGCTTAAGAGACTAACATCGATAAATGAATGTGATTGACGGATTGAATTTTACATATACATCGTGGTGGGCCCACATGCTTAGGTTATTTGTGCCTAGAGCATCAAAGTAACTCTCCTTTTGAGTGGGGACCCCCAGGGAATTGAGAGTTAAGGTTAGAGAATTTTCTGAGTCTTTGGCGAGGCTTAGACGTTGGATGACTGGCAGCAATGAAAGCCAGAGTCATGGTGGCCGTCTCCTAAACTGGAATCGTCTAATGCACAATATGAAACACGCAACCTGTGAGGTCAATCATGTTGTATATGTAAAATCTACTTCATTTATGAGGCGAAAATCATTATTTGGACGGTCTACACTAATATGAAAGATATACACCTTGGTGGCTGCACTGACAAACCTGTGGTTGGCCCAATGTTCCATGTTGACCCATTGTTCCATGTGGTCTGGTCCATCCAAGATGTAGATTAAATGACATTTGGCGTAAGAGCCTAACATCAATGAATTGTACCTGATTGACAGAGCGAATTTTACATATACATCATGGTGGGCCTACAGACAAGTGTTTCGGGCCAAGAGCATCACAGTAGCTCTTCCTCTTACTGTGGACTTGAGGGAATTGGGAGCGAAGGAGAGAGAATTTTCTAGGTCAAACGTCAGCAATGAAGGCGAAAGTCACAAAGGGGAATTTAGACTCAAGGTGAGATAATTTTCTGAGTGGATGACGGGCAGCAATGAAGGCGATGGTAAGGTCTCTTGGACTGGAATCGTCTACAACACCTTTTTTATGCACATCCAGAAATACCCAGTTTCAATGGGTCAATCATGTTGCATATGTAAAGTCCACTCTTGAAAATCATCATTTAGATCGTACATACAAAAGTTAAGCCTGAATAACACTTCTTATGTTCCTAGGAACACCGTAAAAATATCTGCCCACGCTGAAAAAGTTTGAGTGTGGATGTTCTGTGTTGAAGGATAAAAAATTCTAGCGCCGGCTCTTCTCATTCACCCATGTCATTTACGATATCTCGGTCTCACAAAATACCCTGAATTTCTCTCTTCCTAGTACATTGCGTGCTAAGTAGCACAACTTTTAACATGTGAAGCTTTACCTCCCCTCACCATGACCTTTGTGTTACATCCACACCGTCCATCAATTTTTCCAAATAGGTTGAGAGCATGATTCCATAAATGAGGTACATCTAAAGCTCAAGTGTACCACACCAAAGAAAGCAACGGGGATTACACAAACCGAGGTTGAAACCTTCCTAGGGCCAAGTGTGAGGCTTATTGACATCTAACACGTTCATAAAGCCACCCGTATCTAGATGAAGGTACAACACAAATATCTGCTTGATCAGAACCGTCTGTGGCACTAAGAAGTTTTCAACAGTAGCATCAATTCCACTGTCTCCTATGGCGTGTTCCACTTGAGCTTTGGATCTGCCTCGTTTTTAGGCTTAGAACCTAAAAAGAACTGAAACAAATATATAAACGGTGTGGATCTCAGAAATTAATCATCATGTGCCCGCGTAAATTTCCTAGGTCAAGAAATTCCGCTGCCCCATTGGAGAGAAGAAAATCGGAAAGGTTGAAATGTAGAACTTCCTTGGGGGCCATCATAATGTATTTATTAGATCCACACTAGACATCCATTATTTTTCATACCTTTTAGCCCCGAGGTTGAAAATGAGTCAGATCCGAGGCTCAAGTGGGCAACACAACATGAAAGAGCGAGAATTGAATGCCTACCCTTGAAAACTTATTGGGGCCACACACGATTCTCATCAAGATGATGTTTGTGTTTTCCCTTCATTAAGGTCTGAGGGACCTTATGAAGAGGTTAGATGGCAAATAAACCTCACAATGGACCGTAGAAAGGTTTCAGCGTTACCCATTTAATCCCATGTTTTTTGTTGCGTGGTCCACTTGAGCTTTGGATGTCCCTCATTTTTTGCCTTTTGCTTTAGAATAATCTGAAAAAATTGATGGACGGTGAGGATCTAACAGATAGATCATGGTAAGGCCCAGAGAAATTCCACACTCTAAAAGCGGGGTTGTGTAGCACGCAATCCATACTTGAGAGGAAAAATCGGCTTGTTTTATAAGTTGAGAGCGCATTAGGTACTTCCCCGCCTGTTCCGAGCTCGGGACAGGCTAGGGTTCTGAGGGCCACCGTGACGTATGGATCATATCTACACCGTCCATTCATTTTGTTCATGTCATTTTAGGTCTGAGTAGGGCTGCACATCTGCCTAGTTAACTCGCCTGACCTGCTCGACCTGACCCGGTAGAAACCTGATCCGTCCCGACCCGGCTGAGAAAATGGTTCGGTCTCGGGTGGATGCAGCTGGACCGTTTTTAATTTAGGTACGGTTTAGCGTACATGCCAAACCCGCTCGACCCGACCCGTACACCAACCCGTTCCGCCTACCCGAACCACCCCGTTTATACTAATTTATTGTTTTTAGAAATATCTATATGGCATTATCAATAGGTTGAATGGTCAATAAACATTAGGGTGGACTCTAGAATCTTTTAATGGTGGGAGTTCAATGACCATTGATTTTTGTGGTGTGGTCTACCTAAAGCTTTTATTTGCTTCTTTTTTGGGACCATGTCCTATAATATTTGGAAACATAGATGGACGGCATGGATTTACAATATATACATCAAGTTGAGCCTCATGGTCAGGGTCTCACCCAAGCTGCGCTCATCTCACAATCACAGGGAGCGAATTAGGTGACATCCGGGATCCACCAAGGTGGCCCCTGAGTATGTGTCTTAAATCCACACCGTCCAACTACTTTGAAAGATCATTTTAGGATATGATACCAAAAATGAAGCTTACTCAAATCTTAGGTGGACCACACCATAGAAACATAGTCTTAACCCGACCTGACCTGACTCGGTTTAGCATAGGGTAGGTAGGGTTAGGGTTGGGTCAGCCCAACCCGGTCACGACCCAGACCGAAACCTGGACCTTTAAATATATTTAGGTTCGATTCAGGGTTGGGCCCAACCCGACCCTAACCTGACCCGTGTGAAGGCCTTGTCATGAGCCCAAAACTGGGGTAAATCCAAGCTCGAATGGACCATGAAATGAGAAATACACGGTGACGTTGAAAACTTCTAGGGTGCCACAGGAAGTTTTGGATCAAGCTGATATATGTGTTTTCCCTTCACCCATCTCTTTATGATCTTATAAACCGGCTGGATGGAAAATAAACATCACGGTGGGCCCTATGAAGGTTTCAACGGTAGGCATCATTAGCACCGTTGCTTCTTGTGGTGTGACCCACTTGAACTTTGGATATGCCCCATTTTTTGCATCATAAACTAAAATGACATGGAAAAATAAATGGACGGTGTGGATAAGATCGAATTATCACAGTGGCCCTCAGAGCGCTAGCCTGGCAAGGGAAGTACCTAATCCGCACCTAGGTATTCTTTTAAAAAAGATGGACGGTGTAGATTTGTCACGAACGTATCTGTAGACCCCCACAGCCCCGGGTCACAGGCAATCCATTACCAAATAAGTTTACTGTTAACAAATAAGATATTCAAATCTACACTTAGGATTTTCATTTAGGCAATCTGCCATTTAGGTTTGGGCCACTGAACCATGGGCGGCACTTCAATACAATTAAAATCAGACCTTACTTGACCAGCCTGATTTTGTAAATAGTGTCCCATATGTACCAAATGGACCCTTTGAGTAGGTAACCGAGGGAATTCAGAGGCGATCGAGTGAGTACTTGTTGGATTGTTGACGAGTTCTAGTCTCTGGCTGGCAGCAGTGAAAGGGAGACTCACGTCAGTCTCATGGACCAGAATTGTCTACACTTGTACCGCCCTGGAACTGTAGGGTACAAATGATGTATATGTAAAATCCACTCTGTCTATCAGGCAAGAATCGTTATTTAGACCGTACACACGGAAGCTAAGTCTGCTTAACAACTCATATAGCACACACTAACGGGAACAATGTAAAATTTCTCCCTAAACTACCCCCTCCTGCCCGTACAGATGGTTCCGCACTACTGTAGTGATGAGATCATCAGGTTCCGCTCCCTATTTGGTGTGGCCCAATTAAGCTTTGGATCTGCCTCGTTTTTTGGCCCATATCCGAGCATAATCTTATAAAATGGATGAACAGAGTGGATAAACGGATGCATCACGGTGGGCCCCTCCACAGGATGGTAATCCGTCTGGGCGTCCTAATTTTTCTTATCATCTCTTCATCCTCATGGGTTGCACCTGATTAATGGGTTTGCTGGAAGATATGCACCATGGTTGCCCTACCCACAAACCTATGGTTGGCCCAATGTATCATGTGGTTTGGCCCATTGTTCTATGTGGTTTGGCCATTGAGATATGGATCAGATGGCATTTAGCCTAAGAGCCTAACATTGATGATTGAATTGTAGGACCTCTATTTGATGTTTCCCACATGATCATCAGGCTAGATCATTTTATTGGATTACTTTAATGAGTATATCGGTGGACCCCATCATGTGTGTGATTGGTTAAGATAGGTCCAAGGTGGTTATGCTCGTGCTGTGTTTGTATCCACCACAATTTCAATAGTGGTGGAACTCTTTGGCAATATGGAGACTCTCGAGGAAGGAAAAAGTTGTGATGGGCTCAAGTCCTTCCCACCCTCATTTATATAACTACTGTCTTGGTCCCCTCACTCACAGATACACAACTTAGTTTCCATTGATATGGTTTCATTAGGCCTCTACAATGCGGAAGATTAAACCGGTTTAGAAAACACCAATGGCTTCCAATGCAAGTACAATCATTTGGCTTAAGGTTAATCTTGTTGATCTTATTATTGATACATAATCGGTCCATTAATCTATAAATTAAGTTTAACATGAATGTGACTGACAGAGTGAATTTTACATATACATCATGGTGAGCCAACATGCTTAGGTATTCTATGCTTAGAGCATCAAAGTAACTCTCCTTCTGAGTGGGGACCCGAGGGAATTGAGGGTCAAGGTTGGAGAATTTTCTGCGTCTTTGGCGATTTTTAGACGTTGGATGACTGGCAGCAATTAGAGCGAGATTCCTAGACCGGAGTTGTCTAATGCCCAGTGTCAAACGCGCAAGCTCTGTGGGGTCAATCATGTTGTATATGTAAAATCCACTCCATTCATGAGGTGAAAATCATTATTTAGATCGAACATACAAAAGCTAAACCTGACTAACAACTCAGACGGTCCATACTAATGGGAACAATGGAAAATATTTCCCAGGACCAACAAGTTCACAGTATTCTCGTGTGCATTTTGCATCATGCTGATTTTTTTTTTTTTTTTAAAATCTTCTCTTCATGTTGGTGACTACACCTTCAGATTGATGGGTTTGATCGAAAGATACACACTATGGTGGCTGCACTGACAAACCTATGGTTGGCCCAATGTTCCATGTAGTATGGTCAATCTGAGATGTGGATTTGTAACGCCCCGAAATTTCGGCTCTTGTGGACAACACAATAGTTGAGTTTTCGGGTGTTATCTAGAATGTTTCAAGGATATATTTCCACACATTCATTTTTATTTCCCGCATTCATGGTATTCATAGCAAAATGATGGAATTTAAGGTTCTTATTCGAAGTTTTTCTACTCTAGGTTATCAAGATAATGTCCTTAAATCATACAAAATACATAATATTCTACTTTATAGTCTCAATGAGAGGCTTATTACAAGTTACATGAAAATAAATCTACTCTACAGAGATAATAAACATAATCCATCTTCAAGCCGCTTTGGTTTCATCGTCCGTCACTTGCTGCTATGAGCCTTCGAGCACCTCGTCGTAGTGTTCGATTATCTTACTGAATCTTCACCTGGATTATTTGAGATGTGGTTGGATAACGTTAAATGCAATCATAGTGGGGAATATCCTTTTAAGACAATCATGATAATAATGACACAGAGTAAATGTAACACCCCGGATTTTTGAGATTTATTTCGGAATTTTAAAAATTTTATTTTGATTTTATATCGAGCGTTTACCTTATTTTGAAAATAACGGACCATCCGTAGGAGATCTGATAGGGGACCCTTTACAAAAGTTGGTTAGAACAATCCTATAAACGTTGTACAAAAATCGGATTTCAAAAATCTCACTGTTTTTAGTTAATTATGAAAATGCCATTAGTTAAATTTAAGTTAACGCACCATTTTTTAAGTATTATGATTTTTGACAATCACTTTCATGCAAAACTTTGTATATGAGCTTTTGAGCATATTTTAGCCGTAGATGTCAAATTTCAACCCTCCGATCATCTTACAAATGCCCTAATCAGAAATCGGTCCATAAGTGGCCCACCTTAATTCGGATCTGCCTCATTTTTTTCGTCAGCGGTTACTTTTGTGTTGCCCACCTATTGGACGGAGCATATGGTCAAAATCAACCGTATGTGGACCCCACTTGTGAGGGAACCTGTATGGGCGTGTTGCACTTGCGGTGCATGGAAAGAAAAAAAAAAGAGAAGTCCTCTTCTTCTACGCTACCCGCTGCAACAGCGGGCAGCGTCCTCGCGACCCAACCCACGCCAACACCGCTGTCCTTCAGGTGGTCCCTATCTAGTTAATCCAACCCGTCCATCAGGTTTGTAGCCCAGCTAAGCTCAATCATTTTTAATCTTCCAACCTACCATTGATCCTGTGGCCCACTCCAAACCTTCCGTTTCAAACTCAAGAAGAATCAAGGACGCGAGATCTCCACTTTTACTTCGCATGGACGGTTCAAACTCCACCTAGATCTTCTAGTAGACCCTATCAATCAAGTTAACGGTTTACAAAACACCCAAACTCTTTTAAATAACGAGTCTAAGTCTCCAACTCTAACTCCAACTCCCGGATCCGACGCTCCTTTCCCCATCGCCCTGGCCATCTATAAAACCGTCCATTCATCTCTTCCCCTTCTAGAAACGCCAGAGAGAGACCGTGGAGAAGAGAGAAAGAGAGACCGTGGGAAGGAAGAGAGACCGTGAGTAGAGAGAGAGAGAGAGAGAGAGAGAGAGAGAGAGAGAGAGAGATCGTGTGAAGAGGCTGCTGCCTCTTAACCTTTGTTATTGCTGAAGGTTCATCCTAGGCCAGAAAGGAGAAAGAAGAAGAAAGAAGAGAAAGGAAGAAGAATCGAGTCAAGTCGAGTTGACTCGAATGAGATTCCGAGTTTAACCACCATTGAAGAGGTAAGACCATCCAACCATGATTTTTGTTTCCTAGATCTAATCTAAACCCTAAACCGAGGTGTAGATCTAACCCTAGTTTGTTGTGGAGATGAAAATCATACATATCTATACCCTAATCTCATATTTTTCCCATTCAACTATGTAGGTATGAACCCAAGCTTGATTTCGCAGCCTTAGTAGCGTCTCCAACCATCCACTATCATAAGGTGGGGATTTCCTTCAAGCCCATCCACGATAATAGTAAATTATATGTTGATTTATGCTTATAAATTAGGATTTTGTTGTGTGACTTCTTGAAATCGTACTTATTGAAATCTTTCCATGTAATTATGAATTGTATGATGTTCCTTATTGTGTATATTGAATTTTGATATATGAACTATGCCTAAGTAGTTGGAAAAGGAATTGTTATGATGTACATGCGCATATGGAAACCATGCTCGATTTACGTTGTCACATGATTATGATGATTGATGTATTGTTTGTTATGAGATATTGCATATGGATGTTACGTTAATGAAAACTCCTTGGCCCCATACTGATGTAACCGTATGATGTAAAGAGAAGAAGCTATGTGAGGCCTTGTTACGTTAGCATTATTATGAGAATGTTTTGGATGAATATCCCTTATTGAGAAAGTCGGCATTACCGTTGTCTTATTGAATGAATGTGCCTTGACGTTGGAAATTAAATAGTGGCATTACCGTGTATATGTTGTTGGTTGCATAAGCCATGATGTTGAGTTTGGCACTACCGTGTGCATATTGTTGGATACGTGCCAATAGATCCTTATTGATTTGCTACCTGTGATGGATCTACTGAAGTATGGAATTGATGAATGTGAGGACTCTTGAATTGATTGGGGTAAGGAGTGATCATTAGACGTATACATCATTTAATGGGCTGAATGCTAAATGACTTAATTAAAGGTGAAACTAATCATGCATTCACTGGACCCGGCTTGGTGGGTCAGCCCCTCGGGTGTTAGAGAAAGTGTGCATGGGCCCATTTCTCTCTCTCTATCTAGTGAAAGTGTGCATGGGCCCGTTTCACTAGTTGGGTTTTGGTGCATGGGAAGAGTGGAGTGATCCCGTCCTAGCTAGAACCTCTGGTGACTAGTGACTGGTGAGAAGAGTGGAGTGATCTCGTCTCATTTGGTCAGGGTACCTTAGCCAAAGCATCCATGTCATGCATTGCATTAATCAAGATTTTTTATTGAATTGTTTTGATTTGATTAAATGAGAATATCTTGCTTGCGTTTACTCTGTGCCATTATTATCATGATTGTTTTAAAGGGATATTCCCCACTATGATAGCGTTTAACGCTATCCAACCACATCTCAGTTAATCTAGGTGAAGATCCATTAAGAGAATCAACCACTACGACGAGGTGCTCGAAGGCTCGTGGCAGCAAGTGACGAACGATGAAACTGAGGCGGCCTAAAGATGGATTATATTTACGATCTTTGTAGAGTCTATTTATTTTCATGTAACTTATAATAAGCCTCTCATTGAGATTAGAAAGTGGAATATTATGTAATTTGGATGGTTTAAGGACATTGTCTTGATAACGTAGAGTAGAAAAACTTTAAATAAGAACTTAAATTTCCGTCATTATGCTATGTATGCCATGAATGTATGGAATTACAGGTGAGTGTGTGGAAATGTAACCCTAACACACATGAGTTAACACCCGGAAGCTCGACCCATTGTGTTGTCCACGAGAGTCGAAATTTCGGGGCGTTACAGTAAACGCAAGCAGGATATTATCATTTAATCAAATCAAAACAATTCAATAAAAGATCTTGGTTAATGCAATGCATGACATGCATGCTCTGGCTAAGGCACCCTGACCAAATGAGATGGGATCACTCCACTTTTCTCACCAGCTACTAGTCACCAGAGGTTTTTGCGAGGACGGGATCACTCCACTTTTCCCATGCACCAAAACCCAACTAGTGAAACGGGCCCATGCACACTTTCACTAGATAGCGAGAGAGAAACGGGCCCATGCACACTTTCTCTAACGCCCGAGGGGCTGACCCACCAAGACGGGTCCAGTGAATGCATGATTAATTTAACCTTTAATTAAGTATTTTAGCATCCAACCAATTTAATGATATACACGACTAATGACCACTCCTTACCCTAATCAATTCAAGAGTCTTTATATTCATCAATTTCATACTTCAGTGGATCCATCATAGGTAACGAATCAATAAGGATCCCTTGGCATGTATCCAACAATGCGCACACGGTAGTGCCAAACTCAGCATCATGGCATATGCAACCAACACCACATACACGGTAATGCCAATACTTAATTCTCATGTCAAAGCATATTCATTAAATAAGACACACGGTAATGCCGACTTTCACAATAAGGCATAGTCATCCAAAATCTCCACATGGTAATGCCAACGTAACAAGGCCTCGCACGGCTTCTTCTCTTTACATCATATGGTTACATCAGTATGGGGTTAATGAGTGTTCATTAGCGTAACATCCATATACAATATCCCATAGCAAATAACACATCTATCATCATGAGCATGTGACAACGTAAATCAAGCATAATCTCCTCATAAGCATGTATATCATCACAATTCCTTTTCCAACCACTTATGCATAGTTCATACATTAAAATTCAACATACACAACAAGGAACATCATACAATTCATATTTATATGGAAAGATTTCAACAAGCACGGTTTTAAGAAGTCACGTAACAAAATCCTAGTTTCCAAGCATAAAATCAACATACAATTTAATATTATCGTAGATGGGCTTAAAGGAAATCCCTGCCTCTTAAAATTTGATGCCTTGGAACGTCAATAAAGCTGTGCAATCCTACTTAGATCCAAACCTATAATGTTTTATGGAAAACACGAAATTAGGGTGTAGATGGGTGTACTTTTCATCATTAAGATCACCTAGGGTTGGGATTTCACTTGGGGTTAGGGTTTACATTAGGTCTAGCAAATAAAACCAAGGTTAAATGGGTCTTACCTCTTCCAACAACGGCTCGACGCAGGAACCCAACCGAGTTGACTCGGTTTGACTCATTTCTTCCTTTCGTTCTTTTCTTCTTTCTCTTTCTCTTTTCTTCTTTCTTTGTTAGAAGAACTCCCCTTCTCTGGAATCAGTCCAGCAGCAGCAACGGTGTGGATTCGCTTCTTGCCTTCACCCAACCCCTCTCTCTCTCTACACAACTCTCTCTCTCTCTCTCTCTCTCTCTCTCTCTCGCTCTCTACGATCTCTCTCTCTTCTCTCTGACGTTTTCTAAATGGGAAGAAATGGATGGATGGGTTTATAACTAGTATGGGCGGTGGGTGTGATAGATCTGGTTTCCCAGTTCGAGTAGGAGACTTGGGTTTGGCTTTGGGAAGGTTTTGGACGGTTTGGAAACTGTTAAGATGACTGGTAAGATGAAGTTTGGATGGCCCATGCGAAGCAAAAGCGGAGATCTCACGTCCACGGTCTTCTTGGGTTTGAAACAGAAGTTTGGAGTGGGCCATAGGATCAACAGTTGGGTTCGAAAATTGGGACGGATGGGATTAATTTGGATCGTGCACCCGATGGACGGAACGGATTTAGGTGTGGGATCCAGCCTGATGGACAGCGTGGGTCATCCACATTAGCATCAGAACCCGCTGTTGCAGCGGACAAAGAAGGAGAGATTTTCCTTTTTTTTTGTTTAACAACGTATGGAACCATGGTTCGCACATGGCTCAATAGGTGGGGTCCACTATGGCAGATCTAGATCTTCTTCTCCGTTCAATAGGTGGGCAACACAAAAATGCCTGCTGACAAGAAAAATGAGGCAGATCCGAGTTAAGGTGGGTCACTTATGGTCCGATTTCTGATTAGGGCACTTGTAGGATGATCGGAAGGCTGAAATTTGACTTGTACGACTAAAATGTACCTGAAAGATTATATATGGAGTTTTACGTAAAAAGCATCGTCAGAAACTATTATATTTAAAAATGGCGGTTTAACTCAAGTTTAATGAGTGGCATTTTTGTAATTATCTAAAAACAGTGAGATTTTCGAAATCCGATCTTTCTACAACATTTATAGGGTTATTCTAAGTAACTTTTGTAAAGGGTCCCCTATCGGATCTCCTACGGATGGTCTGTTGTTTTCAAAATAAGGTAAACGCTCGATATAAAATCAAAATAAAATTTTTAAAATTCTGAAATAAATCTCGAAAATCCGGGGCGTTATAATCCAACCCCCTTAAAATTAAACTTTGTCCCCGAAGTTTCCTAGGCGTTGATCATGGTCAATCCTCATCCATTTCCTTGTGTTTCTAGCTACCCTGATCCTACTCTGGGTTAGTTTGCGGTCACTCCACCCCCCTTAAAAACAAGGCTCCGCCATAGAAGTTGATTTCTCTAAATTTCTAGTCTGGCATGCTTCCACTGCACACTCTAATTCCTAGATGGTTCTCTATACATCGATGGGTCCTTTAAACCAAACCAATCATCATACGCCTTAATATTTCTCGGGTCTGGGAGTGCTACTTAAAACCAAAGGTCTGGGAGGGTGATTAGGTTAGATAATTATCACGGATGCCTGATCACTAATGGGACGGTTGATCGAGAGCTTAAAGGATAGAATTAAGTTACTTGGGATGGCAAAATCAAATGGTCAAGTGACAGGGTAGATAGACAAGTGTGTGGCTATGCGAATGGGGTATCATCGATGATCATCGACGGCTAAAGGTGCAATGCCAAGATGGGATTAAGAGTACCGTAGTTTAACTCATGTTATATTCTAGATGGCCTAATTTTCACGTTCTACGGTTGTTTATACTTCTACTTTACTCTAGTCATCATACAAGAAACACACATACATACATCTAGGAGAATGCACAAATATCCCCAGGCTAAGCCATAAATACGGTTCATGTAGTGACGGCATCACGGGCGAACGGTTCAAGTAGATTGGAATCTGATACTTAGATCTTCTACTCACAGTTGAGCATTGAGTTCATTAGTATCTATTCAAAATTTCGAGTGTCGACCCTCGGGATTTGAACTTAGATCCAATCGTTTACACAACGTATCCAGTATAGTTCCGTCCTTCCGTGTGGCCGTTTAGCCTGATATCGTGGGGACCTTCATGTATTCTCCCAAATGACACAAAGCAATCAACATGCTCATATAAAATAAAATATATCATTACAAGAAATCAAAACATTACGAGGTTCTATTTACTTTCGTCGCCATACATGGTTAGAGATCTATTTAGGGGTTCGCCAAGTGACGTTCTATGGTTGTGATAACTTACCTAAGGTACCGAGTTGGGCCAAAATTACATAGGAACGTAAGATCAAATGTCGAGGAACACTCCTAAGGGTGTAGGGTTACGAAAATTAATCATATTCAAATGGGTTCCAGGGTTTAAGGCTAAGGGAACTAAGGTAGCACCAAATCTGGAATGCAGGACCTACAAGTATTCCTAGAATTATTTCTCTCAAATCGGACGTCAGTTTCACCTGAATTTTAGGCTATAGGTTAGGTGGGGAACAACAGTGATTTTTCTCAGGTTAAGATTCCTACGATAACACATGTTTATACCCTAATCTAGTCCGAAAAATGCAGCAGGTCAGCAGGGTTTTGTACATTATTTTCTCTACTGTTGGAATTTTTTTGATTTATCCATCCATTAGATTGATTTAAAATTTTATGAGGATGCTGGGGAATGAGTCAGGAGTCTCTAAAAAAATTTATAAAAATTTTCTAAGTCTGAAAGTACTATTTCTAACAGAGGTACTACTGCTGGTTCGGAAAATCTAACCTAACTTTGAAAATTCTAAATAAAATAGCTAACGATCTGATTCGAGGGGAATAAATCACACAATTCAACAAATTGCTGAACCAAATATGGGGAATGGATAAGAGCCCCAATTTACAGACAAAAGTCGGAATGTACTTCCCAAAAATCCTAAAAGTTTCAAATTTCTACGTTTATCGACTACCCTAACAATATTAAGGGGCCTAAGTATGGGTTTCTACATTCATAACATCACTTATAATCATTCATGGTCGTTCCTAAGTTAATTTATTACTAGTTTCAAGGGCCTAAGTCCTAAGGTGAATTCATTATGCGATGGGTTGGGCTTCACACCCAGAGGTCCCGTTTATGCTCTGATACCAATTTGTTACGCCCCAAAATTTCAGTTCTCGTGGATAACACAATGGGCCGAGTTTTCGGGTGTTATCTGGAATGTGTTAAGGATATATTTTCACACATTCATCTTTATTTCCCGCATTTATGGTATTCATAGCAAAATGACGAAATTTAAGGTTCTTATTCAAAGTTTTTCTACTCTAGATTATCAAGATAATGTCATTAAATCATACACAATATATAATATTCTACTTTATAGTCTCAATGAGAGGCTTATTATAAGTTACATGAGAATAAATCTACTCTACAGAGATAATAAACATAATCCATCTTCAAGAAGCTTCAGTTTCATCGTCCGTCACTTGTTGCCACGAGCCTTCGAGCACCTCGTTGTAGTGTTCGATTCTCTTACTGGATCTTCACCTGGATTATCTGAGATGTGGTTAGATAGCGTTTAGTGGGGAATATCCCTTTAAGACAATGATGATAATAATGGCACAGAGTAAACGCAAGCAGGATATTATTATTTAATCAAATCAAAACAATTCAATAAAAGATCTTGGTTAATGCAATGCATGACATGCATGCTTTGGGTAAGGCACCCTGACCAAATGAGACGGGATCACTCCACTCTTCTAACCAGCCACTAATCACCAGAGGTTCTAGTTAGGACGAGATCACTCCACTCTTCCTATGCACCAAAACCCAACTAGTGAAACGGGCCCATGCACACTTTCACTAGATAGCGAGAGAGAAACGGGCTCATGCACACTTTCTCTAACGCCCGAGGAGCTGACCCACCAAGACGGGTCCAGTGAATGCATGATTAATTTAACCTTTAATTAAGTATTTTAGCATCCAACCAATTTAATGATGTACACAACTAATGACCACTCCTTACCCCCAATCAATTTAAGAGTCTTTATATTTATCAATTTCATACTTCAGTGGATCCATCATAGGTAACGAATCAATAAGGATCCCTTGGCACGTATCCAACAATGCGCACACGGCAGTGCCAAACTCAACATCATGGCATATGCAACCAACAACACATACATGGTAATGCCAATACTTAATTCTCATGTCAAAACATATTCATTAAATAAGACACACGGTAATGCCGACTTTCACAATAAGGCATAGTCATCCAAAATCTCTATATGGTAATGTCAACGTAACAAGGCCTTGCACAGCTTCTTCTCTTTACATCATACGGTTACATCAGTATGGGGTTAAGGGGTGTTCATTAGCGTAACATCCATATACAATATTCCATAGCAAACAACACATCTATCATCATGAGCATGTGACAACGTAAATTCAGCATAATCTCCTCATAAGCATGTATATCATCACAATTCCTTTTCCAACCACTTATGCATAGTTCATACATTAAAATTCAACATACACAACAAGGAACATCATACAATTCATATTTATATGGAAAGATTTCAACAAGCACGGTTTTAAGAAGTCACGTAACAAAATCCTAGTTTCCAAGCATAAAATCAACATACAATTTAATATTATCGTAGATGGGCTTAAAGGAAATCCCTGCCTCTTAAAATTTGATGCCTTGGAACGTCAATAAAGCCGTGCAATCCTACTTAGATCCAAACCTATAATGTTTTATGGAAAACACGAAATTAGGGTGTAGATGGGTGTACTTTTCATCATTAAGATCACCTAGGGTTGGGATTTCACTTAGGGTTAGAGTTTACATTAGGTCTAGCAAACAAAACCAAGGTTAAATGGGTCTTACCTCTTCCAACAACGGCTCGATGCAGGAACCCAACCGAGTTGACTTAGTTTGACTCATTTCTTCCTTTCGTTCTTTTCTTCTTTTTCTTTCTCTTTTCTTCTTTCTCTCTCTTTTCTTCTTTCTTTGTTAGAAGAACTCCCCTTCTCTGGAATCAGTCCAGCAGCAGCAACGGTGTGGATTCGCTTCTTGCCTTCATCCAACCTCTCTCTCTCTCTCTCTCTCTCTCTCTCTCTCTCTCTCTCTCTCTCTCCGCGATCTTTCTCTCTCTCTCTGGCGTTTTCTAAACGGGAAGAAATGGATGGATGGGTTTATAACTAGCATGGGCGGTGGGTGCAATAGATCCGGTTTCCCGATTCGAGTGGGAGACTTGGGTTTGGCTTCTGGAAGGTTTTGGACGGTTTGAAAACCGTTAAGATGATTGGTGGGGCCCACGGGAGGGTTAGGATGAAGTTTGGATGGCCCATGAGAAGCAAAAGCGGAGATCTCATGTCCACGGTTCTTCTTAGGTTTGAAACAGAAGTTTGGAGTGGGCCATAGGATCAACAGTTGGGTTCAAAAATTAGGACAGACGGGACTAATTTGGATAGTGCACCCGATGGACGGAACAGATTTAGGTGTGGGGTCCAGCCTGATGGACAACGTGGGTCGTCCACGTCAGCAGCAGAACCCACTGTTGTAGTGGACGAAGAAGAAGGAGAGATTTTCGTTTTTTTTTTTTTTAACAACGTACGGAACCATGGTTCGCGCATGGCTCAACAGGTGGGGTCCACTATGGTAGATCTAGATCTTCTTCTCCGTTCAATAGGTGGGCAACATAAAAATGCCCATTGCCAAGAAAAATGAGGCAGATCCGAGTTAAGGTGGGCCACTTATTGTCCGATTTCTGATTAGGACACTTGTAGGATGATCGGAAGGCTGAAATTTAAAGTGTACGCTTAAAATTTACGTAAAAAATTATATATGGAGTTTTACGTAAAAAGGATCATAAAAAACTATCATACTTAAAAAAGGCGGTTTAACTTAAGTTTAATGAATGGCATTTTCGTAATTATTTAAAAACAGTGAGAGTTTTTATATCCGGTCTTTCTACAACATTTATAGGGTTATTCTAAGCAACTTTTGTAAAGGGTCCCCTATCGGATCTCCTACGGATGGTTCGTTGTTTTCAAAACAAGGTAAACGCTCGATATAAAATTAAAATAAAATTTTTAAAATTCTGAAATAAATCTCTAAAATTCGGGGCATTACAGGATTAGATGACATTTGGCCTTAGAGCCTAACATTAATGATCGGACCTGATTGACGGAGTGAATTTTTCATATAAATCATTGTGGGCCCACATATATACTAGGGTGTTTAATTTGCGGCCAGAGCATCACAGTAATTAACTCTCCCTTAGAGTGGGGACTTGAAAGAATTGAGAGTCATGGTGAGAGAACTTTTTGGGTCTTTGGCCAGGTCTAGACGCTTCGGTGACTTCAGCAATAAAGGCCAGAGTCACGAAGGTCTCCTAGACCTGAACTGTCTAACACATCAATGTAAGTCTCTGTTCCAGTGGGCACTTCGGGGAATTTAGGCTCAAGGTGAGATGATTTTCTGAGTATGTGTCCAGGTCTAGACGTTGGATGACGAGATGCAATGAAGGCGAGAGTAAGGTCTAGGAATTTTTCTACAACACCGGTTTTATGCACATCCTCCAATACGGAATTTCCATGGGGCCAATCATGTTGCATATGTAAAATCCACTGTCCATGAGGTGAAAATATCTACCAGAGCCATGTGCTATGGTAGATTAACTTCTTATGGTAGATTAATAGGAGCACCGTAAAATATCTACCAGAGCCATGCACTATGTTGATTGTGACGACTAGAGGTGGGTAGCAATCTGATCCGAGTCGAACATGGACCAGTTCAGATCGCTCGGTTGCTTGAGTGGGTGTGTTCGAACGATGTTCAAACAAACATTCGAATAGGGTGGCTCTGTTCAAACTTGGTTTGGTCTGACCTAGCCATGTTCAAAGAACGTATGGATTGTGGACAATTTTTACGAGTTTGAACTAGTTCGAACAATTTCATTTTTTTTCGCTTGAAAATATTTTTTCTACTACTGAATAGTGAATACTGATTTGTTCACAAATTACATATCACAAATGATAAATAACAAGGTTTAAAGTTTTAACTAACTAAATAAAAAACCAGAACATAGCTATAGTTAACATCCTTACTGTTTCTTGTGGTGTGGTCAACTCGAGCCTTCGATCCACTTCATTTTTTCGATAATGCCATAAATGATCTTTAAAAAATGGACGAACGGCTTGGATAAGCAAATATATCACTGTCGGCCCCACAGAGCATTGATAAGACTGTCCATCTCTAAATAGGTCCTGGTGGGGGTAGACTGGTAGTACCCAATGTGCGGACATGTGTTGGCTGGTGACGCGAACACCAGCTAGCAAGATGATGTCAAAGCTCTATGGGTCCCACCATGATGTATTTGCTTTATCCACTCCATCCATCCATTTCTACAACTCATTTTGAGGCATTAAACAAAAAATGAGGCAGATACAAAGCTTAAGTGGACCACACCACAAGAAATAGTGAGGAGAATGATGTCCACCATTGACACCTTCCTAGGGCCCACTGTCATGTTTATTTGTCATTGAACCTGCTCTCTCTCTCTCTCTCTCTCTCTCTCTCTCTCTCTCTCTCTGCGCGCGCGTGTGTGTGTGTGTAGGGAAATGGTACTATGAGGTTGACCTCATGGGAGCTTCCCATGAGGTCGAGCTGTGTGGGCCCCATGTCATGCACCCTTCTGGGGTACGCCACAAGCCTAAAAATCAGGCTAATCCATGACTTAGGTGGGCCACATTACAAGCAACAGTTGAGAGTGGATATTCACCCATTGAAACTTTCATGATCGTTTATAAAGCCCACGGAGATGTGTTTTATAAATCTAGCCCATCCATTGTGTGTGTCCTACCTGGATGAGGCGTCACAACAAGTTTCAGCCATATCCAAAACTGAGGTGGGCCCCACCGAGTGCTTTTATATGTTTAGGCATGATTTCACACAATTTCAAATGGTATGGCCCACTTGAGTTCCAAGTACAACTGATTTTTGGGATATCCCATAACATAGGAGGGACCCACCGAATACACAGGGTGGATGTCCAACACACATCACGGTGAGGCCCACACAACTTGACCTCCCAGGAGGTCGACCTCATAGTACCATTTCCCATATATATATATATATATATATACATATATATATATATATATACATATATATATATATATACATATATATATACATAACCGAGTCGAACGAACTATCATGCCTTAAAATGATCTGGAAAAATGGATGGACGATATGGATAAGACACATACTACCATAGTGAGGCCCATAGAGTTTTCCAAGCACTAACTATCACGCTCCGAAAACTGGGTCAGGGGTCACTGAATACATCTTCCCCATTTACGATCAATCGATTGCCTCTGTCGATCAATCGACACATCTCGTTAACCAAGCCACTGCCTATGAGTCACCGGCTCATTCTTCAATAGGCACGCAGTCAGACATTTCTCCTCCCGTTGCTTGTGAGCTCATGGTTTCACATTCTATTTCACTCCCCACGGGGTTCTGACCCAATTAGTAATTGATTGCTTTTGTCAACAATACCTATGTTTCTTTTGAAATGTAATGACTAAAAGAGCTGCATAGCTCAATAACATCATACTTACATGCATGGCACCATAATATCAGATTGGGGAGGAAGATCAGAATTAGAGATTGATAGAAAGACGAGGATATGGGCCCGTGTGAGTAAGAAACAAAAAATATTTATTCTAGTTCTATCATCAACTATGGGTTCGAATCTAAGAGAAATTTTGATCGATCACAATTCCCTTTGATCGATTGGAAAATCACCCAAAATTCCCTTTAAGTCTCTGAACACTTTTTATCTCTTGCGATTGATTGGCTGACCCTGACGATCGATCGATGCATAAAGGCGATTGACCACACATGCTTTGACGTTTACAGTTGCTGGAACAGTCTTTGGATCATCGATTGATCGATCGACTTGGTCGATTGATCGATGATGGTCACGATTTGTCTCTTTTGGACGATTTTGTATTATTTAATTTGAATTATAATTTTGTGGTGATTGTAGTTTAGATCTAAGCTGTCCATCACATCAAGACGCTTTGTGGTTATCTTGATTTAGATTTGGACTGTTCAACATACTTCACATATCAAGATGGTCTATGATTTTGCCAAGGTCCAATGTCTAAACCATGATAATCATCCTTATTCATATGATCTACATGATTAACTTAAAATAAGCTAGATTCTAGTGGACCACTGGACGATCTAATCCATTCATCACAATCTCATTGGTTCAAAGTGGTGTGATGGATCAGATCCACCCGTTGGATCATACAAGGATCTACTTAAACACAAATGGGATTGATGTGGCTCATCCATAGATCAAATTGATTTGAATTTTCTAGCCCTTATACAATTTGGCCTTAGGATCCTTATGATCCATTCAAATCAAATCTATCCCACCCAGATAGTCCCCATCAATCAACTACTTCATCTGAAGGGTTGAAATTAAAAGTGGTCCACCAATTTCGAAAATAAACGGATGACCGATCAGGTCTGTTCATTGGCTAGATCAGGGATGATTTATGCTAAGTAAAAGAAAAAGAGGTCAGGCTTACCTGATCTAAGCCCCATAGCAAGACTCTCTTCTCTCCTCTTTCTCTCTTCTCTCATTCTCTCTTTTCTCTCCTCTCTTTCTTTTCTCCCTATCTCTATTTGTATGCAGAAATAGACAGGATGAGATAAAATAAGCTCTATCTTATCACAAATTTGAAATTTAAATTTATAGCTAAAATCAAAATTATATTTTTGCTAAAGATAAGATTCAATCACTAGTCTTCCCTCTCAACCAAGATGACCTTAACTAACTAGTCTATGTTTCATTTTTGTTTATTAATTATGAATTAATTCTTTTAACCCCTTTTTAGTAGAGACAAAGTTGAATGGCAAAATGCCAGGTCATTACACTAACCAACGACGACATCCGTAATGGAGGTGTCCCTATTGAAGCCCAAGTACCGTACTAAGTAAAATCTGAGGTGCCCATTGTGATAGTATTTGTCTTATCGACACTGCCCATTCATTTTACCAGTTCATTTTAAGGCATGAGACCCAAATTAAAGCATATCCAAAGGTCAAGTGGACTGCACCATACAAAACAATGTGAATTGAACAACTACCATTGAAAACTTCCCATGGAACATAGAAGTTTTAGATCAGGCTGATATTTGTGTTTAGCCCTAGGAAGGTTTCAACATTGGAGGTCATTAGCGCATTGTTTTCTACGATGTGGTCCACTTAAGTTTTGGATATGATTCAATTTTAGTCTCATGCCCTAAACTAAACTACTGCAATGGATGGACGGCTTGCATAAGATGCATACATTACGGTAGCCCCACAAACTTTACTCATACGCTATAGCTGATTCCTATCGAATCCGAGTCCGAATCCAGAGTCCTACCTAGGCCTGGCAACGGGTCGTGTTGAACCGTGTTGGTGTCGTGTCATGTCAAAAATTTGCTCACCCAAACCTGGGCCATTAACTAACAGGTCAAAATCTAAAAACCCAAACCCATTCGTTAATTTAACAGGTTACCCGTAACCCAACCCGTTTAACCCGTTAGGCCAGTCTACTCATCAAATGGCCACACCGTTGATGAGGACAACTGACAGTCTGACCCAACATACTATTATGGTCCACCTAGTGGGCCCATTCTATCACTGGAAATGATAGGATTCACTCGTGAGACGAGGAATCACATGTACATTGCAATATTGCATATGATAGAGTGCCATGCAAGGTTCATAGGTGGGACATGGTTTGGTGATCTAGACCATTATGTTAACGGGTTAAATGGGTTCGCAGGTGAAACACTGACCCAACCCGTCATGTGAATGGGTCTTAATGGATCAACTTGTTAGTGACCCGACGCGATAAGATTGGACCCAAACACTGGTTTTTTTCGTGCGGGTTAACAAGTTGTATGGAATTTTGTCGGGCCTAGTCCTACCAGCTGTTTATTTTTTGTGGTGCATAGGTGAAGGGGTGGCTTTAAAAATCTTAAAGATTGGATATTATGGCCCCTTCATGATGTATGTCTCATCCACATCGTCTATCCATTTTGCCTAATCATCTTAGGGCATGATTCCAAAAATCAGACAAATTCAAATCTCAGGTAGATCACACCATAGAAAACATTGGTGATTGAACACCCGGCATTTAAACTTCTTGGGGGCCACAAAAGTTCTGGATCAAGTTGATCTTTGTGTTTTCCCTTCATCCGGGTCTGTGTGAGCTAATCAAAAGGTTGAGTGGAAAATCAAAGTTACAGCAGGCCGTAGGAAGTTTTCAATGGTGGACAATATTGAATTTTAGCTTTTTCCCATGATGTGGTGAGTACACTTTTTTCTTCGGAACGGTGGGTGAACACAGCCTCTTAGGGCTGTCAATGGACCGGGTTGGCCCGACTGGACTTCGGGACTGGCCTGCCTTGGGCCGGGCTTGGACTAGAATATCAGACCCGTGGGTAGGGTTTGGGCCTGAAGTAAAAGCCCGTTTTTCAAATGGGCCGGACTTGGACTGTGCTGTTCAAAAACCCATCAGCCCGCCTCAACCCGAGTATATATATTTTTAATTTAAAATTTAAATTAAAATATTTTTCCTCTCATAATTTAAATTTCACACAAATTTTTCCTAAAAATCCATCTCTTCCTAAAGCTCTTTTCATTCTCTATAGTGTTGAACAATTTTTTTCATATATGGAATAGTGTGGGATTAAATAACAGTTTTTCTCTCTATGTGAAAGGTCGGAATTGCGACATATCCTTTATTTGTATCTTGGGCAGGGCTCGGGCTAGACTACCATGGCCCATCATGGGCTCGGGCCGCGTTTAGATATATGTTGAGAGAGGAGGGCTGGGCTTGGACAGAGCTTAGCCCGGACCTTACCCGGCCCATTGACACCCCTACCTCTAACTTTGGGTGGATGCTTAAAAAAGAATGAGTTGCGCCTAACATATAAATTCAATACAAGGCCTTCAAAGGAAAAATCCCAGGTCCATAGCTCAAGTGGCAGACTGAGTGAAGATAGCCTCGTTTTAACATTGAGGTCATGGTATCCATTCCCATAGTTCCGCCACTTAACTAGTAAGTCTTGCTAGAATGTACTCAACGATAACATCACTTAATCCTAAATCATGCAAATCTGGATTCCATCCAGCATCTCTACCCCCTACCATGCTTGCCTTGATTGCCACGGGAGGACCCATCTACATTTAACTTAAGCTAACCTGCATCAGGCCTCAACCATTTAATTACCTTAACCAAATTCTTTCCACTAATGCTAGAGAGGAGGCCAGGATGCTCCGGGCGAATCTGATCACTAAGGAGGCTACTTCCACGATTCTAAATCCAGGAACCCACTTTCTTGAGCCATCTATAAACTTTCTCTATTTCATCCTCAACATAACTTTCTTATCTTCATATTTCATGGCATTTCGCCCCAGTCGCAGTTCCAAGACAACAAAACACAAAATCAATCCACAAAAAAAAAAAAAAAAAAAAATTGGATGAGAGTGAAACTTTGCTTGATCATAGGGATCCGATCCTGGATGACAGATTTGGAACTAAATGCACATTGAAAAGGCGACCGAAATGTTGCCACACCTGAGAAGCAAGCATCCTCTGATAGAAGAGCAGGTGATTTAGGTTCTTTGTTTACAAGGGTTGGAGCGACGCTGATCCTGGAATATGCATTCTGAGAGGGGAGGAGGGCCCTGGCAGTCGAAAAGGCTGAGGACACTGAGCATTGGCAGTAACTAGTTATCTGTATTTCCCTAACAACCAGCAATAGAATAGGATGGTTCTCCTCTTTTAACAGGAGGATGAGGCACTGAACCATCAGTGCATTATGATGGTGTATTTGGGTCAAGATCTTTAGTACATAATTATTGTTAAACTAAAATAAAATCAATTCATTTTTAGGTGTTGACCAAACAAGGCCTTAATCTACAGCCAAAAAATTAATCAAAACAGTGACCAGAACCTCAGGGGTCAGGTAATGTGGGCCAAGCACAGTAAAAGAAATACAGACCTGCAAGGTCTTGCTCTGGGCATATGTCTCAGGCTCAGGTCATGTGGGTCAAGCGCCATATACAACACCCATTTAACCCGAACCTACAACCTTACTCAGCTCTTGCTCTGGGCATATGTCTGTACAAGTTTTCTTGCCTCGAGTGCAATTGCACAAGTCTCTTTGGCAAGTACTGTTGTTGGAAATGGACGGTCCTTAATGATGCACATAATTTTGGGAGCCAACAAGAACTGGATGCTATGAAAACATCATAGTGGGCCTAGCATGTGGATTTCGAGGTTAGTGAAATATTGGGTTAATCAGACCATTAGTCTGCAAATCGGACCAATCAGACTGTTCAACTTCAAGTCTGTACAAAACAGACCGATGATCTTCAATACTATGATATTGTCCATGAACAACAGGGCTGTATGGGCCCGAAAAAGGGCGTTATGACCCATTGGTGGAGAATGATATGATACGCCAAGCTGTAGGATGTACCCAATAAACAGGAATTAGGCTTCCATGTTGTTGTTGCCAAAGATGTAGGATGGGTCATCTCACTGGGAGAGAGCTGGCTGTACCCAGATTGAATAGTTCAATTCACAAGTTTCTCTAAAAATGGAAAGAATGAGATGGATGAAGGTTGTTCCACTCTCAAGTATTCCAAAGACAGTAGGGGAATAGGGACCAGCGAAGTGAGGAATGGTAATTCAAGACGGCTTTTGTGTACCAAAGGCTTATAAATAATATCCAGGTCCAAACGTATGAAAGAGATTATTTGTTATTCGAAAAATAGAAAACTGATTTTTTCCCCTCATTTTCCATGGATGGGATTCTTCCATATATTGGTGCAATGCCTTCAAAACCCTACGATGCTATGCTCTAGCTCTAGGCTTGCGCAAAGCAATTATGCATAGCTATCCTCTCCTTTATGATCCTTCATGCTACAAAGTTCTACATAATGCAGAGGAACTAGTTTTGTCTTGTTTCTAATTTCATCAAGTACTTTAGCAAATAGGCAATGAAGCCTACCTTTCAAATATGGTCTAAAATTAGAAATTAAGAGGGTGATTAGCCACAATGAGAGACCTTTTAAATTGGAGCTTCTTTTTCCCTGGAGAATATAGTTGTGACCTTTGAGGGCTGTTTGGCTTCTGGGGAATACAGTCCCGTTTTGGGTAAACCATGGAAACTTATATTGGTATGGTTTTTGCAGAAACAACTAATTATGTTTGGTTGACAGTTTGGGTTTTCTTGAGAGAAGTCTAAATTTTATTTGGTTCATGCTGGTTTTCTTGAGGAAAATCAAAATTTTGTTTCACATTGTGGTTTTTTGAGTAGATACTTCCCATCTGAATGGCAAGATAGAAAAAAGAAATGTTTATAAAGATATCATTGAGATTGGAAAGCCAACATCTTCCAAAGCTAACAAAAATGGAGTTCATGCATTCATCTGGGTTTTATTATGCCAATGGTTGGGTCAACTAAATGTGGGCCCCACCTATACAAATTGAGAGTGGCATCATGCATTTTCTTGGCCCTCATCATTATCACCATTGTCAATATAAAAGAAGAGCAAGATGGTGCCTGTACATCTGAGAGGAAGTGCTATCATACATGATTGAGATAGCTCAAAACAAGTTGGAATGCACAAGATTGAAGTAAAACAGAACTTCATTTAAACAAATCTAGTACATTTCTTGATCGAATAGGAGACCCTAGCAACATCCTCGTACGTAAGGGGACATGAGTGGTTCTAAGTTTCTCAAAGCGACCTTTTCAGCCATCAATCATGTGCATAGTAGGTTACTCTTTGGAGTTTTGATTCTGAATAGTGATGAAAATGTGCTTTTAAAAATAACCTATTCTAACAATTTTCATTCTTGGAAACAAGAATTACGCATGTATGCACACTTCATCATTAACATATTTCAAGAAAAAAGAGTAGCCACACCATGATTCAGGTTGGCAAGTGCATTTTGACCAATTACAGTATAAGAACCTAACTACCTAGTAATGTTTTGAGATCCAATAGCTGACAAAACATAGTTATGTGGACATGCTCGGGAATAGGTGTCCTATTAGCAGATAGTTCCTGAGACACATCTTGCAATATTGTTGGTCGAGATTTTGGAATGATACATATGCATGAAAGTTCTTGAATAACTTCAAAAAACCACTTCCTTAATTTGTGTCCTTGACTGCGGGTAGAGGGAGTTGTTTGTCTAGAACATCCATTAGGAGTATCATTCAATCACCTGATGATGATGAATAGGAGATGAGTTCACTCCCATGCCTTCCCATTATCACCTCTAGAGCAATAACCCCAAAGCTATACATCACATTTTTCAGTCAACCTCACTGTTGTATGCTAGCTCTGCAAGTAAGAGATAAAATCATGCTACATAATACTTAATCAAGCTCTCTTCATGATTTATCATTCTTTATTACCTGTGTCTCTAGCTACTCAATATGAGGAAATAGTGAATTATATATGTTATGAGTCTCAGAGTTATAAACCATTTGTTGGGGTATTACAAAAATAAAATAAAAACAAAACACTACCATTTGTGGGAATGCAAACATTTAGTCCCATGTTGGATAGAGAGGAGTTTTAAAGAGTTGGACTTTCTTTCCATAGCCTTTTGAAAAAGCGCTGCATTGTGGTCAACCCTAGACGCATGCACGAGGTCTTTCTAACCAGAAGGTGAGCACCACCTTGTACATTGTTTCCAATCGCGTGGTCCATCTGATTGTGAATGTATTTCAATAAAAAGAGAATTTTCAATGCCAGATATCAAAACTTCTTTGTTGCACATGCTAACTACTCTCAATGGAACCCAATCATAGGGTCATTCTTATTGGGATGAATTAATAACATAAACATTAGCCTGATCCAATACTTTTTTTGCCCCTGAAGGTTTCGATGGTGGCATTTCCATTCTCACTTTTCCATGTCATGTGGACTACCTGAGTATTAGATCTGTTTTATTTTTTGTTGTGTCCTACTATGACTTGCAAAACTGATGGAAGGAGTGGACTAGTTAGAGGGGCTCCACAAAGCTTCTGCCTTCAGGAAGTTTTCATGGGCGAGGGTGCAGGCAACTCATGTCCAAATTAGGTGCGGGGGGAATGAAAACAGCAGGAAGAGGCAATTGGACCGGAAGCCAAACAAAGGGCGCGTTTTGTCTTTATCTCCCTCTTTTTTTTTTCGCTGAAATTTTCTATCCAATGTGGGGCACAATAGATCAATGGTTTGGATCATTGAACTGTTGATCCCACATAGATTATGCTGCCGTATCCTTGGCTCATGGATTCATAATTCCTCAAGAGAACAGAACGGAATTTGTATTGCTTGCCATTTGATGCTATCTGATGTCACATAACGAGGCAAAAGGGACCACACACTTCAATATAGACATATGCTTGATGCCACTACAAGACGAACAACTAGAGTACACACACACACACACACACTTCAACATCAACAAACAACTGAAAGCTTTTAATGGTGACTCATCCATGACAGGCTTCACTTGATGGACGGGTCCAAAATGACACTTCTCACTGCCATGTGTATACAAAAGAGAGGGCTCTCTTCCTTATTTAAGTTATACCAGCTCTACTGCATCATTTCCATATCGATCAGATTGCGCTTTTACAACTGCTGTCTCTCTTGGTTAATGTGAGTCCCCCTGCAGAAAACTGGCTGTAAAAACATTAATATACACACTTCAACATCGTTACATGAAACATCACAAATGCAAGTACTATAGCATCTTAGCCCATGATTGAACTTCCTAAGACCTAATGCAAAAGGGAGTATCAATTCATTACTTCGGCAGTGTGGCTTTCAATAGGCAGGCAAGCAGTCAGAAGAAGTAATTTTAAAGATTCAATGGATAATCATCGATTCATGACCAATCTGAAGTGGACCCACAATTTGAACCATGAATAACACCATAGAAACTTCCATATAGAATGTGGCTCTCCTGTGTTGTATATGCCATCCAACCCACTCACCGTGTATGTTTCACCAGGATGAAACAAATGAAAACTGGAAGTATTACAAAACTAATGTGGGCTAAACCTTGTGAAAATAAATGTGTTAGGTATTACCCACATGAGTTTTGGGTCCAGATGTTTTATGGATGTATGGTGAACGAGAGGAGCAGCACAAGATGCATGGTTTGGATTTGACATACACATCATGGGGGGCCATACCCTTTTGACATATGGTAATTAGAAACAAGATGTGGCCCCGTGTGAACGTGCATTTTAGTTGTATGTGTATGTACATTGAGTGTATGTGAACGAATCTTCAAACCTTGCCAAAAAGCTTGAAGGCTTTCTGACGTAGATAAAGCATCCGGTCTAAACAAGAACTAAGGAGTATCGAGCGAGATCTGATCTCTTCATTTGTCAGGCCTAGCCATAGATGTCACCTGAAACTAAGTACTCTAGCTAATGATTGAAATATTTCTGAGGATTACATAGAAAAGTTCCAATCAATGGTCATATTTCATGAGGCACAGCATATCCAACCAGGAGCTTCCATCATATATGGCCCATCCACAATGGGGCCTAAGAGATCCAGATCTCCTGTCTATCGGCTGCATGTACAAATATTGAGCTGTTGATAACTAATTTAGATTTTGGAGGTTAACCACCATATCCATTCCTTTAAGGTAGATGATATGGTAGAACCCATGGAATTAATATAGGAGAACCAGCTCATGCATATTAGAAGTTGCAGGGTAATAAATCAATTGGGTCCATCCATCTAGTTGCCCCTACTTTTGTATGCATAGTTTCTCCAATTACACATATGCTTTTTCCAATCCACCTAAAAGAATGCCTTCAAAAGGGGCTCGGATTGGGTACTACCGCCACCAGGACGCAGCTGGAGTCGGACGGGTATGCGTCTCCCCGGCATTGGTGGAGAGCAGGTGGGACCTGGCTGATGTGACAGGTCTGTCAGCTCTCCACTATTACCGAGGTGCGGGTCCCACCTGCTCTCCACCAATGCAGAGGTGACACGTACCAATTCGTCTCCAGCTGGGTCCTGGTGGGGGTAATACCCGATCTGAGCCCCTTCAAAAGGGGGGGAGATGAAGAAAGTTAAAAGGCCGAAACATTGATATCCTTTAAAGGTAGGTTGATGCATGCCCTCCCCTGTCTAGCTGTATTTATCTATTTTTAAATTAATATAAGCCAGTGGCTCTTAGAAAAAAAGAAAAAAAGAAAAAAGAAAAAAGAAAAAAAAGAAGAGTCAATGTTCAAAAGTCTATCAAAATAATTAATGGAAAAAAAGTCACCAAGGAAAATGGAGAAATGTGATGGAAAGGATTGTATAATTGGCGTGCTTTCTAAAACATGAGTTATCTATGCCAGTGCACACTAGATGGATGGCTCTGATTGATATATGTCCCTGCCCAAGTACTGTGGAAAGATGGCTAGCTCTACCATATTTGGATTTTTCCATTTCTACTCTATTATCCCCTCTTATTTAATCAATCATACCTGGATATCCGACAGTTGAGACAATATAACTGTGTTCAAAGCCTCAGGAAGAGGAGCCCTGCCTGCAGATAGCTCCCGCGACACGTGCTGCATGGTGGGACGAGAGTGAGGATTGGCATGCAAGCAAGAAAGTGCCAACACCACTGCACAAACTACATCCTTCATGTCTTGAGGCGTGGGAGGCGAGAGGCGTTGGTCTAACACATCCATCAACAATGTATCTTGGCCACCAGATGATGCCAAGGATGATAAGAGATCCCCAGGATGCCTTCCCAATATGAGTTCGAGTGATACAACTCCAAAGCTATATACATCGCATTTCTCAGTCACCCTTACTGTGTATGCAAGCTCTGTAAGAAGAGAAAACGAGGTTGAGAAGCAAGATCATGTTTCCTTCTGTTCCTTATAATCATTGGCATGCAATGCTCTAGCTACTTCTCTTCATGAATCCATCTATATATAACATTTGTTTTGAATAGATAATCATATTATTGTTAAGGAAAACATAGAAACTATAATAGAAATAAAGACGAAGCTAAATTGTCTGGCATATTTTCCGACTTTTATTTAATATAAGCTATTAAATTTATTAAGAGGAAGCCCTTTTACCATTTATGAAATTAAATTATGAACTCGACATATCCTTGCATGAAATGAGAATTAAAAGAGGAAATGGACTTTAAATATTTTAAATAAAGTGTGACTTGAAACATTTTCTCCATAGATAGTAGGAAAATGATGATGATTAAGCATTTTAAGTAACAACTGAAATAAAAGCAACTTTTTCAGTGATCTTTAAAACTTATAAGTACGCTTTTAGACATTCCACATTCCATGATATTGTCTGACATAATAAGAATATTTAAACACATCAGGGAAGAAAGATGGAAAGAAAGAAAATTAAGCTCGAAGTACAACTACCGACTATTCAACATACCTGGAGCGATATATCCGTAAGTGCCCGCAAGTGCAGAACAATTTGATGAATCAGGTTTCAGAAGTCTAGCAGAGCCGAAGTCAGAGACACAGGCCTTAGATTCCAAATCCAATAAAATATTGCTGCTCGATATGTCCCGATGAACTATAGGAGGGGTGCAATCGTGGTGCATATATGATAGTGCATGGGCTACTCCTTTGATTACCTTCATCCTCTTCACCCAATCCAATTCTGCAGCTCCTGTACAGCTTTTGAGGATGCTAGCCAAGCTTCCTCCTTCCATGTACTCATACACTAGAAACGAGCACTGAGCATGTGAACAAAACCCATAAAGCTTCACGATGTTGCGATGTTGGATTTCTGTTAATGCTAGTATCTCATTTCTAAAGCTTCTTTGGTCGAATCCCTCACCCCCTTCTAATGGGTTAAGTTTTTTCACAGCTACTACCTGACCGGTTTGTAGATTTGCTTTATAAACTCTCCCGCAGCCTCCTACCCCAATGCAATATTTGTCATCGAAATCCTCTGTTGCTACGACGATGTCTTCATACACTGTCTTTCCATCAAAATTCCATATTGCAAATAGATTGCCATTGTTCATTTCTATGTCCACTTCCTCTACATTTCTTGTCCTCCGGTGAAAAATGAAATAAATGATGACAAATACAAATAGAAGAAATAATGCTGCCCCAATGGGAGTAATGATGATGAACACAGTTTTGAGGCCTTTCTTTTCGTGGACAGGGTCCATTAAAGAGGAATTACATGGTAGCATACCTTTTACTTCACCACATAGACCTTTGTTTTCAATGAAGGCCTTTAATGGAGCCTGACGAAAGGCTTCACTGTCAGGGAGGGGGCCCTCCAAATCATTGTATGAAAAGTCAACGGAATTGGAAGATAAACTGAACATCTCTTTGAAAGACGACAGGATGGAACCTGAGAGGGAATTGTGGGAGAGATTTAGCTTTTCCAACATGTTCAATTTCCCAAGCTGCTGAGATATCTCTCCAACAAGTGAGTTATGACTGAGATCCAATATATCCCGTAGGTTTCCTAGGTTACCAATCTGAAATGGAATGATTCCATTCAAATAATTCTCGCTCATTTTCAAATACTGTAGTTTGGAGCATTCTCCCAATTGTTGAGGTATTGTCCCACTCAGTTTGTTCTTTGATAGATCCAGAGTCTTCAAATTGGATAGTTTTCCAATTTCAGGCGGAACCCAACTAGATAGTTGGTTGTTTTCCAAACTCAAGCTGTAAAGCATTGACAAACTCTCCAGGCTGCCAGGAATCTTTCCTTCAAGGTTGTTCCACGAAAGGTCAAGCAGATGTAGCTGACTCAATTGCCCAATTTCCGGCGGAATACTACCAGTAATATTGTTGTTGGAGATTTTTAGCATTTCTAGGTTTCGACATTCTCCCCATTTAGGCAACAGCTCACCATGCAATCTATTGTAACTCAGGTCGAGGTACTCTAAAACAGAATATACTCCAAAAACTTGGGATATATTTCCGGTGAGCTGATTATGATCAAGCCCAACTCTTGTTAAGGTGGTGCAGTTTCTTAGGCTTTCAGGGATGGGACCAGTGAAATGGTTGCTTCCTGCAGTGAAGCGTCTGAGTGATCCGCCTTGGCATACTTGAGGTAGGTGGCCAAAGAAATTATTGGTACTCAAAGAAAGTGTCTCCAAATGTGTTAGATTTGAGATTTCTGGAGGTACTAAACCAGATAACTGATTATAAGATAGAGAGAGTGAAGTTAGATTGCCCAAATTGCTGAAAGATGGAGGAATTGGACCAGACAACTGGTTATCAGGTAGAATGAGTGAAGTTAGGCTGGTCAAATTGCTGATAGATAGAGGAATTGGACCACTGAGCTGATTCAGACACATCTGTAGATGGTACAGATTCTTAAGATTGACAATTTCTTGAGGGATCTGTCCGGAAATCTGATTTCCACAAAGGTATAAGAAGCTAAGTTTAGTTAGATTTCCTAAAGTGTAGGGTAAGGAACCAGTTGTAAAAAGGTTATGCTTCAGGTCTAGCTGATACAGTTTCTTAAGTTTTCCCAACTCTTGAGGGATTGGCCCTGAAATACGATTCCTTAAGAGGTGCAACTTATTCAGCTGGGTCAAGTTTACTAGAGTGGATGGGATGGAGCCGTTTAGAAGGTTATCACTGTTGATTGTGGACCCATGGGGCCCACTTGTGGACAACCACTTGTGGGTGGGGCCCATAAGGATGTTCCCGCATCCTCCTTCTCCCGAGAGTTTGAATCTAATTAGAAATTTAAACCTCGGAAGAAGATGAGATGGGATAAGATAAGGTTAAACCAACCTTATCTCATCTCATCCCTTATCTCTTTTCCCTCTATTTATAAGAGGACTCCTTCCGTTATCAAATACACAAGGAAGAGGAAACGTATAAGTGATATACGGAGAGAAAAGAGAGGGATAGGCTTATAGAGTTTATCTGGTCCATCCATCAGATCTGAGCCATAGATCTGATCCGGGGACCATCTTCACCGTAGGATCAGAGGGGTGATCAGACCCACTTGCTCCTGTAGCAAATAGGCGGATCGCTGGATCCACCACATATCTTCGGCTTTGCGAAGGTTCTCATTGTGTAGACCGTCGGATCTTGGAGGCCCACACTTCCGCAATTCCTTACAGTGGTATCAGAGCTATAATCGGCGGATCTCCGATTTAAAGAAGGAATAATCGCAATTGAGGTAAGTGGCCTTTACCTTAGGATTATAAATTATAATTAATTTTATTTTAATAAAATACAATCGATCATCAATTAAATGTTCCTTTTATTTATTGCATTTATTCTAATTTTTTTTTTTCTCTAAGGTATGGAGATTAAAAATCTTAGAATAAGAAAAATAATTAAATTAAATAAGGCCCACAAACATAAGTGGGCGTCAGCAATGGAATCTGGACTTTTGCCTGAGTCACATGACTCGGCTACATAACTTGGAATGGATGAGCCATCAACACTGGCTACGACCCGACCTGGCAAAGCATTGGCCAGCCGCCCATCCACCATATCTTCTCTCTTGACCAGATAGGCATTAATGGCTGCCACTATCCCTGTTCAATGGAGAAGGATCAGGAGAGAGAGAGGGTAGCAATGACGGTCAAGGCTTTTGCAGCCATGGCCGCTACCACCACCATCACCCTTGGCAACCATGATCAGTCCACCGCTGCCGCAGCAGCAGCAGCAATGCGAGCCGCCGCCGCCGCCACAGCAACAACAGCGGCATCCAACGCCGCAGCCGCAACCACGGCAGCGGAAGAGAAAGAAAGAAAGGAGAGATTGAAAGGGAGAGGGCAAAAGCCCCAACCATGGCCGCCGCCGCCACCACCAGCAGGAGCGGCAGCCATGACCGTTCATGGCAGCAGCTTCCATGGCCGCCGCCGCTGTCTGCGGAAACCGTGACAGCCCCGCCGCCTAAAAACCTCCATCTCTCTCTTTCAATCACTCTCTCTCTCTCTCTCTCTCCCGATTGCCCAGCCCTGCCACCGCGCCGCCGCAACAGCAACAGTAGCAACAGGACCGGCCGCCGCCGCCGCTGCAGCAGCAGCAGCAGCGCGAGCCGCTGCCACCGCTGCCGCCTCTGGCCGTCGACATCAGCCACCGATTAAAGCCACCCAAGATGGGAATGGCAGCGACAACCCTGGCCAGATTTCTAGAAAACAGCCATTTTTTTTAAACCTAATGCTGAAGAAGAAGAAAGGGGAGATGGGCCTTTATGGGCCTGGGTTGGAGCTTAGATATGGGCCCTTTGGGCCAGGACTGAAGATTCAAAATTGGCCTTTTTGGCTTGGCTTGGCAATAGGCCTTTTGGAAAATAAAAAAGAGCCTATCCTTTTGGGCTATCACTTGAGAAAATTGGGCCTTTTAAGGCCTAACTTGACAATAGCCCTTTTGGGCCTGGCTTTTCAAAAGGACATGGACCTTTTGATTATTGGGCCATGGCTTAAGGATATTGGATATGGGCATATCCTTTTGGGCCATGGCTTAAGATTATTGGGCCATGGCTTGATGGTTGGGCTGGTGGGCCTAATTCATAATATTGTGGGCCTGTCCCCTATAAAAGAAAAGAGTTGGGCCTAATTAAAGTAATTAAGGGCTAATCCTCTATGAAACTTGGGCTGTTGCTAATTAAAAGGATTAGGACCATCATTGGACATCCATATGAGAATGGATAGTCTAATATTGGCCCAAATTTGAGAAGATGACTCTTCACCGTAATCATACCACCCGTATCCATTATTTGGGACAAAATTTTGGGACCATTATGAGCTATCCACATGTGATTGGACAACCCATATGGATCCCACTATTATGTCCAAATTTTAGTGGGCCAAATTAGAAGCCCAATTCACTTCCTTTCAAGATTAAGAGTATCTTGTAAAAGGGCCTTTAATCGGCCATTTTTGGACTGATTTAGACCAAGTAATAGGAAGTGACTTGGGGTTTTTCAGCAACATCTAACCAATGGTATGATCAGATTTTGTGATTAACGGTCCAGATCTAAAATTACCATGATGATCGATGTATGTATTAAAATGAAAGCATATGATTTAAATTATGTATTTTTCTATCTCCACATATCTCATGATTTATTTAATGTACATGTGCGTGCATTAATACATATGTGTGTAAAAGTGAATGAAGATCATGATAAATATCCATACGATCACTATTGATCACGGGTCTACAAATGAGTGGAACCATCATCAACCATGATGATCAACATTGATGAGAGGATCCATCATCAATGGTGAACATTAATGGTAATGATCGGATCCATCATAAATGGACACGATCAATGTAATGATCGTATTGTCCTTTTCTTTTCATAGAACTTCTCTTATTCGTTCAATGGAAATGATTGTTTTCTTTAATCTAATGATTTATTCAATTTGACTTTAATTTTTATATGATTAAAATTAAGTCATCATTTCATTAGAATATAGATATGTAATCCCAAGGTTGTGCATAACCTAAGTGGGAGTTTCATTCCTTCCCTAAATGATGCATACACCCATAATGGTGGGTTGAAGGTTATACAAATAGATAGTCGTAAAAGCATCAATTTCATTTTATTTAGAGAACTTGATTGATCTGCACCACCCATACAGGTATGTAGGCTTTCAGATCCCTTATAAGATGGATTGTATACTTTTATAAACTTAAGAGTTTGAATAACCAGTAGAAATTCTGATGATTAGTGCCAATACTTTAGATCATAGCTAAGTAGTGATACATGATGCGATGTAGAGATGACCTCTAAAGCATTGATCGCCGATCAACTAAAAAGACAACATTTCAACGGCAACAACTACGAAGACTGGTCCCGGGCAGTGCGAAGCCTTCTGGATGAAGATGACATTTCACACACTCTGGATGGGGTTCAAGAGGAACCCATATTGGCTGAAAATGAAAATCTAGGTGAACATAGGGCCGTGATGAATCGCTACAACAAGTGGCGTAAACAAAATCGCTCCGCCCGTAATGTTTTGATTAGCACAATGCACAAAGAACTCATACCCACGTATGAAGTGCATGAAACCGCTAAGGGGATCTGGGATGCACTGGCTAATGCCTATAAGCAGAAGTCAGATGCAAAGGTTCGGGCTATGGAATTAGAGTTCCAAGAATACAGGATGCCTGTAGGTTGCCCCATCAAGGATCATATCCGTAAGATGGAGCAGATGATAGGCGCCTTGAGGAATGTAGGGTGCAAACTAACTGAAAATCAAAAGATTATAGCTATGCACCGTTCCTTACCCGAATCATGGGCCCAAATCAAAACGATTCTGAACCATACTGATTCTATCACAACGTTCAGAGACTTTTGTGGCCATCTAGTACGAGAGGTTGAAATGAATGCAATTCAGCCAGGTTCGGCCAAGGCTTTTGCAGCAGAAACCTACAAGCGGAAAGCTAACAAGAGAAAGTTCAAAGCTCGCAAGAAGGCGAAGAAGAACAATCAGGAACAGAAGACCGCAACGCCTCATCCAAATCCCAAGAAGGGGAAAGGAAAGAGGAAACCTAAAAAGACAAACATCACCTGTTTCGTCTGCGGAAATCCCGGCCATTATGCCCGTCAGTGTGCCCAGAAAAAGACGGTAATTCCTCAGTCACAAGATACTTTGTTTGTAGGCGTTTGTTCTGAGATCCTTTCCGTTGATATCCTATCTAACGAGTGGATTTTGGATTCAGGCGCAACAAAGCACGTGACACGAGATCGTCAAGGACTCGAGGAATTTCGA
Organism: Liriodendron chinense; assembly: GCA_003013855.2. Classification (NCBI taxonomy): domain Eukaryota; kingdom Viridiplantae; phylum Streptophyta; class Magnoliopsida; order Magnoliales; family Magnoliaceae; genus Liriodendron; species Liriodendron chinense. Next base: position 388,809 of record PVNU02000446.1, on the reverse strand, counting down.
CCTATAGCTACAGGGAGCTACAGGGTGTACATGGGGAATAACGCTGCTGAAGACGTGCTAGGAATTGGTGTTTATCATCTCCGTTCGCGCGTAGGGCACACAATAACCCTCCATGATACTCTTTATGCACCGGGCATGCGCCGAAATTTAATTTCTGTTTCTAGATTGTTAGTTAATGGTTTTGACATTCGTTTTTCCGGGACAAGAGTTTCATTAAGACTAAATAACCTCATCTTTGCATGGGGTAATTTAATTTCAGATTTATTTATTCTAGATGTAGAACATGATAATGCGCCTCTTGATTTGTCTGCTACATCGAATGAACATGTAGTATCTGAATCTTTAAAATGGCACGCGAGGTTAGGTCACATTGGAAAGGACCGTATGACAAGACTAGCTAGATCTGGTCTGTTAGGTTCATTATCCAAGGTTGATTTGCCATTTTGTGAACATTGTGTGTCCGGGAAGACTTCTAAGAAACCATTCCCTAAAGCGACTAGGTCAAAGGGTTTACTAGAGATAATCCATACGGATATCTGTGGACCCTTAAATGTACATGCTAGAAATAGATGCCAATACTTCATCACATTTATTGACGATTACTCGCGCTATGGATATGTGTATCTCATCTCACATAAATCTGAGGCTTTTGATTGTTTTCTCAAATTCAAAGCTGAAGTTGAAAATCAGCTTGAGAAAAAGATTAAAATTCTTAGATCTGATAGAGGTGGCGAGTATACATCTGAAACGTTTAAATCATACTGTGCAAACGTTGGCATCATCAGGCAATACACTATGGCATATACTCCACAGCAAAATGGAGTTGCAAAGAGAAGGAACAGGACACTATTGGACATGGTCAGATCGATGATGGCACATGCCAATCTCTCTACCACATTCTGGGGAGACGCGCTTCTTACAGCCGTCTACGTCCTAAATAGAGTCCCAACTAAATCCGTTCCTAAGATCCCATATGAGATGTGGACTGGGAGGATTCCTTCTCTAGCCGACCTACGTCCTTAGGGATCTTTCGCATATGTTTTATTGCCTACTCAGCATAGAAGTAAACTTGATAGTAAAACTATTGAGTGCGTATTCATCAGGTACCCAATGCACTCAAAGGGATACGTTCTAATTTATGAGGATCGTGGAGGATGGACTGAGATTGAATCTCGGGACGTAACCTTCGTCGAAGACAGATACCCCAGCCGAAAGAAACAAAAGGTTTCCACCGAACTTTTTGAAATTCCCGATGTATCTCAGGAGAGTGGGAGTTCTGCTTCTACAAATGGAGATACTCCTATAGTTCATCAGGACAGTGGGAGTACATCTCAGCAGGCTTCTGAGTTACGTCGAAGTGAAAGAGGTTTGATTCCTAGAAGATATTTCGATATCGATGGTCAATCTTTCTCTTGTATTGCGGTTGACGATGATAAACTTGATTCTTATCAGGATGCGTTATTATCTCCGAATTCGGCTGATTGAGTAACTGCCATAGACGAGGAGATTGCCTCCATGGAGAAGAACAAAGTCTGGGAACTTGTAGATCTGCCTTCCAATCGCAAAGCAATTGGTAACAAGTGGGTACTTAAGATCAAAAGAAAGGCAGATGGTACAGTGGACAAGTACAAAGCAAGATTAGTTGCAAAAGGTTTTACACAAAAAGAAGGTGTTGATTATGAGGAAACTTTTTCACCTGTTGCAAAATTTTCCTCAATCCGCATGATCTTGTCCATTGTCGCAAGTTTAGACTTAGAGTTATATCAGATGGATTTAAAGACTGCTTTCTTAAATGGTGATCTGGATGAAGATATTTACATGCAACAACCCATAGTTTATGTGGACAAAAAGTATCCAAAGAAAGTCTGCAAGTTATTACGATCTATTTATGGGTTGAAGCAATCTTCAAGGCAGTGGTACATGAGGTTCCACTTAGCCATCACCACTTTAGGATTCACAATGAGTGAAGAAGATCATTGTGTATACGTGAAACGATCTGGAAGATCTTTTCTGATACTATCTCTATATGTAGACGATATCCTATTAGCTGGTAATGACATGCAACTGTTGATGATGTCTAAAGATTGGCTTTTCTCGAACTTTGAGATGAAAGATCTTGGTGAAGCCAACTTTATTCTAGGGGTTAAAATCATCAGGAACCGTTCTAGGAGATTCTTAGGCTTGTCACAAGCCACTTACATACAGAAAATCTTAGAGCGGTTTAGGATGGAAAATTCAAAAGCTGTTGAAACCCCTGTGGATAAAGCTACCAAGTTAGACAGGAAATCGTGTCCCCAGACAGAAGCTGAGAAATCGGCAATGTCCTCAGTACCTTATGCGAGCGCAGTAGGCAGCTTAATGTATGCTATGCTTTGCACCAGACCGGATATAAGCTATGCAGTTGGCATAGTCAGCCGTTACTAGAGTAACCCGGGACAGTCTCATTGGCAAGCCGTGAAACGTATAGTCCGCTATCTCAGAGGAACCAAGGACTTGATGCTGTGTTATGAAGGCGCGAGTCTTGAGTTCAAAGGATATTCAGATGCCGCCTGGGGTAATGACGCCGACGAGGGAAAGTCTACTTCAGGATATGTCTTTTTGCTCGGAGGGGGAGCTATCTCTTGGTCGAGCAAGAAACAGACATCCACGGCACTTTCATCTATGGAGGCCGAATACATTGCATGTTGTGCTGCAGTTCAAGAGTGTGTATGGGTTCGCAGATTCCTACAAGGATTGGGTGTTGTTCCAGGCATACATGAGCCTATATCGTTGAGGATAGACAACACCTCGGCCATTGACTTGGCAAAGGATCCCAAACACCACCAGAAATCGAAGCACATTGAGATAAAGTATCATTACGTTCGTGATCAAGTGAAAGATAAGAAGGTTATCCTCAGCTACATTCTTACCAAGGAAATGATGGCTGATCCCATGACGAAACCTATAGCTAGAGATCTATTTCAGGTTCACGTCAGGCAGATGGGATTGAGGAAAGCTTGATTGATATGCTTGTATCATGTATCTTTGAATAATAAATTCCATTTTATTCAGTATTGAGCACTTGTTAAACTAGGTATGTAGATCATCAGCATTTTCTTTGAGATCAAGTAGGATTTCAACTATTATCGGCAGGCCGGTTACCCACTCGCACGGGTTGACCAACCCTAAATGTACAAGAGAGGTACACTTGGGGTGATGTTCATACACTGAGGTATGAACCACCCTTTATTGAAAATAATAAAGGATGAGGATGCAAATGAGTTGTATCCGCCTTCAGTCCTATAAGATTGAAGATGAGACTGACAGAGTCGAATAACATAGTCGCACCATTACTCATAATGCGGATAATGTTATGGCCTGAATCATAGCCAAGTCGTGAGGTTATGAGATGAGTCATACCTCATGTGAGATGACTTGCGTACTGTAGACCCGACAGATACCTAGTATTGTCTACTTTACGGCGTGGATTGTAGCCACGTGCTTGGACCTATTACCTACAGATTGCTTTGATTCGATCTAATCATTGCAACGTGCGAGTAGCCAGTCCCGTAGGTGACTCTTTGTGTCCTCAGCTACCCTCCTCTTGTGTACAGGAGGATGAGATTGGGTGTCGCTACTTTAGTATACGATGACGAAAGGCCCTTGATTGGTCAGACTCGGTTATGCTAGGAAAGCAGCTTGATCAATTCCAAATTACACATCTGCGTGGGGAAGATCCCGTGACAGCTACACCAAGTTTCTAGAACTATAAATACGCACTTGAAGACTTATCCGCCGGCAGTATCGAGTTTTCTTAGACTTTTACAAACGATATTCTCTTTCAAAATATATATGTATATATATTACCTTAAAAAGAATTCAAATTGATGTTTGTAGAAAACCAAGTTTTTCAGAATAAACTTGATAAGTTGGATAAGTGCGTATGTTGGCCGAGTACTCCAGATTGGGAGTTAACTCTATCCGGTGTGGTCATGCGGACTAGGACAGGCAATGCAAAGCTTGGGTTATTGAGTGCTAGATAGGTGGTCTCTTAGTACTCAAACACCTGTGAGAAGATAAAGGTGTTCCAGCTGGTCCCACGCTTCTGATTCTTTTGATCGTGATTCTTTGGTTTTGATTATTATGTAATGAGCTAGATGAACTCTCATGATGTGCCTACCCCACAATGTGATTGAGTGAGAGATGTTGATTGTGGACCCATGGGGCCCACTTGTGGACAACCACTTGTGGGTGGGGCCCATAAGGATGTTCCCGCATCCTCCTTCTCCCGAGAGTTTGAATTTCTAATTAGAAATTTAAACCTCGGAAGAAGATGAGATGGGATAAGATAAGGTTAAACCAACCTTATCTCATCTCATCCCTTTTCTCTTTTCCCTCTATTTATAAGAGGACTCCTTCCGTTATCAAATACACAAGGAAGAGGAAACGTATAAGTGATATACGGAGAGAAAAGAGAGGGATAGGCTTATAGAGTTTATCTGGTCCATCCATCAGATCTGAGCCATAGATCTGATCCGGGGACCATCTTCACCGTAGGATCAGAGGGGTGATCAGACCTACTTGCTCTTGTAGCAAATAGGCGGATCGCTGGATCCACCACATATCCTCGGCTTTGCGAAGGTTCTCATTGTGTAGACCGTCGGATCTTGGAGGCCCACACTTCCGCAATTCCTTACAATCACCAATGTCCATAACTTCTAGATTCCTCATATTTCCTATTTCTTGAGGGATTGGCCCTGAAATACTATTCAGATAGAGGACCAAGTAAGTCAGCTTGGTCAAGTTACCCAGAGATGGAGGGATGGCACCGGTTATCATGTTATTAGAAAGGTCAAGCTCCAGAATGCGAGTAAGATTAGCTAGTGAAGCAGGCAAGGCACCTGACAGTTGATTGGAAGACAAATCAAGGAGGACGAGTTTTGAAAGAGAACCGATTTGGGTTGGAATGGTTCCATGGAGTGAGTTTTGGTTGAGAATGAGGCGGACAAGGTTGGGAAATGAAGAGAAGCTCAAATTATAAAGCGTACCTTTCAAGCTCGTATTCTGGAGGTTTATATGTACTACACTTCGTGCATGATCGCATGTGATTCCAGTCCATTTGCATGGAGAGCTCTGTCGGGTGTTAGAAGCGTTGGGAAAGGGGAATAAGGACCATGAATGGAGAGCCTCTGTTTGAGAGAGACTGGATTTCCATCTGAGGAGAGCTTTTGCTTCCTCAGATGCTGATGATGCTGCTTCATTGGAAGAAGCTATTAGCAGAGAGAAGATGAGAGAGAAGGGAAATGAAGGAGGACATGTTTGGACTTCCGTTGCTGGTGTTGTGGGTTTGTGTTTAATGCTTCCATTTTATAGCGGATGAACCTCCTCAAATTAAGTAAATTTAAATCTCAGGTGGACCATAGCACAGTACACCGTACTTATTGAATGCTCACCATTAGAAACTTCCCAGGACCCACTGTAAGTAGATTTGTAATGTTTACTTTTCATCCAACCTCTTGATAAGTTAAAACATAGCTCGATAAATAGAAAATACAAAGATCAGCTTGATACAAAACTTTTGTAGCCTACAAAAAGTTTTTAATGGACATTTACCAAATTTTCCATTGTTACGGTTTGCCAGAGATTTAGATCTGTTTAAGTTTTTGGATGAACTTCTAAAATGAGCTAAAACAATGGATGGACAGTGTTGATATACTACATATTCATCAAATTGGGCCCCACATGGTAATGGTAACACTCATTGAAGTGCTACCCGTGTAACACCTGATGGGCTCTCGTGTTTTACGTTCAACTAATCGAGACGACTGGGAGCGGATTCTCTGTGACTGCGTGCACAAGGATATCTTTGTGCCCCGAGCTGTGTGGGGCCCATAGAGATGTCCGCGACAAATCCAATCCATCCATCTGTTTTGAAAGACAGCAATAGGGTAGGATTTTAAAAATTGGGCAGATCTAAAACTCATGTTGGCCATACCAAACGATACAGTGAGTATTGAACGCTTGGCGGTGGCAGAAGTTTTGTATAAGGATGATACTTGCTCCTTCAGTTTATCTTATTGGTAATAATTCTATGGACGGTTTGGATGGCATTGCTGTTACGACTGTTTTGTTGGTATGGCTCACTTGAGTTTTGGATCTGCCTTATTTTTATAATCCTCTCCTATTGTGATCTTTCAAAACAGATGGACAGAGTTGATTTGTCACAGACATCTATGTGAGTCACAGGCAATTCGCTCGCGTGATGAGTCGGGTCAACCGCTTTGTCTTGAACCGGAATTCCCTTCAACACGGCAGCGGGTAAAACACTCCAAGCTCTTGCTTTTGTGTATGCAATCCACTCCGGCCATCATGTGAGGCTTCTATTTTCACCATGCATTCAGAAAAAAAATAATCATATATAAAAGTTAAGATGGAAACAGTGTAGTTCACATCTAAAAACTTGTAAGCTAAAGATTTTGATCTGCTTCATTTCTTAACCGTCTTTTGATCATGGTTATCGTGTTGCATGGAATTTAGGCCTGGCCTAAAATGAGTGTTGGATCCGGTTCATTTTTGGTCGCACGTCCTAAATTGGGCTCACAAAAGCGGTGGGTCGGCATGGATTTCTCACAAACATCATGGTGGCCCCACCTAGATTCCCAGCTCAGGAAGGCTTTCACGGGCAATCCGCGTCCACTTCTAGAAGCATGGACTGGCAGGCGAGGAAGCTTTAACCATGATGACTAACCTATTAGCTGATGGGTCAGGTCATGGACTGGGATGATATGCCATCATTTTGAAATTACACGAAGAAATTGCAAACGTGGCATACAAATAATGCGGAAAGACAAAAACAGAAGGATCCAAACTACGATCCCAGTTCACATGTATCATGAACCAAAAAGTACTCCTATCTGGTTATTTAAATATTCAATTGCTGAACAGGACAGTTAAAAATGAGAAACATAAAATGCAGCTCCCATCTCCATCCTGTGCTATTCTAATTGCTCATGCCGTTTTGTGGTTGGCTGCTGTGTGACTGGTGGGTGATGTCTGTTCAGTTGCTGACTGTGGCGTGGTTGAATTTTGGTGAGTGTGTCTTGTTCTGGGGCTAAATGAAGATGCTGCGGATGGCTACTTTTTCTGTGTTTTGGTTGGGATGATTTGTTCTTAAAGCTGGTGGATATGTTAATCTGTGTTTTGGTAGGTGTGTGATTTTCTGGGATCAGGGGCTGGTCCTCATTTTGTGAATAATGGAGGTTTGATTCGGTGGTAGTTTTGCTTGAGGAGCTTCGGAGTCCCTGCTCTGGGTGGAGTTGAACTGCTGATGGAATCCACTACAGCTTCTTGTCTGGGCCACACCATTAAAAATTCCAAAGGGCCCATCATAACGTTTTCTTAATGTTTATTTGAAATCCAACCTGTTGATGATGTCAAGAAGATCTAGTTGAAGGGAAATTAGAAAGATCAGATTGATCCAAAACTTTTGGGGCCCACAAAAAGTTTTTAATAGTTATTAATTAATGTTTCTATTGGTATGGTCCACCTGAGATTTGGATCTTCTTATGATTTGGGATTGCGTCCTGAAATGAGGTGGAAAAAACAGATGGACTTGGTGTGTGTGTGTGTGTCTATATATATATATATATATATATATATATATATATATATATATAGATAACCATCAAGGTTGGCCCCACACGGTAGGGGTAGCACCCACTAAGCCATTACCTTAGCCGGGTAACAGCTAATTTGCTCCCCAACCCTATGATAGGACGCAATCCACTTCACTGAAAAACGCGGATTTCGGTGAAAGGTTTGCATGATCTTCCTCCGACGGAACTTAATTAGGTGGAGCCCACCGTGATGTAAGTTAGAAATCCAAACCGTCCATTCATTTTTCAGTATCATATGAGGACATGGGACAAAAAATGAGGCACATCTAAAACTCAAGTGAGCCTTCATCTATACAACAGAAACACACAAAGAAATCTTGAAAAGGATATACAGAGACACGGCATAATTTTAAACGAGCTAAATGACTGGGCCTCGTTACTAAAATATCCAGAACCTGCACAAATGGCAACCATATGGAGATGCCTCATTGCGCTTCCACAATCTTCCCCACTGCCAACTAAATTGTGCCCAAGCCCTCCCATTGGCCACCTTGCATCTCACTGAACTATTTCAAGGAGAGCAATTGCCACCTTTCTACCTTACTTTATTGTTGAGTGTGGAGACAGTCACACATGAGCATGGTCGGGCGCCCGGACGGTCTGTGGACCGGGCACCCGAAATTCAGCTCTTTTGCTGTTCAGTCCACTGGACTGTTTTTATGGGCAGCCGGGCGCCCCGCGGTCATAGTGACCGGGCGCCCGAAATTAGACTGCTTCATGTCTTTTGTCGCTGGACGGTTTTTGCATTGGCCGGGCGCCCGATGGTCAAAGTGACCGGGCGCCCGACCGACCGCGGACCCAAAGTGCGGGTTTCCTATTTTATGTTCTAATTGCGGGGTTTACTATATAAAGGGGTGTAAACCGGGATTAGACATAGGGATTAGGGCTTCTATACGTCCAAGGTGAGAAAAAGGCGAGAGGATTAGCAAAAGGGTCATCTCTGTGCATGGGAGCTTAGGAGAAGGTAAGTGCATTGCTTGTAACTTCGTTCTTTCTTCATAGTGAAGTTTGCACCCGTGGTTTTTTACCCTTGTTGGGGTTTTTCTACGTAAATCTCTGTCTTGTGGATTGTTGGTTTGTGTGATTCTTTTCTAATTATTATTTTCTTCCTGTTTATCGTTTGTGGGTGAGACCGGAGATTGGATCTCGGTTCACCGGCGTTGTTGGCGTGCTGCGCAACAACTGGTATCAGAGCTATTGGTTTAGTTCAACTGGGAGCGATGGCGGAAGATGGGAAAACTAGAATTGAGAAGTTTGCTGGTTCAAACTTTGCCTTCTGGAAGATGCAGATGGAGGATTATCTGTATCAGAAAGACCTCTACATTCCTCTAGAAGGAAAAGAGAAGAAACCAGAGAAGATGACAGATGATGAATGGGCTTTAATGGATCGGAAGGCTTTAGGAATGATCCGACTCTCTTTGTCTAAGAGCGTCGTCTTCAACATATCCAAAGTAAAGACCACGAAAGAATTAATGCAGGCTTTGGCTACGATGTATGAGAAACCCTCGGCATCCAATAAGGTTCATCTCATGAAACGACTTTTCAACATGAAGATGCCAGATAGTGGGGGCGTGGCTGAACATCTAAACGAGTTCAATACAGTCACGAGCCAATTGGAATCCGTTGGCATCACTTTTGATGACGAGGTCAAGGCGCTATTGATCTTGTCAAGTTTGCCAGACAGTTGGGATGGTTTGGTGATTGCCGTGAGCAATTCTTCAGGATCTACGAAGTTGAAATTCGATGATGTGGCCGGTCTAATTCTAAGCGAAGAATCTAGAAGGAAGGCATCAGGAACTTCAGAGGATTCAGGAAATGCTCTAAACGTTGAAGGAAGAGGAAGATCTTCGAACAAATGAGGCAATAAACACGGGCGTTCTAAGTCGAGGAATAAGTCCAAGGGACCGAAAGACAAGGACGGGTGTTGGCATTGCGGGAAGAAGGGGCACATGAAGCATGATTGCAGGGCACTTAAGAAACAAGAAGGAAGCTCTCAAGGTGGGAAGAATTCAGTGAATCTATCTGAGGAGAGTGACACAGAGGCGTTGATCTTGTCTCTTGATGCGCGGAATGAGTCTTGGGTTATAGACTCGGGTGCTTCGTTTCATGCCACTTCATCAAAAGAAGTTCTTCGTGATTATGTCTCAGGTAACTTTGGAAGAGTCTACCTGGGTGATGATGAGCCATGCAGTATTGTTGGCAAAGGAGACGTTCATTTAAGTCAGAAAGACGGAACGGTCTTGAAGCTGAAGGATGTCAGACATGTACCGAGTTTGAGACAGAATTTGATCTCAGTGGGGCAGTTGGCCGATACCGGATATGTGACGACATTCACGAGCGATGCATGGAAGGTCACAAAAGGTGCCTTGGTTATATCTAGAGGCAAGAAGGAATATACTTTGTATGTGACTTCCGGATCGTATAGTTCACTCGCAGTTGCATCAACTGGAATGAACGGGCAGTTATGGCATCAGAGGTTGGGACATATGAGTGAGAAGGGGATGAAAGTGTTATTGTCAAAGGGGAAGCTACCAGGGTTGAAGGCAATCGATCTGGAATTCTGCGAGGACTGCGTGTGTTGCAAGCAGAAGAAAGTTAGCTTCAAGAAGACAGGATGCGCTCCAAAGACGCATCTATTGGAGCTTGTACACACTGATGTGTGGGGACCGTCACATGTATCATCTCTTGGTGGCTCACGTTATTTTGTTTCTTTTATTGATGATGCTAGTAGAAAACTGTGGGTCTACTTCTTAAAACACAAATCAGATGTATTCGATGTATTTAAGAAGTGGAAAGTTATGGTAGAAAATGAGACCGGTAAAACTGTGAAGTGTCTCAGATCAGATAATGGGGGAGAATATTGTGATAAGAGGTTTGAGGAGTATTGTGAAGCAAATGGAATCAAACATCAGAAAACGATTCCAGGGACACCGCAGCAGAACGGTGTGGCCGAGCGCATTAACAGGACCATCCTTGAGCGCGCTAGGAGCATGGGGCTACATGCAGGATTGCCCAAGACCTTTTGGGCAGATGCTGTGAATACTGCCGTATATCTCATCAATAGAAGTCCCTCAGCACCATTGGATGGTGGGCTACCAGAAGAAACGTGGACTGGAAAAGAGGTGAACCTTGCACATCTCAGAGTGTTTGGTTGCACTTCTTATGTTCACATTGATGCAGAGCACAGAAACAAGTTGGATGCGAAGTCCAGAAGGTGTACGTTTATAGGCTACGGGCAGAATAATTTTGGCTACCGATTTTGGGATGCAGAGAACCGAAAAATTATCAGAAGCAAGGATGTAGTCTTCAATGAAAAGGTGATGCATAAGGACAGTGTGCAGCAAAAGCAGAACAAGACCGATGAGAAGGAATTCGTAGAGTTGGAAGAGTTACCGGACACAGGTGTTACAGTGCCACAGGATGAGCATGCACAGGAGCATGATGAGGCAGAGCCGCAGACACCGGTTGTGAGGAGGTCTACTCGGGAGAGGAGACCCAAGGTCCGATACTCACCCTCCTTACATTATCTACTGTTGACAGATAATGGTGAGCCAGAGTGTTTTGAAGAGGCGTTACGGTCAGATATGCGGGTTAAGTGGGAGCAAGCCATGGAAGATGAGATGGACTTTCTTGAGTCTAATCGTACGTGGGAGCTAGTCACTCTACCCAAGGGTAAGAAAGCTCTTCATAACAAGTGGGTTTACAGACTGAAGGAGGAGCACGATGGTTCGAAACGGTACAAGGCTAGACTGGTTGTGAAAGGGTTCCAACAAAAGGCAGGTATCGATTTCACAGAAATATTTTCACCTGTGGTGAAGATGTCTACGATTCGCATGGTCTTGAGTATAGTGGCTACAGAGGACTTACATCTAGAGCAGCTAGATGTTAAGACAGCCTTTCTTCATGGAGACCTTGAAGAAGAAATATATATCCATCAGCCGACAGGATACGTGGCATCAGGAAAGGAGAACAAGGTGTGTAGACTGAAGAAGAGTCTATATGGTCTGAAGCAGGCCCCGAGGCAGTGGTACAAGAAGTTCGACAGTTTCATGTCGGGAAACGGGTACAGGAGATGTCATGCAGACCACTGTTGTTACTTAAAGAAGTTTGATACGTCGTACATCATCTTTCTTCTGTACGTTGATGATATGCTTGTGACCGGATCAAGCATGAAGGACATCTCAGATCTCAAAAGACAACTGTCTAGAGAGTTTGTCATGAAGGATTTAGGAGCTGCAAAACAAATCCTAGGCATGAGGATAAAGCGTGACAGGAAAAATAAGAAGCTGGTTTTGTCACAAGCAGAGTACATAGCCAAGGTACTTGATCGATTCAGCATGGGAGGTGCTAAGTCGGTTAGCACTCCATTAGCCAACCACTTCAAGCTTTCTATGGAGCAAGGAGTTAAGACGCAGGAGGAACGGGACTATATGGCTAAAGTCCCTTATGCGTCAGCCATAGGGAGCCTCATGTATGCTATGGTTAGCACGAGGCCAGACATTGCTCAAGCAGTGGGAGTTATTAGCAGGTACATGAACAACCCCGGGAAGGAACATTGGGAAGCTGTGAAGTGGATCCTCAGATACCTGGTAGGTACTGTGTAACACCCCGTATTTTCCTATATTTTCCTGTATTTTCCCCCTATTGTTTTGTATTTTTTTATGCCACTACTAAAACCCCACCATTTAAATAACCCATTTCCCACAATCATTTTTTACCCTAAACTTAGTTTATGGCCTATTTAAAATAAATTAACCGTACACGTCGAAAATCAGATCCCCGATCATTGTGCAAATGCCCTAATCAGAAATTTGATCATAAGTGGCCCACCTTAACTCGAATCTGCCTCATTTTTCTCGTCAGCGGTTATTTTTGTGTTGCCCACTTATTGGACGGAGCAAATGGTCCAGATCCACCATAGTGTACCCCACTCATGAGGGTAGTAGAGGACAGTGTGTGTACGTGCGATGCACGTTATCTAAGGAAGAAAGATTCCTCCTCCTTCACGTCTTCTTCTCCAGCGGCAACAGCGTGGTTCGCTGTCCATCCGTGTGCCCCACACCGTCCATCAAAGTGGACCCCATTGCCAAATCCACTCCGTCCATCGTGACAACGCCCCATCCAAACCTAGTCATTCAACGTTTTATTGTCATCTGTCGCTTGTGCAATCCAATCCAAACCACCGTTCAAATGAAGACTTATCAAGATCGGGCCCACCGCTTCGCATGGGCACTCCAAACTTCACCCATAGCTTTGTGTGGACCCCACCTAGCATTTCAACGATCCTCATGCCATGTAAAACCTTCTTTGCAATCCGTTTCCAACTCCAACTCCCGAGCCATTCCTTCCGCACCAAGCAACCAGCCGACCTCCCGAGTCTTTCACATTACAAAACCCTACCATTCGTCTGCGCCTGCTCTCTCCAGGAAACCCAATGCCAGAGAGAGAGAGAGAGATCGTGGGTGAGAGAGAGAGAGAGAGAGATCGTGGGAGGAGAGAGAGAAAGTGAAAGTTATTTGGGAGAGAGAGAGAGGAAGAAAGAGGGCCCACCATTTTTTTGTTGCTGCTGGGAAGTCCTTCCAGGGAAAGAAGAAGAAAGAAAGAAAAGAAGAAGAAAGAGGAATGAAGGAAGAGGACGAGAGAAAGGAGAAGAAACTGAGTCGAGCCGAGTCGATTCGAATGAGATTCCGAGTTTAGCCACCATTGAAGAGGTAAGACCATCCAACCATGATTTTTGTTTCCTAGATCTAATCTAAACCCTAACCCTAGGTGTAGATCTAACCCTAGTTTGTTGTGGCAATGAAAATCATGCATATTTACACCCTAATCTCATATTTTTCCCATTCAACTATGTAGGTATGAATCCAAGTTTGATTTCGCAACCCTAGCAACGTCTCAACCCATCCACTATCATAAGGTGGGGATTTCATTTAAGCCCATCTACGATAATATTAAATTATATGTTGATTTATGCTTATAAATTAGGATTTTATTATGTGACTTCCTGAAATCGTGCCTATTGAAATCTTTTCATGTAATTATGAATTATATGATGTTCCTTATTGTGTATATTGAATTTTGATATATGAACTATGCTTAAGTAGTTGGAAAAGGAATTGTTATGATGTACATGCTCATATGGAAACCATGTTCGATTTACGTTGTCACGTGCTTATGATGATTGATATATTGTTTGCTTTGAGATATTGCATATGGATGTTACGTTAATGAAAACTCATTGACCCCATACTGATGTAACCGTTGATGTAAGAGAAGAAGCCATGCGAGGCCTTGTTACGTTGGCATTACCATGTGGAGATTTTGGATGAATATGCCTTATTGAGAAAGTTGGCATTACCGTGTGTCTTATTGAATAAATGTACCTTGACATTGAGGATTTGGTATTGGCATTACCATGTATGTGTTGTTGATTTCATATGCCAGGATGTTAAGTTTGGCACTACCGTGTGCGTATTGTTGTTTACGTGCCAAGGGATCTTTATTGATTCGTTACCTGTGATGGATCCATGGAAGTATGGAATTGATGAATGTGGGGACTCTTAAATTGATTGGGGTAAGGAGTGATCATTAGTCGTGAACATCATTTAATGGGCTGAATGCTAAACTGACTTAATTAAAGGTGAAACTAATCATGCATTCACTGGACCCGGCTTGGTGGGTCAGCCCCTCGGGCGTTTGAGAAAGTGTGCATGGGCCCATTTCTCTCTCGCTATCTAGTGAAAGTGTGCATGGGCCCGTTTCACTAGTTGGGTTTTAGTGCATGGGAAGAGTGGAGTGATCCCGTCCTAGCTAGAACCTCTGGCAACTAGTGGCTGGTGAGAAGAGTGGAGTGATCCCGTCTCATTTGGTCAGGGTGCCTTAGCCAGAGCATGCATGTCATGCATTGCATTAACCAAGATTTTTTATGGAATTGTTTTGATTTGATTAAATGATAATATCCTGCTTGCGTTTACTCTGTGCCATTATTATCATGATTGTTTTAAAGGGATATTCCCCACTATGATAGCGTTTAACGCTATCCAACCACATCTCAGATAATCCAGGTGAAGATCCATTAAGAGAATCGAACACTACGACGAGGTGCTCGAAGGCTCGTGGCAGCAAGTGACGGACGATGAAACCGAAGCGGCCTAAAGATGGATTATATTTATGATCTTTGTAGAGTCTATTTATTTTCATGTAACTTGTAATAAGCCTCTCATTGAGACTAGGAAGTAGAATATTATGTAATTTGGATGGTTTAAGGACATTATCTTGATAACATAGAGTAGAAAAACTTTAAATAAGAACTTAAATTTCCGTCATTATGCTATGTATGCCATGAATGTATGGAATTACAGGTGAGTGTGTGGAAATGTAACCCTGACACACATGAGTTAACACCCGGAAGCTCGACCCATTGTGTTGTCCACGAGAGTCGAAATTTCGGGGCGTTACATACTGTGGATGTAGGGCTATGTTATGGAGGATCGGAAATCAAGCTACAAGGCTACGTCGATTCAGATTTGGCAGGAGATATCGACAGCAGAAGGAGCACTACAGGGTATGTCTTTACCCTGGGTAGTGCTGCAGTCAGTTGGATCTCTCAGTTACAGAAGATAGTATCCATCAGTACAACGGAAGCAGAATATGTTACAGCTACAGAAGCGTGCAAGGAGATGGTGTGGATGCAAGGTTTTATGGAAGAGTTGGGAAAGAAGCAAGCAGATTGCAAGCTGTACAGTGACAGTCAGAGTGCAATACACTTGGCTAAGAATTCAGCCTTTCATTCAAGGACCAAGCATATTGACATCAGATATCACTTCATACGTTCGTTACTGGAAGATGGATCAATTGCTTTGGAGAAGATTCATACAAGTGAGAATCCTGCAGATATGTTGACCAAGGCGGTCACACGGGAGAAGCTGAAGCTCTGTTCAGCTTTGGTTGGTCTTCAGGCTTGAAGACTGGGAGGTGGTGCACTCCGGATGTAGAAGACGAAGGATCATGCGGTGATCGTCTCCAAGTGGGAGATTGTTGAGTGTGGAGACAGCCACACATGAGCATGGTCGGGCGCCCGGACGGTCTGTGGACCGGGCGCCCGAAATTCAGCTCTTTTGCTGTTCAGTCCACTGGACTGTTTTTATGGGCAGCCGGGCGCCCCGCGGTCATAGTGACCGGGCGCCCGAAATTAGACTGCTTCATGTCTTTTGTCGCTGGACGGTTTTTGCATTGGCCGGGCGCCCGATGGTCAAAGTGACCGGGCGCCCGACCGACCGCGGACCCAAAGTGCGGGTTTCCTATTTTATGTTCTAATTGCGGGGTTTACTATATAAAGGGGTGTAAACCGGGATTAGACATAGGGATTAGGGCTTCTATACGTCCAAGGTGAGAAAAAGGCGAGAGGATTAGCAAAAGGGCCATCTCTGTGCATGGGAGCATAGGAGAAGGTAAGTGCATTGCTTGTAACTTCGTTCTTTCTTCATAGTGAAGTTTGCACCCATGGTTTTTTACCCTTGTTGCAGTTTTTCCACGTAAATCTCTGTCTTGTGGATTGTTGGTTTGTGTGATTCTTTTCTAGTTATTATTTTCTTCCTGTTTATCGTTTGTGGGTGAGACCGGAGATTGGATCTCGGTTCACCGGCGTTGTTGGCGTGCTGCGCAACACTTATTGCCCCACAACACCTTTGGATTGACAAAATAGCTCATGCTAGAACAACTCCACCTGCTTCACCAACAAATGCTCAAAATAGTATCCCAATCCTCTCCATCCTACTTGAGCTCTGTACAGCCATGGTATTTTGTTTATAACATTCAGTCCGTCCATTGGGTGACTCTCCCTATGTTAACCTTACATCACAAGAAAGAAAGAAAGAAAGAAAATAAGAAAGAAGAAAAGCTCCATCCAAAAGTAAAGTGGGTCACACAACAGGAGCAACATAAAATCATTCTTAAATCGTCTTTCACATGTTAAGGTTTGTAGCAGGCTAATTTTTGGATGGCCTCTTCATCCACCTGATATGCAACTGCTGGACGGATTGGATGGCATATAAAAAATAAAATGGGCGTCCAAAACATCTGAAAACTTTCCATAGTGTGTTCCACATCCTACAGTTCCTTGCCATGTGGCTCAACTGAGGTGTTGGATCGCATGGTTTTTGGCTCAAAAGCCCAACATTATGTGCAAAACTGATGGACATAGTGGATTTTACATACAAAATACGGTGCGCCCTACAGGGATCAGATACTGTACCCCTGGCTACATCACCTATTGCAGAATATTCCCATCTTTCTGCAACGGAGTTAATCCAGAAACTGCAAGGACGTGTGGCTTAAGCAGTGAAATACATTGGTGCAAGTGGGACGTTTTTCTACCAATCAGGCCATCCATATATTGGGCCCTGTCATGGATAACATGTCATTTTCCCCCTTTTTTATCTGTTTCTTTTTTTCCGAAATTGTCCATCCAATGTGAGGCACAATGGATAAATGGTGCCTTATCCTTGGCTCATGGATTGATAATTCCTCAAGAGAACAGAACGGAATTTGTATTGCTTGCCATTTGTGCTCTCTAATGTCATAAAATGCAGCAAAAGGGACCACACTGAATGCACACACTTCAATATAAACATATAAGCAACAAGAAAGATCAATAAACAACCACATGCTTCAATATCGATGTACCACAACAAGATGAACATCTAGGAACACACACACGGACTTCAACATCAACAAACAAGTGAAAGCTTTTAATGGTGACAATAGGCTGCACTTGATGGACGGTCCAAATTGATACTTCTCACTGCCATGTGTATACAAAAGAGAGGGCTCCCTTCCATATTTCAATTCTACCAGCTCTACTGCATTATTTCCGTGTCGATCAGAATGCGCTTCTAAAACTGCCGTCTCTCTTGGTTAATGTGAGTCCCCCTTGCAGAAAACTGGCTGCCAGAAACATTAATATCCACACTTCAATGTTGTTACAAGAAACATCACACAAATGCAAGTACCATAGCATCTTAGGCCATGATCGAATGCCTCCAACACCTCCCCTCATGTGCGATACTCTGGGCTGACACAATACCAAATACCGAATTTTGCTAACCCCGGGACTTGAACACCGGACGTCCTGCTCTGATACCATGTTACTAACCGGCTGCACTAAAAGCTCTAGCTGTTAGGGAACAGTAGAACAATGTATATCAGGGGGTTTGCTGATGTCTCCAACAGTATGTGTATGTATATTGAGTGAATGCCAATGGATCTTCAAACCTTGCCAAAAAGCATGAAGGTTTTCTCATGTAGATAAAGCATCTGGTTTAAACAAGAACTTAAGAGTTATTTATCAAGCGCAATTTGATCTATTCATTTGTTAGTCCTAGCCATGGATGTATAGCACCTCAATGTAAGTTCTCTAGCGGCTGATTGAAAGATTTCTGAGGAATAAATAGAAAAGGTCCAATGAATGGTCATATTTCATAAGGCACAACTTATCCAACCAGCAGCTTCTGTGTGTTTGTTTTGGTATATGGCCCACCCACAATTGGGCGTAAGAGATGAACAATCCAGATGTCCTGTCCCTCTGCTGCATGTACAAATATTGAACGGTTGATAACTAATTTAGATGTTGGTGGTTAGTTCTATCCATTCCCTTAAGGGAGATGATATAGTAGAGCCCTGTAATTAATATAGGAGAATCAACTCAGCATCTTACAAGTTGCAAGGTAATAAATCAATCGGGTTGGTCCATCTAGTTGCCCCTACTTTTGTATGTATAATTTTTTCTAATTACACAAATATGCTATTTACTCACCTAAAAGAATGCCTTCACAAAGGTGTGAGATCAAGAAAGTTCATGGCCGAACATCGATCTCCTTTAGAGGCCCTTTAAATGGTAGGTTGATACCCTCCCCTGTCTAGCTGTCTTTATATATTTTTAAATCAATATACCACCGTGGCTCTTAGAAAAAAAAAAATAATAAGAGTTATTGTTCAAAAGTTTTTCAAAGAAATTATGGAAATAATCTCACCAACGAAAATGGAGAAATGTGATGGAAAGGATTGTGTAATTGGTGTGCTTTCTAAAACATGAGTCATCTATGACAGTGCTGACCAGATGGACGGCTCTGATCCATACATATCCCTGCCTGTGTACTGTGGAGAGATGGCCCTACCATATTCTGGTTTTTCCATTTCTACTCTATAATCTCCTCCTATTTAATCAACCATACCTGGATATTCGAAAGTTGAGACAATGTAACTGTGTGCAAAGTCTCAGGAAGAGGAGCCCTACCTGCAGATAGCTCCTGTGACACGTGCTGCATGGTGGGCCGAGATTGAGGATTGGCACGTAAGAATGCAAGTGCCAACATCGCTGCACCAACTACATCCTTCATGTCTTGAGGCGTGGGAGGAGGGAGCCGTTGGTCTAACACATCCATCAACAATGTCTCTTGGCTACCTGATGATGCCAAGGATGATAAGAGATCTCCAGGATGCCTTCCCATTATGAGTTCAAGTGATACAACTCCAAAGCTATATACATCACATTTCTCAGTCACCCTCATTGTGTATGCAAGCTCTGTAAGAAGAGAAAACAAGCAAGATCATGTTTCATTCTGTACCCCATATTTATAAAGGTTTTTTTTTTTTTTTTTTGAATAGATGATCCTATAATTGTTAAGGAAAACATAGAAATTATAATACAAATACAGACCAAGCAAAATTGTTTCACAAATTTTCCAAATTTGATTTAATATAGGTCATTAAATTTATGAAGAGGAAGTTCTTTTACCATTTATCAAATTAAACTTTAAGGTTGGCATATCCTTGCATGAAATGAGAATTAAAAGAGGAAATGGAACTTAAATATATATTAAAAAAAAATTGATTTAAAAACATTTTCTCCATTGACAAGTAGGAAAATGATGATAATTGATCATTTTAAGTAACAATTGAAACAAAATCGACTTTTTTAGGGGGCATTTGGATCGTAAGTTACTTAAGCCACTTATGCCTCAAGTAGCTTATCTTGATTTCTACTTAAACTGAAGTGATTAAGTAACTTTAAATGAATAAGTTACTTATAATTGATCATAAAGCAAACTAACTTATCTCAAATAAGTTACTTACATACTGCTGTAAGTAGAAAAAGTAACTTATTTGGTGGTATCCAAACGGGCCCTTAGTGATCTTTAACACTTATTAGTATGCTTTTAGACATTCCACATTCCATAATATTATTTGACATAATAAGAATATTTAAGCAACATCAGGGAAAAAGATGGAAAGAAAGAAACTTAGGCTCCATTTACTACTACCAAATATTCACCATACCTGGAGCGACATATCCGTAAGTTCCTGCAAGTGCAGTCCAGTTTGATGAATCGGGTTTTAGAAATCTAGCAGTGCCGAAGTCAGAGACACAGGCCTCATATTCCAAATCCAATAAAATATTGTTGCTCGATAAGTCCCAGTGAACTATAGGAGGGGTGCAATCGTGGTGCATATATGATAATGCATGGGCTACTCCTCTGATTACCTTTATCCTCCTCCCCCAATCCAATTCTACAGATCCATCTGTACAGCTGCTGAGGATGCTAGCCAAGCTTCCCCTTTCCATGTACTCGTACACTAGAAACGAGCATCGAGCATGTGAACAGAACCCATAAAGCTTCACAATGTTGCGATGTCGGATTTCTGTTAATGCTTGTATCTCATTTCTAAAGCTGCTTTGGCCGAATCCCTCACCCCCTTCTAATGGGTTAAGTTTTTTCACAGCTACTACCTGACCGGTTTGTAGATCTGCTTTATAAACTCTCCCGCAGCCTCCTACCCCAATGCAATATTTGTTGTTGAAATCCTCTGTTGCTATGATGATGTCTTCATACACTGTCTTTCCATCAAAATTCCATACTGCAAATAGATTTCCATTGTTCATTTCTATGTCCCCTTTCTCTGCTTTTCTTTTTCTCCGCAGAAAAATGAAATAAATGACGATAAATACAAATAGAAGAAATAATGCTGCCACAATGGGAGTAACGATGAAGAACACAGTTTTGAGGTCTTTCTTTCCCCGAACAGGGTCGATTAAAGAGGAATTACATGGTAGCATTCCTTTTACTTCACCACATAGACCTTTGTTTTCAACGAATGCCTTTAATGGAGCCTGACGAAAGGCTTCACTATTAGGGAGAGGGCCCTCTAAATCATTGTATGAAAAGTCAATGGAAGATAAACTGATCATCTCTTCAAAAGAGGAGGGGATGGAACCTGAGAGCAAATTGTGGGAAAGATTTAGCTTTTCCAACTTGTTCAATTTCCCAAGCTGCTAGGACATCTCTCCTGTAAGCAAGTTATGACTGAGATCCAATATATCCCGTAGGTTTCCTAGGTTACCAATCTGAAATGGAATGCTTCCATTCAAATAATTCTCGCTCATTTTCAAATACCGTAGTTTGGAGCAGTCCCCTAGTTGTTGAGGTATTGTCCCACTCAGTTTGTTCTTTGAAAGGTCTAGAGTGTTCAACTGGGATAGTTTTCCAATTTCAGGTGGAACCCAACTAGATAGTTGGTTGTTTTCCAAACTCAAGCTGTAAAGCATAGACAAACTCCCCAGGCTGCTAGGAATCTTTCCTTCAAGGTTGTTCGATGAAAGGTCGAGCTGATGTAGCTGACTCAATTGCCCAATTTCCGGCAGAATTCTACCAGTAATATTGTTGTTGGAGATTTTTAGCAGTGTTAGATTTCGGCATTCTCCCCAATTAGGTGACAGCTCACCATGCAATCTATTGTAACTCAGGTCAATGTACTCTAAATCAGGATATACTCCAAAAACTTGGGATATATTTCCAGTGAGCTGATTATGTTCAAGCCGAACTCTTGTTAAGGTGGTGCAGTTTCTCAGGCTTTCCGGAATGGGACCAGTGAAATGGCTGTTAAAGGCAGTGAAACGTCTGAGTGATCTGCCTTGGCATACTTGGGGTAGGTGGCCGAAGAAGTTGTTTTCAGCCAAAGAGAGCCTTTCCAAACGTGTTAGATTTGAGATTTCTGAAGGTACTGAACCAGATAACTGATTGGAAAATAGAACAAGCGAAGTTAGACTGCTCAAATTTCCAAAAGATGGAGGGATTGGACCAGATAACTGATTAACAGATAGAAAGAGTGAAGTTAGGCTTCTCAAATTGCTGAAAGATGGAGGAATTGGACCAGATAACTGATTATTTTCTAGAACAATTGAAGTTAGGCTGCTCAAATTGCTGAAAGATGGAGGAATTGGACCAGATAACTGATTATCAGATAGAGCAAGTGTGGTTAGGCCTCTCAAATTGCTGAAAGATGGAAGAATTGGACCAGATAACTGATTATCATATAGAATGAGTGTAGTTAGGCTGCTCAAATTGCTGAAAGATGGAGGAATTAGACCAGATAACTGATTATCACATAGAGCGAGTGAAATTAGGCTGCTGAAATTGCTGAAAGATGGAGGAATTGGACCACTGAGCTGATTACTACATATCTGTAAATGGTACAGATACTTAAGATTGCTAATTTCTTGAGAGATCTGTCCGGAAATCTGATTTCCATAAAGGTATAAGAAGCGAAGTTCAGTTAGATTTCCTAAAGTGTAGGGTAAGGAACCAGTTAGAAGGTTATTGGACAGGTCTAGCTGGTGCATTTTCTTAAGTTTTCCTAACGCTTGAGGGATTGGCCCTGAAATATGATTCCTTAAGAGGTGCAAATGACTCAGCTGGGTCAAGTTTCCTAAAGTGTTAGGGATAGAACCGTTTAGAAGGTTACCATCAATGAACAATAATATCAGATTCCTCATATTTCCTATTTCTTGAGGGATTGGCCCTGAAATACTATTCAAATTGACGTACAAGTGAGTCAACTGGTTCAAGTTACCCAGAGGTGGAGGGATGACACCCGTGAGATTGTTTCTGAACAAACTTAGAATGAGGAGACCTTTAAGTGTTCCTATTTCTGGAGGTATCAAACCAGTGAGTTGATTGTGATGGAGATGGAGGATGATGAGTCTGGTCCAATTGGCAAAGAAATGAGGGGATATTTCACCAGTTATCATGTTATGAGGAAGGTCGAGCACCTTAATGCGAGTAAGATTAGCTAGTGAAGGAGGTAAGGCAACTGAGAGTTGATTGGAAGACAAATCAAGAATGACTAGTTTCGAAAGAGAACCGATCTGGGTTGGAATGGTTCCATGGAGTGAGTTTTGGCTGAGAATGAGGTGGACAAGGTTGGGAAATGAAGAGAAGCTCAAATTACCAAGCGTACCTTGCAAGCTCGTATTCCGCAGGTTTATTTCAACTACGCTTTGTGCGTGATCGCAGGAGATTCCGGTCCAGTTGCATGGAGAGCTCTGCCGGGTGGTAGAAGCGTTGGCAATTGGGAATAAGGACCATGAATGGAGAGCCTCTGTTTGAGAGAGACTGGCTTTCCATTTGAGGAGAGCTTTCGCTTCCTCAGTTGCTGGGGATGATGCTTCAGTGGAGGAAGCTATTAGCAGTAAGAAGAGGAGAGAGAGAGAAGGGATTTCTTTGAAGGCATGTTTGGATTTCTGTTGCTATTGCTGTGGGTTTGTGTTTGGGTTAGGAGAGGATGCTTCCATTTTATAGTGGGATGAACCTCGCTAACTTCTGTTTTTCGCTGGCGACTGGAGTCGAATGCTTTGTCTTGGACCGGAATCCCATGCAACACTCAATTGTGCGTATCCTGCGGTTGCACAAGTTTACCATTTGTTAACGAAAATGTTCACATTCACCTAAAAGAGGCTAACCATTCTACAGGGAGGATTTTCTCTTTGGCAATCGGCCATCTAAGTAGGGCTCATTATATCAACGGTTTTGAACATCGAAACCATGGGCGGTACTTTAAAAATTAAAACCTGACCTTACCTAGACCAGCTTCATTTTGTAAATATAATGTCCCATGTTGTAAGTGGACCAGCCTCATCTTGTAAAAAGGTCCCTTGTGATGAGCGGACCAGACTCTTTTTCTAAAAAGTGTCCCATTTGGTAAGTGGACCACCTTCATTTTTCAGTCAGGCGCATCTAGACTATGGAGCTTATCTGATAGACGGTTTGGATCTCACAGCTTGGTACCAAATGGAATACTCACACTTTGAGTGGGTACATGAGGGAACTCACAGGCGACAGAGTACTTGCTTTACATACGTCAGGCTTGAAGCATCTCAAAGGCTAGAATTGTCTACGCAACTTGTTTTACATACGTCAGGCTTGAAGCATCCAAGCACTGTAGGGTCCACATGTTGTATACATCAAATCCACTCTGTCCATCAGGCGAGAATCCTTATTTAGACCATACATACAGAAGCTAAGCCTGACTAACTCACATAGCCTACACTAATGGAAACAACGTAAAATTTCTCATTTATCTTATTTTCTCTTCATCCTCATGAGTTAGGGATGTTTAATGGGTTTACTGAAAGATACACATCATGGTTGCCCCATCCACAAACCTATGGTTGGCCCAATGTATCATGTGGTCTGGCCCATCTGAGATATGGATCAGATCACATTTGGCTTAAGAGGCTAACATGGATGATTGAATGTGATTGACGTATTGAATTTTACATATACATCACGGTGGGCCCACATGCTTAGGTTATTTGTGCCTAGAGCATCAAAGTAACTCTCCTTTTGAGTGGGGAACCCAGGGAATTGAGAGTCAAGGTTAGAGAATTTTCTGAGTCTTTGGCGAGGCTTAGACGTTGGATGACTGGCAGCAATGAAAGCCAGAGTCATGGTGGCCGTCTCCTAAACTGGAATTGTCTAATGCACAGTGTGAAACACGCAACCTATGGGGTCAATTATGTTGTATATGTCAAATCCACTTCATTTATGAGGCGAAAATAATTTTTTGGACGGTCTACACTAATATGAAAGATATACACCATGGTGGCTGCACTGACAAACCTATGTTTGGCCCAATGTTCCATGTTGGCCCATTGTTTCATGTGGTCTGGTCCATCTGAGATGTGGATTAAATGACATTTGCCGTAAGAGCCTAACATCAATGAATTGAACCTGATTGTCAATGGAGCGAATTTTACATATACATCAAATACATCATGGTGGGCCTACAGACGACTGTTTCGGGCCTAGAGCATCACAGTAGCTCTTCCTTTTACTGGGGACTCAAGGGAATTGGGAGCGAAAGTAAGAGAATTTTCTAGGTCTTTGGCCAGGTCTAGACGTTCGACGACTGCAGCAATGAAGGCGAAAGTCACAAAGGGGAATTTAGACTCAAGGTGAGATAATTTCTTGAGTGGATGACGGGCAGCGATGAAGGGATGGTAAGGTCTCTTGGACTGGAATTGTCTACAACACCTGTTTTATGCACATCCTGAAATACCCAGTTTCATGGGGTCAATCATGTTGCATATGTAAAGTCCACTCTGTCCATGAGCTGAAAATCATCATTTCGATCGTAAATACACAAGTTAAGCCTGAATAACACTTCTTATGTTCCACACTAACAGGAACACCGTAAAATATCTGCCAAAGCTCATAGTGTGCCCGCCTACGGTTTGGATCACGAGTATTTTTTTGTTTTTTTTTAAAGGAAATTTTACAAAATAGTACTTCACTAATATGGTATTTACATTCAGTGATTTAAATTAAGTTTTTATTAAGCTACCTAATTTATCAAGTTATTGTCAAAGGGTACCATTAATTTTCTTTAACTTTCAGTTAAAGTGTAAAGTGTAATTTTTTTTCTAAAATGACGAAAGTACTCAAATGAGGTTATTTCAAAAGAAGTAAATAAGTAAAAAAAATAGGGATTTATGCATACAGCCGCCTATCTTTTGGTATATTTGTGAAAAAGTGCCTCCTTTTAATATATTTGAAGTAAACGGTTCAAAGTTTCAAATGTTAAGCATATAACCGCCCGCCATATGAAACTCATGCTGTATTTTTTAATGACTAAACTGCCCCTAGGTGAAACCGTACTATGGTTTAAAAAACCCTTTAATTAAAAAGACTAAAATACCCTTCATTTAAGATAAGTACAGCAGAGGAATGGCTGGTCAACGTTCTTGGATCCCAAGACAGGCAGGTCCCACCATGGTGTTTGTGAGAAATCCAACCCATTCACAAGTTTTGCCAAAATATTTTATGACATGATCCCAAAAATGAGGCTGATCCAAAGCTCAAGTGGGCCACATAACAAAAAATAGTGGAGATTGTACGTGCACCATTTAAACATTTGTGGGGCCGCATAAGCTCTGGATCAAGCTAATATTTTTATTCTTTCAATTAATCACAATAGCAAGGACTTTTTGAACAGTTGGGATACTTTATAAATAGTTTGGGTGACATATAAACATCACGGTCGAGCCCGGAAAGTATTGCACGGTAAGCAGCCCTTTTCCATTGTTTCCACTCGTGTGGCCCACTTGAGTTTCATATCTCCCTAATCTTTGGTTTCATGTCTTAAATTAATCTTCCAAAACAGATGAACGGAGTGGATTTATCCAAAACATTACGGTGGGCCCACGTGCTGGGATTAGATACGCATTTTACATCACGTCACATCACAGCCAAATGAGAGAGAGAGAGAGACGGAAATGGATTAGGTGCGGCTCGTGTCTTATCCAGCACGGTATTCTCCTAAATGTGGGGCCCACCTAGATGTATTTGCCTTACATCCATGCCATCCAATCATTTTGAAAAATAATTTTAGGGAAAACTCCAATAAATGAAACATATCTAAACCTCAGGCGGACGATACTACAAGAACAGTCGTAATCAGCCATTCAAAACTTTTTAGGTGCCACATAAGTTTTGGATCATACTGATATTTGTATTTTCCCTTAGTCCATGTGTTTTTTTTTTTTTTTTTTTTTTTTTTTTTTTTTTTTGTTCATCATCTTATGAACAAGTTGGATGGAAAGTAAACATTTCAGTGGGCCATGTGAAGTTTTTAATCATGGTAGTTCAATCAACACTTTTTTCATGTGGCGTGGTCTACCCGAGACTTGATTATACCTAATTGTTTATCTAGTGACTTATAATAATTATCCAAAATGGATAAATGGTATGGATTAAACAAATACATCATAGTGGGGCCCACAAAGCACCGTCAAGTAGCTAACATGGTCCAACAGCTTCGGTAGACAATTTGATGGGGCCCACCTTGATATATGGATTGTATATCCACACTGTTGGTCCATATTTCCATATCATTTTAGGCGTGGACAAAAAATTAAGAAGATCCAACTCTTAGATGAACCAAATCATTGGAAATAGTTGTTTTTTACCATTAAAACTTCTTATGGGCCATATAATTTTTGAATGAATATGATATTTGTTTTTTCCTTCATCCAGGTTTTTGTGACCTTATCGAAAGGTTGGACGGCTTTTTTTTTTTTTTTTTCAAATAAGTATATGATATTATTCACAAAGGCAACAGCCAAAGACAACTTACGACTTTGTGGGAGATCCCTGAAGAAAAAACCTCAGGGAGCTCTAAACATAAAACTCACCCACCAGATAGCTCGAAAGCAATATCGAGCTCAACTCTAACCAGCCCCCATACTAAGATTAGATTACCACTCTTAAGTTTTCGAGGCCTAGTTTATCAAGAAAGATGAGACCTCGGATTTCCTGAGGAAGATCACTGAGGTGGGTGAATGTCTTCTTAACTTGGGTGTCGCTTCCCAATCAAGCCAAACCATCCGCCACCGATTTCCCTTCCCTCTCCACGGGGGAAAAGGTAATCTAGCCCCTTCTCCTCAATCTGCCTATCCTCTCCTTCCAATACCACCATTTCCAGTTATCTAAACCGCCACCTTCCAGAGCTTGGATAACAATTTGCAAGTCACTCTTGACCTCCACATTAGACAGGCCCTTTTGCCTGTAAAGAAGGAGACCGTCATGTAAAACTTTCATTTTCGAATCATTATTCGATCCTATGCCGTATGCGTAGGAGAATGCAAATAAGTATTCTCCTTGCGGACCTCTGCAGATGCCTCCTCCTTCAGACTCTCCCGGATTTCCTCTAGCCGACCTGTTAATGTTCAATTTTACCATATCTGTCATCGGCCTCTTCCACTTAACTATTCGAACTTCCTTCGCTGTGGTGTGTCTCGAAGCTATACCTAAATCTTTCATCGCAAGTTGAGCGACCAACGAGCGGGGGTTCACACTTGGGATAAATTTACCTATTCGGTACAGCCATCTTTTCACTTGAGAAATCGTCACTTTAGCTCCCTCCTGAGAGTCATCAAATCTATGGGCATTTTTGGTTTTCCAGATTTCCCATAGCAAAAAGGCCGGCGTTAGCGAAGAGATCACCTTCAGATCTTTGCCCACCGAGAGAGTAGCAACCCACCAATGAGAAATGCGGCCCAAAATACTCTGATTAGCGCAGGGGGCAATATCAAACATGATCATAAAATAATTCCATACCTCCACTGCAATCTTGCTTGTGATGAAGAGGTGAAATAGGGATTCTGACTGGGCTCGTTGTCTATGGTCTGTCCAGTAGCAATTACATTTGGAAACCAGCGTGACGCCTTTGGCCTACACCCTTTCATCCACAGGAATGGCCCCCTGCAGAAGCCTCCAAACAAAGTTAGAAATCTTGGGTGGCATTTTGGAATGCAGACCCATTTAGAGCAGCCCTTACGGGCACCACCTGATTTGCTCAGCTCCCATCCCGATTTTGCTGAAATCTGCCCCGAGGGATCAAGAGGCTAAACACATTTGTCCTCCCTACTTGACGTGCACAGGCCCTCCTTTCAGATGTGATCCAGCACCGCCTGGGGAAGAAGGCTAGAAAGAGGAGAAGGAAGAGTAATACCATTGGAGTCCATCACGTCTCTTACTCTTAGCGACTTCATATCTTCTGGGATATTAATAAGGGCCCATTCTGAAAGCTTTCCCAAACCTGTCTAGTCCACAGCCCGCCAGTTGCACTCCCTGTTTCCTACCAGCCATCTAGCCTTGTCATCTAACAGTTGGAACAACCTGGAGATGGAGGACAAAAAGGGGGATTGAGCAGCATTCATGTGACCTGTGTTCCCATCAGACCAATGGGAGGCATACCTAACACGAACAAAAGAGGCCCATAAGGAATTGCTGCTACCGTATCTCACCGACCACGCCAACTTGAATCTGAAACTGTTTATGACTTCGAACATCTTTCTAGCTCTCAAGCTATCCTCGTCTTTCGGAGAAGACAACCTTTTCCAGCTCACCCAATGAAGCTTGTTCTTACCCGCATTCCAGCCCCAGTAGAAATTGGCGAAATACTTTCCATATATATGGGATAAAACCTGCTTCGAAACATTAGTGGTTGCCATCGCGTACATAGGGATACTGCTGAGAACATGCTTTATGAGTGTCATCCTACCTGCCTGAGACAAGCATCTACCTTGCCACCCTGCTACCCTGGCCGCAATCTTATCGATAAACGGTTGAAACATCGCCTTCCTACATCTACCCTTGGTGATGGGAACCCCAAGGCTAATTAGAGGCCCAACTGATTTGGAGATGCCAAGAATTCTTTCGATTGCCGTGGTCCTGATTGTGGGCATCTTGTCGGAGGAGAAGAAAGCACTCTTAGCCGTATTTACCCTTTGCCCAGAACATGCCTGAAAGGAGGATAAGAAAGCATGTATGCCTAAAAGGTTGGATGGCTTGCATACACAATACATGCATCAAGGTGGCCCCCACTATTAGGGCCACACTGTGTTGATTGATGTGCGAGTCGTACCAACTCCAGTCCGCATCCCCGGGTGGTAAGTTAGGTGGGGCCATGCGAATATGGTATAATTGTGAAAACGGACGAGTCTAAGGGAAAATCAGTCATTTTCAAAGGCAACGGTAGCTTTCCGTCACCTGCCGTCACTCAAAGTAAGGTGAGGCGGGTTTTTACACGTATTTAAAAACCTTGAGTGGTTTACTTTAAATATTTAAAAAGAGGCACTTTTTCACAAATCAACCTAAAGATAGGTGGCTGTATGCAAAAAAACCTTAAAAAATAATTTTAAAAAAAAAGTGGAAAAAGAATCCAGAGTTTTCTCACGCAGATTGCATGATAAGGAGGTGGTTTTTTTTTTTTTTGGTTCGGGGTCAGTGTTGAAACGAGGTTATGTCCCAAAGGTGTGGGTGTAGTAAGGAGGTGGCTATTGGTTGGTGCTGTACGGCCCTGACCATGATGACTATGTTTTATCCGTTAATCCATTTTTCCATATAATTTTAATGAGGAAGATCCAAATCTCAGGTGGACCATACAATGTTGATTGAGCATCCAATATCATAAACTTCCCACGGCTTACCATAATGCCCACCATAATATTTATTTTCCATCCAATTTATTGAATAGGTCACACAGATATGGATGAAGGGAAAACACAGATATCAGCTTGATCCAAAACTTTTGTGGCGCTGAGAAAGTTTTTAGTGGTGGACATTCAGTCACCACTGTTTCTTATGGTATGGCCTACTTGAGATTTAGGTCTGCCTCATTTTTGGATTCATGCCCTAATATAATTTGAAAAAAATTGATGGACGGTGTGGATAAAACACATTCATCACTGTAGCCCATGGAACACGGCATGCAATCCACGAGGCTCCGCTATATACCCAATACGAGGTGGCCGTGACATGAGGCCACCTTGATGTATGTATTATATATCCATGCTGTCTATTCATTTTTCCAAATCTTTTTATTGCGTGAACTCAAAAGTTAAGCGAAACAAATCTCAGGTGCACCATACCAAGGGAAACAAAGCTATTTGAACGCCCCACCATTAAAAACTTCCTTCGCCCTCTTTAATGACATTATAAAGTTTATTTACCATCTAACTTGTTGATAAGGACACACCTACGTTGATGAAGTGGAAAAAAAAAATATCAGGTTGATTGAAAACTTTTATAGCCCTCAACAAGTTTTTAATGGTGGGCGTTCAATCACCACTGTTTCCTTGGGTGTAATCCACCTAAGAGTTGGATCCACCTATTTTTTGGGCTCTTTCTTTAAAATGATATGAAAAAATGGATGAACAGTATGGATAAGATAGATACTGTCACGGTGGAGCCCATACGAAAGCGCTGCGACATATCCCACTGCCGCACTGGAGGGGTGACTATTGAATCATTCAATCAAAGCAGGTTGGGTCCGTACTGAGTAATCTATGTGGCCCACCGTGATAGTATGTCTTATCCACACCGTCCATCCGTTTTACCAATTCATTTTAGGGATTGAGACCAAAATCGAAGCATATCCAAAGGACAAGTGTATTGTACTACAGAAACAATATGAATTAAATAGCTACCGTTGAAAACTTCCTGTGGACCACAGAAGTTTTGGATCAAGATGATATTTGTGTTTAGCCCTAGGAAGGTTTCAATGGTGGAGGTCATTATCCCACTGTTTCCTGTGGTGTGGTGCACTTAAGGTTTGGATATGCTTCAATTTTGGTCTCATGCCCTAAAATGAATTGGTGCAATGTATGGAGGGCTTGGATAAGATGCATGCATCACAGTAGGCCCCACAAAATTTACTCGGTACGCTATAGCACCCTGGGTTACTAGCACGTAATCCGCGTCCTCTCGAATCCTAGTCGGAATCCATCCTATTTAGGAATGCCAACTGTTAATATGTACGTAATGCATCCGCAAAGAGGTGGCTATCTTTTTCTTTTCTTTTTCTTTTTTTTTTTTTCTTTTTTTTTTTTTTGTGTATGTGTGGTTAATTCACAAATCCTACTGTTAGTACACATACCCACACCGTTAGTCACCCAGCAATGGTAGCCACCCCCACGTTGGGATTCGATGCCTTGACCTCAGCGTTGAGAAGGTGACTTTGAAAATCTTGAAGATTAATATTATGGGCCCCACCATGATGTATGTGTTTCATCCACACCATCCATCCATTTTTCCTGCTCATCTTAGGGCATGCTTCCAAAAATGTGACAAATTCAAATCTCAGGTAGAACACAACATAAGTGGTGATCAAATACCCAATATTAAAACTTGGGGGCACAAAAGTTCCGGATCAAGTCGATCTTTGTGTTTTCCCTTCATCCAGGTTTGTGTGATCCAATTAATGGGTTGGATGGCAAATCAAAGTTACAGCGAGCCCTAGGAAGTTTTTAATGGTGGGCATTAAATTACAACTGTTTCCTATGGTGTGGTCCACCTAATATCTAGATTTGTCTCAGTTTTTTTTAGCGATGCACCCCACCCATCGGTGGGGTTAGTGTCTCCTTAGCACTCAAACCCAAGACCTAATGTTGAAACAACTAGGCATCTTCCAGCTGGGCTGGCAGGCGAGACAATGAAAAAATGATTTGCGCAAGAAAGAGATTGTTTAATAATTTGCACAGGGGCATCCTTGAGCATAGGGTCCATTTTTCTTGATGGAAGAATAAAAATTATGAATATATTGATCTCCCTAATGAAGAGATCAAGCTCTTGAAGTACTGATTGAGTATTTCTTTGTCTAATTAATTTGATGAAATATCTCCTTAAGAAGAATCTATGCTTCACGGACACTTTGAAAATTTCTCAAATTAATACCAATGCTAGTTTTAACAGAGCCCACTAGCCATGCTATAATTCAAGCATTATTGATACATCATTCAGTAATTTTTTTAGTCTGCTGAAGATTCATATCCAATAAACTCTTTATCATGAATTACATTTTGCCGTTTCAATAATATAATTGGACCTATTTAACTTGACTAGGATAAGTTGGGAAAGATTCTAGCTTTCCCATAACAAAATTACAAAAGGAATTTTTTCATACAGCCGCCTATCTTTTCGGCTATAAAAATCTCCCGCTTTTAAACTATTTCCTAAAACCTGCCCACCTATTTTAAATAGTTCTTGTGGCTGCTCACACTAGGGGTTGTTCTTTTTTCATTTCCACATACTAAAGAAATGAGTCATTATTACTCATGATTCTGTTTGAATTCAAAGGAGGATTTCTGCCTTGAAAATCATTCTGAAAATGGTTGTCTTGAAATTGTGGGCATGTACATGCGACATATCCACGCTGCCCATCTATTTTACCCTAACATTTTAGGACATGAGTAAAAAAATGAGGTCCAAAAATGAGGCAAATTCAAAGCTATCCCACAAGATTGTTTATTTGTCATCTTACTCCTTCATAAGGTCACACAAACATGGAAATGGGGAAAACCCAAATATCAGCTTGATACAAAACTTCTGGGGTCCCCAAGAAGTTTCCAATGGTAGATAGTCAATTCCTACTGTTTCCTTTGGTGTGACCCACTTGCGCTTTGGATCTACCTCATTTTTTGGCTCATGCCCTAAAACATGTAGCATAACAGACGGACAGCATGGATAAACCATATACATCATGGTAGGCCCCGCCTGAAATTCACACTCCTCGATTTTAGCACTTAAAAAGAAAAAAACATCAACTGGACAATTTTGTAGTTACTACGGTAAATAATTATTACATATTTCCTTCCTATTTACCATGGTAATTGAAAAAAAAAAAAAACACCCCCTAATGGTTGCTTAACATATGGAGCCCTTTACCACCAAAAGTTAGTTATACCACTATTGATCGCGGACATTACCATTTCATGCCCTCGCGTAATTTTATGCATGCCAAATAACAATACTGTCATCCCTTTTTGCCCCATATGAGCCAACTCATCCATTAAAGACGCATGAGGATAGGTGGCCACATGAACATCTCTGTATAGAGATAGGTGCGGTGCATGTGAACGTTGCTAATTGCATGAACATCTCTTTTGAGCTAACATCCACCAATCATGTGGCATTGATGGATCAAGATCGTCAAAATCACACCTGTCACACCCGAAGGTCGGGTACCGATAGCGCACATCTGAACAATAGCCCACCCCTTGGGTCCTTAATCCAATGCAAAAATCCTAAAACCCATGAACACTTATCGCAATTCACATTTCAAATATCAAAATTAAATCCAACCCAACATCATGTTATTTGTTGTAAACAAAATTGAAAACTAAGAATTAACCAAGTTTGAAGCATAAATGAAATAATTCTAATGTGACCAGCTCTACCTTTATCAGATATGGCTATGTTTCCTGTGGATCATTCATAGGCTCAGCTGCCTTTTCTTGTTCTTGTGTCAGCAACTCAAATATATTCACATTTGTAAGGTTTATCAATCAAGTGTCAGTTGGGCAGGCCTAATGAGCGAACCCAACATGGTTAGGGGTGCATACAGAACTGATAAACCTGACTGAAACTGGTTTGTTCAGTTCGGTTTAGTCTAGTTTTGAAGCGCATCAGTTCTGATTCTGAAAATCAAAGAACTGTTAGTTCAATTGGGTTCTTGATTTGGGGTTTTGTAGAACCGAATCGGACCGTGAATCAGACTGTAGAACCGAACCATGAAACCGGACCACATAACTAAACCGTGGAACCAAACCTTGGGTGTTCAACCCTAACTGTTTCATGCCGGGTAGTCCACTTAAAATTTGGATCTATCTGATTTTTTTAATGTGGCCCACCTAAACATTGTCTAACAATGAGGATGGACATTGTAGATCTAACAAACACACCAAGGTATGCCCGTGGTGGGCCCTGAGGTATGAATGGGCTGGATTATAAAAAAAAACTATACAATTGGGCTGGATTATAAAAAGCCCAGAATTGTAGAACCAAATCGGTTTTTTACGATTCGGTTCCGGTTCGATTCTAGGGTGCAAACGGTTCGGTACGGTTCTGGTTCTAGTTTTCTTATAACCGTTGAGAATGGTTCGGTTCCGATTTCACCCTAGGATTGGACCGAATCGAACCAGGTGCACCCCTAAACATGGTTCATCCAAATAAGAGTAATATAAAATAACACAAGGAAAATCGAAATTTCACAACAACAAATAAAATTCAGTGATTTTAGTGATTCAAGTGGGAATGAACATCCACTTGCTTGGATTAGAAATTTGCCAACCCGCATTCTCCAATTTAGGAGACTTCTACCTTTTGGTAGGTGCATTCATCTACTTATTAGCATGCAAAGTCATCCACCGTTTGGTTGGCATAGTCATCTACCGTTTAGTAGGCATAATCATCTACCGGTTGGTATGCAAAATCATCCAGGTGGTCCCCAGGAACTACTAGCATAAAATTGTGCACTCAACATGCTATAATTCAGTTAACATCATCAAATTATTTAGAGTAAAAGTAAGTAATCTACACTATGCAATAATACACAATTGCACACAGGATGGATAATAACAGGAATAACATCAAATCAATCAACAATAATTAATAGCAATCAGCACAACAACTGTATTAAACTTAAATAGAGAGATGCATTGGGATCACTCACCTATATGGTCGGGTGAGATGGATTCCATTCAAACAACCTAACACAGTCGACGACATTATGTATTTCCTAACAATTTATGGTCGTAATAAGTTCCCGATTTCACATTAATTAATATTGTGAGGCCCCTTCTGATTGATCGGATTTTCAGATTTTGGATCCACATACACCAACTCTAATTTAATTCCTTCCGATGCTGTCATTTACATAGGATTAGTAACCTTTCACAATTCCATGTGTGGGGCCCACTTGATCAAATCAAGTGTCTGACCACCATTCAGCGACACTTAATTAGTATAGATATGTACAACATACATGAATTTTAAATCATAATGGTAACACCCTGTACTTTTCAATACCTGGGTGTTACTATTAAGTAAGGAATAGATAATTAATTAGGTGAACTTCATTTGAAGTTTCTAAAGTAACAGTAATAAAGTTGAGTGATTATTCAATAGTTAGGATGTCAAAAATCGACACTTGGACACAAATTCGGATTAGGTGGATCAGTTAATTAACAAAATCACTTTTTAGTTTGGAATGTAGCTCATATGGTTGATTCATTTTATAATTGGTGCTAATTGAGGATGAATTCCACCATTTTTATCAAAATAATAATAATAGTGGAAGAAAATATATAATAGCATTAAATACTAGTATTATAATGTTATGAAATAGAATATTGATATTAAGCATTGATAATACATACCATGCATGGTGTGGACTAAAATGGTCCCTAAGAATTTTCAACCATTATATTTTAATATGGTGACAATCTAACCGTTGGACGGTATATGATAC
Organism: Liriodendron chinense; assembly: GCA_003013855.2. Taxonomy (NCBI): domain Eukaryota; kingdom Viridiplantae; phylum Streptophyta; class Magnoliopsida; order Magnoliales; family Magnoliaceae; genus Liriodendron; species Liriodendron chinense. The sequence continues at coordinate 353,008 of PVNU02000446.1, read as the reverse complement.
CATTTTTATGGGCCAAATCACGATGTATGGACCACTTTATTCATAGACCCAACTCATTAGTAGGCCATTAGTTTTGTATGGCTAGTAGAAAGGAATTGATGGCGTGGATTTATCGCAAACATCACTGTGGACCCCACAGTGGGTCGCATATACACTAGCCAAGTGTGCACCCACGGTGCACCATTTCAACAAAACCGGTCAGTAAGGGCTGACCCGTGAGATACCTAAAAAGGGTATGTCTCTCCATCCCTTTCGTAATTTTAGCCCGAACGGGCAATGTAGCGGACGGACTGCTGTCCACTTTTGGGTCGAGTGTGGCCCACTTGTGATGGTTGGATCGGATGATCCAAACCGTCCATTTCACTCATGAGTGAGGTCTGACCTAACCCTTAGTGGATATTTTTAGGATTGGACGCCTCAATCTTCAAGCACGAAGACCACTGACCGGCTGGCGGGCCAGTCGGTCGCAAGGGATCAGGGCAGCAAGTTCGCTGGAGCCCTTTTGGGCCGGTCGGTCGGCCGACAGTTTCCTTGTGCAAGTTGGATTCTTGCACGGTTTGTTGCATAAGGAGTTTCTAATCCGATTTTTCCCTATTTAAGGGGATGTAATCCGAGATTAGGGTTGCCCCCAATGGGCCAAGGTTTCCTAGAGAGATTGAGAGGGTTCTAGGGCAAGAGAAAGAGCTAGGAGGAAGCTTGGAGTTCTCTGGGTTGAGGGAAAGGGCTGTGTTTGTCCTTCTCATGTGAGAATTAGCTTTGTTAGCTTGAGATTTCTCTTGTTGGTTGTGATCCGGGTTGTGTTTCTTCAATCTCTTGTAACTTTTGATATTATAGTAGATTGGTGTCGCTTTGTGCTGTAGTTTTTTACCCGTAAGGGGTTGTAAAAATTAGATTGCTTCTTGTGTGTGTCGATTTTCTTGTGTGATTGCCATTGAAGTGTGTTCCTCACTTGCTTTGATTGCTTCCGCTACGGGGCTCCTAACCCCAACAAGTGGTATAGAGCTAAAAGTTGGGAAGGAGGCAGAGGGAGTCTGAGGTGAGGCATCAATGACATCTTCTGGCATGAGATTCGATGTGGAGAAGGATTCTGTGAAAGAAAAACATGGAAAGCGAACGGTATCTATGAAAAAAGTAAAGTGGAAGAAGGTGGATCGGTACGCTAATATCTCAATCAGGTTTATTGACTGTGATCGGTTTTGATCGGGAGCACTATTCATGACGGAGCTGTGGAATCGGCACGGGATCCATAGTTGCTCGTGTGTGGCGTGCGCAAGGGCTACATGAGTGAGCGGGTGGTGAAGGTGCGAGGATGAAGTTGATGAGGCATGAGAAGCGGTGGAGCTATGATGATGACAGAGTAGAGATTGAAGATGGTGCGTGACAAGGTGTTGTATGAAGATTTGAGTCATGGTGGAGTTTGTTGGGATTGGACGCCTCAATCTTCAAGCATGAAGGTCTGTCGGTCGCAAGGGATCAAGGTAGCAAGTTCGCTAGAGCCTTTTTGGGCCATCCAGCCGGCCGACGGGCAGTTTCTTTGTGCAAGTTGGATTCTCGCGCGGTTTGTTGTGCAATGAGTTTCTAATTCGGTTTTTCCCTATTTAAGGGGATGTAATCCGAGATTAGGGTTGCCCCCAATGGGCTAAGGTTTTCTAGAGGGATTGAGAGATTCTAGGGCAAGAGAAAGAGCTAGAGGAGCTTGGAGTTCTCTAGGTTGAGGGAAATGGCTGTGTTTGTCCTTCTCATGTGAGAATTAGCTTTGTTAGCTTGAGATTTCTCTTGTGGGCTCTGATCCAGGTTGTGTTTCTTCTATCTCTTGTAACTTCTGATATCATAGTGGATTGGTGTCGCTTTGTGTCGTGGTTTTTTACCCGTGATGGGTTTTTCCACGTAAAAATCAGATTGCTTCTTGTGTGTGTTGATTTGCTTGTGTGATTGCTATTGAGGTGTGTTCCTTGCCTGCTTTGATTGCTTCCGCTGCGGGACTCCTAACCCCAACAAATATCTCCTTCGTTGATTGTCAATTTTGTCACAATTCGGAGATGAAGTGTGGCGGTCCAAATGAAGTTCGTGTTTGCAGCAACATGGAAATGTCCGGGTGTGATCGTTTTGGGCCATCTATGGACAATTTGAACCATCCATCTGATAGGGCACAATGTGTTAAACAAAACCTTGGGCATCCTCGTGAGAGATGTGCACTTGTGTGGGCTAAAAGTCAGCCCGAACCCTAGCCAAAGCACCCGTCAAAACCATCTTCAAACGGAAAGATTTCGTTCTCCTTTCCAACTCAACCACGATCCATGTAGTGTGTTCTCTAGCAATCCTAGCTGTCTAAACGGCTTGTCTCAGCGCTTTAGACAAGCTGTATTAGCCGTCCAATGCTCTCTCGCGGATCACAACCCTTCTATAAATAATCCATACAGTGTCTTTCCACCTTTTCCGTTTTTGGAAAACCTATTGCAGCTCTACTTAGAAACCTTATATCTATTCAATCTCAACCCTCCATCTCATTTTCCTGATATCTCAAAAGGCCAGAGACCCAGCCTTGCCATCGGACCGAGTTTCTCTCCCATCTCCGGCGATGCTTCTTCTAAACCAAGTCGGATTTTTGAAATCTCAACTTAGCCGTGGTCAGCCTCTGCAATTGCATTTGCTCACCACTATGAGCTTCCTTAAAGTGATTCAAACCTTCCACAAGCTCCTGAACGAAGAAAGTTCAATCAACTACGAAGTTGCCAGGAGAACCAGTTTTCTTCTCCGACTATCTACCTTGGCATATGCAGATTTTGTGATATCCACTCTTGATATCAATTTTGGAGAAAATGGTGAACCTGGCCATCATGTCAAGCATATAATCAAGTATAGGTATAAGAAACCTGTACTTGGCGGTGATTTTGTTTATGGCATGGCTGTCCACACACATGTGCCATGTACCGTCTTTCTTTGTCATCAACAATGCGAGTACGGCGCATGGGCTCATGCTCTCATGGATAAAACCCTTTTGCAGAAGCTCATCAATCTGTTTTTTCAATTCTGCATGCTCGGTAGGGTTCATCCTGCAGTGAGGAAGGTTCGGCAAAGTTGACCCCAGGATGAGATCAACGGCATGCTGGATGTCCCGCATAGGTGGCAACTCATTCGGTAAATCATCAGGGAACACATTACTGTATTCCTTCAAAACTGATGTTACCTCTTGGGGTAACTCTGATGGAACCTTGGGTGTAATCTCTCTTGCCATAAGGGCATACACCATAGAATCTTCCTTAGTCTCTTTCTCAAATTCTTTCGCATTAATTATGTGAAGAGACTTAGGTTTGGATTTCCTCACTTCCTTAGACTTATTCGCCTTCTCATCCTTCTTGTGCTTTCTAGTGGCATGTGATTAAGTTTGATCTTCTTACCGTTATGCATGAAGATACATGCATTAGAACGGCCAAAGATCGTGACGTCATTATCGAATAGCCACGGTCTACCTAAGATAATATGTCCAACATCCATAGGTATCACATTGCACCACAGGGACTCCTTGTACGACCCGAACTCGATGGGAACTAAGCATTGATGTGTGATAGGAAGGGAGGTCTTGTCAATCCAAGAGACTTTGTACAGGTCAGGATGAGGTGTGGATTTCAATTTCAAACGGTCCAAGGTGTTAGCGGAAATCACATTTTGACAACTTCCACTGTCCACTATTACCCTGCAATTCTTTTCTCCACACTTGGCGAGAGTGTAGAAGATAGTGTTTCGACGCCAATCGACACTACTCCTAGACTGAGCTAGTACACGCCTGACTACTGCAAGCGTTGCTTCATCAAGCACTTCGTCTTCATCAGTAAGACCTCCTTCAGGGTGATATTCATTTACTTCACAATCACCTTGGTCATCTACACCCTCGTGGGACTCGCTTATAACTAAGGCTTTCCCACGGTTCTTCGTGGGACATTAGACATGTGACCTATATTCCCACATTCATAGCACCTCACTTGACTACCCCCCACTAGGGCCGGCACCAAGGACACCTTTTCTCTTATCATCCCTAGGCTTAGGCGGAACAGTTGCCTGTGCCCTAGGTTGACTACTAAAGTTAGGTCTAGCTCCCTTGGATCCAGATCTAGCATTAGAGTCTCGAGACTCAAAGCATCGAATGACAGGAGTCCTTAGATATTGTTCCAACTCCTGTACAACTTGGTACATTTCATCCAAGTCTATTATGGGTCGAGTCAAAAGCTCGCGCTGAAGATCCGTTCGAAGGCCCGTTTTGAAACGCGAAAGCATTACTAGAGGGTCCTCTTAGATATCACATTGCATCATATGCTCCTCGAATTTAGCGATGTAGTCAGCGATAGACATTGACCATTGGCATAAAGATTGTCATTGCTCAAGAAGCTTCTATCGGTATGAGAGAGGGAGATATTTCTCCATCAACTTCTCCTTTGTCTCATGCCACTGTGTGATAGGGCTCTCCCAACTCTTTCAATTTTACGCTTGGTGTTAGTCCAAAATAACTTGGCTTGGCCTATTAGCTTCATCTTACCAAACCACACCTGATAGTTTTCTGACATGTCATACCACTAAAAATAGTGATCCATGTCAGTCAACCAATCAAGGAATGCCTTGGGATCCAGACGCCCATCAAAACTTGGGGCTTCCACCTTCACGTTCCTCATCGTACGCTCATCGGGATCGTGGCGGTCTTGATAATCATTTATAGCTTGTGCCTCTCGCATAATACAACGACCAGCCTCACGTCCTCTACCACCATACCCTCCATGTACGGGAGCACGCTTCTCAATGATTCCTTCCACTTGGGATTGCACATCATCCCCGAAAGTGGGGTTCTCCCTTTAGGATGTTTCTAATTGCTCGACTATATTCATGGAGGTGGTGATTTGGTTGCTTAAACGAGGGAATTTATTCTTTTGCCTCATTTCTATAGCAGTTATCTTTTGCATCAATTGAGCAAGTTGCTCAGCTAATTGATTGTTGTTCATGATTGGTTGAAGTTTGAAACCTCTACTTCTTCTCGTGGGCATGCAAAGAAAATCTTGAACTAGTTCTACCCAACTTGCCCCCTTACGGTTATACGACTCACAAGATGAATGCGATGAATTTAAACTACAATAAACTAACAATTACTGAATTTAAACACAAGACGAATCAAATTTGGAAATTTTCCAAATTAGGAAACTTTTTAAAATTGAAAACTTTTTAAATCTGGAAATTTCCTAAAACAGACTTAAAATTAAAACCTTAATTTGGTAACTCGATCTAAACATAACCATGCAAACCTTAATCTCTGATACCAAATTTGATGCAGGATGACCTAATTATGATGCATGCTCATGAACATATATAATCCAGCGGAAATAAACAACAATAATAATTTAGAATTCAGCATCTACCATCATAAATTAAGAAAATCATAAAAGAGACATGCAATAATGTGGGCCATCTCACAACCACAAAGTATGAAGTTTAAGTAATTCATAGGTTGGATCTGGCGAGGGATAGAACCTCTCCATCTTGCAGGGTCATAACCCAATCGTACAAGGGGATTCACTAGTCTGGGAGATCAAAGAATTTCTCGGATTAGGAAATCGAAAATATGAGAAATTAGAGTTTTGGATCAATTCTCATATTTAGGGTTTGAAGATTGTGAGATAATAGAAGTAAATAAAGAAGGAAGAATAAGCTTACCTTAGAAGAATGTTGGAAGGGCAAAAGAAGAAGGAAGAAGAAGAAGATTGGGGAAGAGAGGAAGATCCACGGAGAGAGAGAGAGAGAGAGAGAGAGAGAGAGAGAGAGAGAGAGAGAGAGGAATGAGGCAACCAAAAGGCTTTTTTTTTTTTTTTTTTTTTCAATAATCAATCTGCTAAATTCGAAAAAAAAAATCCACTAAATTCGAGTTTAGGGCTTAGCCCTCTTAAATAACCACTAAGAAAGAAAAAAAATACCAAAATACCCTCAATACTTAAGTAAAAACAAAATTAAAAAAATTAGTTCGCGAGGTCGTTGGGCGCGGGGTCGGGCGCCCGAAGGTGTCCAAAAATGTCCAGCGACCAAATCATAAAATGGATGAATTTTGGGAGCCCGAAAATAGTGAAAACTATCCAGCAAGCCAATCCAGCTTCCAGTCGAGTCTTCCTCATCCTACACACGTGCATTACTAATGTGGGGTCATCTATGTGCCAAACTACGTGTGTAGGGTCTTCAATGCTCTTCAATGGTCGCCTAGCTACAAAGAATATGCTTGTGGCGCACGCTTTCTTCGTTGGTAGACTTTGAAGGGTCTTGTGTCCTCATCATATTCAATATCAGATTAATCACATTGGTCAATTTAAATATCTGTTTAATCACATCGTTGATGTTCAATATCGGGTTAATCATTTTGTTCATCTTTGATATTGGTCAAACCGGACTATGGATCAACAACATCAGGCTAATCTATATGTTCATCTTCAACATCGGTCTAATGGAACCATTGATCAACAACATTGAGCAAATCATAACATGAATCTTTGAGATCGGGGTAAAAGATGGGTATAGACCAAGGTTGAAAGCATCATCCAAAACTAGTGTTTCACCCAGTTCCTACCCGTATTGTCCATAAATAATAGGGCTGTGTTGGCCAGTATAAGCCTGAAACAGGGCAATATGACCCCGTATTGGTGGAGACGATACAATAAACCAAGCTGTAGTATGTACCCAATAGAGAGGAATTAGCCTTCCATGATGTTGTTGCCAAAGATCTAGGATGGTCATCTCACTGGGAGCTGTACCTTGATTGAATAGTTCCATTCAAAAGTTTCTCTACAAATGAAAAGAATGAGATAGGATGAAGGTGGGACTGAGTTCCAGAAGAAACGGTTGTTTCACTCTTTTCAAATATTCCAATGAGATAGGGACCAGCTAAGTGAGGAATGGTAGTTCAAGACTGGGCTTTTGAGTACAAAGGCTTACAAATTATCTCCAGGTCCAAACGTATGAAAGAGATTATTTATTATTCGAAAATAGAAAACGGACTTTTTTCCCCCTCATTTTTCCTGGATGGGATTCTTCCTTACATTGGTGCAATGCCCTTAAAACCCTAGGAAGCGATGATCTAAGGCACAAAGCAATTATGCATAGCTATCCTCTCCTCCATGATCCTTCATGCTACAAAGTTCTACACAATGCCTGGGAACTAGAATTAGTGTCTTAGCAAACAGGCATTGGAGCCTACCTTTCACACATGGTCTAAAACTAGAAGTCGGAAGGTGATTAGCCACAGTGGGAAACCTTTCAAATTGGAACTTCTTGCTCCATGTAGAATATCTTATATGAAACTTACATAGCTGTGAACTTAAGGGCTGTTTGGTTTCTTGGGAAAACATTCCCTGGTTTTTGGGTAACCCGTGGAAACTTAGACTCGTATGGCGTTTGCAGAATAAACTGATTATGCTTGGTTGACAGTTTGGGATTTCTTTGGAAGTCTAAATTCTATTTGGTTCAATGGTTTTCCTTCTGGAAAATCAAAATTTTGTTTCACATTGTGGTTTTATTGGTAGAAACTTGCTAAATGAATGGCCAGAATGGAAATGAATGTTCATAAAGATATTGTTGAGATTGGAAAACCAACATCTTCCAAAGCTAACAAAGATGGAGTAACATGCATCCGTGTGGGGTTTATAATGCCAATGGTTGGGTCAACTAAATGTGAGCACGATGTGTGGAATTGAGAGCCTGGATGGCACGATGTGTTTTCTTGGCCCTCATCATCAGCACCATTGTCAATTGAAAAGAAAAGCAAAGCAAGATTGTACCTGTAAATCTGAGATGAAGTTCGACAACATACATAATGGAGCTCAAAACAAGTTGGGTAGGTTCTCTGATGAATGTAAGCTGGATGTTGGGAGGTGGCTTGTTTCATTTGTCATCTGGCCTTTGTTCGCATGGGGCCTCGTCCCAACCCTGTTTTCTTCCATTGGCTCAGCTTTTGCCTCAACTCTGATAGGGTACATGGCTGCTTTCCAGGCCCATCGGTTGGCGCTGCTGCATCTGCTTGTGAATCCAAATAGTGTGGCAGAATTGCAACAGGATTTGTTGAGTCGTATGTTGTGATGGTGTCAGTAGTAGTGGAGCTTGAATTGGCTGGATTTGGCTGTTGGTTTCATTTATGTGTGGGTGTGGGGTGCTGTCTAGGGGGTTGATGCTGTGGAGCTGGTGTTTGTGGTGGAATGTCTGAAAGTTGGCCCCGGAAGAGTGGGTCCCTAGGATCCGATGGTCTACATGATATGGGACCTTCGCAAAAGCCGATGATGAATGGTGCAGGTCTAGCAGTCTGCCTACCCACTACAGGAGTATATGGGTTTGATCACCCTTTGATTCTAAGGTAAGGATGGCCCCGGATTACGATCTACGGCTTGAATCGTTTAAGGGATGAACAAGATGGACAATATTAGCTTCTCTACTTTTCTCTCTGGACTCTCAGAGTTACTGAATGATTTTCAGGAGAGAACCTCTTCCCTTGAGCGTGGAAGCTTTGGTGAATTTAGATGAGCGTGGAAGTTATCGAGTCTCATCTGATCTCATCCTATCCAATCCGGAGTTCAAAGTTGAATTCAAAATTCGACTTTGAACCATCCAGAGAGAAAACATGAATGGGTAACACAAGAAAACTCTCGTGGGACCCGCCCACTAAGTAGTTGTTGCCCAAAAGTAGGCCCGCCAGGCCCATGTACAACAATGTCAAAGCCCAATTTGTGTTGTATTTTGTTGGAAGTTGTGGCCTTATATTTCCAGTAATCTTGATCACCTAGAGTCACCTGCAGAAGGATCATCAAGTCATTGAGGGCCTGTTTGGTCAGCAGGATTAAATGGGATGGAATTGCATTAGATAGGAATAACACCATTATTGCACAATGATGACATGTCTGGAAATACCATGGTATTTCGACTATCCAATCCCCACGTTTGGGATCAGATTTTTATTTTTTCTCTGGAAAAACACTGTATTTAGCTAAACCTACATTTGGCGAACCATGGAATTGTAATCGATGGATCAGATTTACAACTGATGTCAGTCACTTGCACACGTATACAACTCAAACGTCACATGTAAAGGGTGCATATGGGTGGACGGCATGGATACAAGACATGCATCAATTTGGGGCCCACGAATGTAGTGGATTTCCAGAAATCCCACACGGGACCAAATGCAATTCCATCCCACCTGATCCCAACGCTTCTCATCCCTCCAAACCCCGCATGGAATTTGCACAATACCCAATGCAATTCCATCCCACCTAATCCCACTTAAGCCCACGTACCAAACAAGCCCTGAGGTTGCTGCGATGCACAAAGCTGCTGCCCTGTTATGGAAGCTATGGTGTCTTGATGTTTACGTCTGCTGTTTCTAGAGCAGTTGTGGTTTTTTTTGTTCGAAGTGGCCTGATGAGATAAGTTGGCTGGTTTTTGTATAGGTCTAGTCTTTGTTTTTCACATATTTGGTATTTAGTGCTGTATATGGATAGTAAATGATAGGTGAGGTACGATTCTTTTTGTAGTGCCTGCCCGAATGAATGTACAGCCAATTTTCCAATCAACAAAGTTACAGGTGGTGTGCTCCCACTTTTGAAAAAAGAAGAAGCTCAAAACAAGATAGAATGAATGGGATTGAATTAAAACAGAACTCCCTTTAAACAAATCTGGTACATTGCTTGATCAAATAGTGGAACCTAGCAAGATCCTCTTGCCTAAAGGGACACGAGTAGGTCAAAGCTTCACAATGTGATCTTGTCAGCCGTCAATCATGTACATAGGAGGTTACTCCTTGGAGTATTGATGCTGGAAAGTGATGAATATCTTCTTTTGAAAAACACCCTGTTCTAATAATTTGTTATCTTGGAAACAAGAATATCACATGTACACACACACACCAACATCAACTTGTTCCAAGAAAAAGAGTAGGCCAGTCCATGAGTTGGGTTGGCCAGTGCATTTGGACCAAATACAGTATAAGAACCTAACTGCCCGGTTATGTTTTGAGATCAATAGCTGACACAACGTTGTTGTGTGGAAATGCTCGGGAATAGGTATCCTGCTAGTAGATAGTTCCTGAGACACATCCTGCATTGTTGATCGAGATTTTGGAATGATACCTATGCATGCGAGTGCTAGAATAATTGCAAAAACCCACTTCCTTTTGTGTCCTTGACTTGGGAAGAGCGAGTTGTTTGTCTAGATCATCCATTAGTAATAGGTTTTTTGGGGAAAGTTGTATAGTTTTTTTTCCTTTTCTTTGTATATTCTGGCTTTGGCCTCTCTTGCAATAAATTTTATTCTTATCACTCGAAAAAAAAAGGAAAAAAGAAAAGAAAAGAAGAAAAAAGGGGTATCTTTCAATCACCTAATAATGATAAATAGGAGATGATCAGTTCACTCGGATGCCTTCCCCTTATCTCTTCTAGATACGCATCACATTTTTCAGTCAACCTCATTGTGTATGCTAGCTATGCAAGGAAGAAATAAAATCAGTGCTTTATCTAGCTCTCTTCATGATTCATCTTTTTTTATTATCTCTGTTTCCAGCAACTCAATGTGAGGAAAGAGTGAATTATATATGTTATGAGTCTCACGAGTTATAAACTATTTGTTGGGATATTATGAAAATAAATAACTAAAATATAAACAAAACACTGCCAAGTGTGTTTTCACCTTTTTGAGTGTACGCTTAGTCTCACATCGGATAGAGAGGAGTTCTAAAGAGTTAAGACTTCCTTTCCATAGCGTTTTTGAAAAAAGCACTACATTATGCTCTACCCCTTACATACGCATGAGGTTAAACCGAAGGGAAAACTGTCCCATGCGTCTGAAAACTGGAGGATGAGCATCACCCTATACAAACGTCTTTATTGCAAATGTTCTAACTTGCAAATGTTCTAACTACTCTCAGTTGAACCCAGCAACCTTCCTGGAATCCATCATGATTTTTATATGTCATACAAACCGATCATAGGGTTATTCTAATTGGGATGAATGAAAAACATAAATGTTAGCTTATCCAATAATTTTTGTGTCCCCCGAAGGTTTCAACGGTGGGCATTTCCATTCTCACTTTTCCATGTCATGTGGACCACCTGAGTTTTAGATTTGTCTCATTTATTATTATTTTTTTGCTTCCTGTCCTATTGTGACTTGCAAAACTGATGGAAGGAGTGGATTACTCACAGGGACTCCAAATAGCTTCTACCTTCAGGAAGTTTCTATGGGCAACGGCATAGGCAATTCACGTCCAAATTAGGGGCAGGCGGGAATAGAAACAGCAGGAAGAGGCAGTTGGACCAGAAACCAAATGAAGGGTGTGTTTAGTCTGTCTCCTTTTTTTTTTTTTTTTTTTTTTCTGAAATATACATCCAATTTGGGGCACAATAGAACAATGGTTCAGATCACCGAACTGTTGGTCCCATGTATACAGCTTAAACAATATTATGCTGCCTTGTCCTTGGCTCGTGGATTCATAATTTCTCCAGTGAACAGAACGGAATTTGTATTGCTTTCCATTTGTTGCTCTCTAATATTATATAATGCAAAAGGGACCAAACCAAACGCATGCCTCAATATAAACATATAAGAAACAAGTAAGATTGATAAACAGCCACATGCTTCCACTACAAGATGAACATGTAGGAATACAAACACACACACACACACACACACACACACTTCCACATCAACAAACAAGTGAAAGCTTTTAATGGCAACTTGTCCATGATAGGCTACACTTGATGGACAGTCCAAATTGTGTATACAAAAGAGAGGGCTCTCTTCTATATTTCAGTTCTATCAGCTCTAGCTCCACAGATCTACTGAGGAAGGACGCAATCCGCTTCCCATCTATTAGGCTCAGCCGTGGATGCAACGCACGGCACCTCAAAAGTAAGTTTTCGAGCCACTGATTTAAGGATTTCTGAGGATTACATGCAAAACTATCAATCAATGGTCACATTTCATGAGGCACAACTTATCCAACCGGCAGCTTAGTTGCTTTTGTTTGGCATATTGCCCATCCACAATGATCATCTGTTGCATGTATGAATATTGAGCAGTTGATAACTAATTTAGAAGCTGCTGGTTAGCACTATATCAATTTCATTTTATTCAAGGACGCAGATTGCATGTGCCCCATCACAATAGGGCTAAAGAATTGAATGATCCAGATCTCTTATCTATCTGCATAAGAAATTTCTGTAGTCCGAAGCTGTATGAGGCCCACAGAGACGCCTTTGACAAATCCACTCCGGCCATCACAATGGGGCAAGAATCTAAAAATCAGGCAGATACAAAATTCATGTTGGCCACACCAAACAAAACAGTGGGAACAGAAGCACTCACAATTGAAACCTTCTACGAGCCGACCATGATGCTTATATGCCAACCAAACTGTTCACAGGGTTATTACCACCCAGATAAACTGCAGGCACAAATATCATACTGATACAAAACTTCTGTGGCCGCTACAAAGTCTCAAATGGTGGCCATTCAATCCCCACTGTTTCGTGTGGTATAACCCAAATGAGTTTTGAATCTGCCCGATTTTTACAATCCTGTCTTATTGTGATTTTGCAAAACTGATGGACGCAGTGGATTTGTCACAAGCATCTCTGTGGACCCCACACAGCTTCCAACTACAGGAACTGCCTGTCTTCGGCAATCCGCGCCTTTATTTAAGGAAATGAAACAGCAGAGCCCGTGAAATTGAAATGAGTGGATCGTTTCTGTTCAAAGCACAGGAAATTCCAGTGCCCGTACTTATCACTGGTACACCTCATTTTCGTCGACTCCCGCTTACCAAATAGGCTGAATTTCTCTCCCCCGAGTAGATTGCCTCCCATACAACAGAATTTTTAACAGGTGGAACTTTCTCGGGCCCATCATGATTTTTGTGTTATATCCACGCCATCCATCAACTTTTTCGAGGTGTGAGTGGGTATGCGGGCTCAAGAAGTTTTCAATGGTAGCATCAATTCCTAATGTTTCCTGTGGTATGGTCCACTTGAGCTTTGGATCTGCTTTGTTTTTAGGTTCAAATGGTAGAATGATCTGGAAAAATTGATGGATGGTATGGATCTAAAAAATACATCATCATGGGGCTCACATAAATTTCACGCACCAAGAAATTCGGTCGCTAGTTGAACAAAGAAGAAAACCGTAATGTTGACATGTGGAACTTTTGTGGACCCCATCATGATGTATGTATTACATCAACACTGTCCATCCATTTTTCCATACCTTTTAGGACATGAGACAATAAACCAGGCACATCCAAGGCTCAAGTGGGACCCACTACAAGATAAAGTGAGAATTGAACGTCTATTATTGAAAACTTCTTGAGGCCATAGAGACCTCTGATGAAGTTGATATTTGTGTTTTCCCTTCATCTAGGTCCGTGTGACCTTATGAAGAGGTTAGATGGCAAATAAACCCTAAAGTGGACCCTAGGAAGGTTTCAACATTTGTCGTTCAATCCCCATTGCTTTCTGTGGTGTGGTCCACTTGAGCTTTGTACGTGTGTCATTTTTTACTCATGCTCTAGAATAATATGGAAAAATGATAGATGATATGGATCTAATACATAAATCATGGTGGGCCCAGAGAAGTTCGACACGTTAAAAGTCAGGTTGTGTAATAGGCAATCTATTCCCAGGAGAGAAAATCCACATGTTTTGTGAGTTGACATATTCAGATATAACTAGAGGTGTACACGAGCCGAGTCGAACAAAGCTTTAACCAGTTCGGCTTGGTTTTGGTCAGCGGGTGACCTGGGCTCGAGCTTGACTCGGCTTGGTCCTCGAGCCCAGGCGGTGGGCTTGGCTTGGTTTGGACGAGCTTTCTAGTCGAATTCGAGCCTGTTCGAGCCCGTCCGAGCTTCAAGCTTACAAGCCTGAATTCGAGCCGAGCAGTCAGGCATTGGGCAAAGCCGCAAAGATGAGGGAGAGCTAGTGTAACGCTCTGAAATTTCGGCTCTCGTGGATAATACGATGGGCCAAGTTCTCGAGTGTTAACCTAAATATATTAAGGATTTATTTCCCACATGTCTCTTTAATTCACATATTCATGACATTCATAGCACAAATGACGGAAATCAAGATTCTTATTTCATGTTTTTCTATTTTACGTTATCAACATAATGTCCTTAGATCATAAAAATTACATAATATTTTACTTTCTAGTCTCCATGGAAGGCTTATTACAAGTAACATGAAAATATATCTACTCTACAAAGACAATAAACATAATCCATCTTCAAGCCACTTCGGCTTCATTGTCCGTCATTAGCCGCCATGAAACTTCATACACTTCAATCTGTACATCGAGTTCGTCTGATTGATCGTCACCTGCAACAAGCTGGTGATGTTTTATAACACCATCCCAGGAGGGAGTGAGTTGCTCGCGATCAACTCAGTGAGGGTTAACCCCTAAGATTAGCACAATAATATCCAAATATAAGCATGCCCAACCAAAACATACATGAGAAAATCTTATTTAATGCAATGCATGATATGCATGCTCTGGCTAAGGCATCCTGACCAGATGAGACGAGACTTATTCCAATTCTTCTCACCAGCCACTAGTCACCAAAGTCCACGATGAAGCAGGTAATTCCACAACTCCATGTCAACAAACCCATCCAATAGAGGTGATGGCCACCCATCCCCCTACCACAAGCTAGCGCCGCAGCGCCCGTAGGGCTGACTCACCAAGTCGGGTCCAGTGAATGCATGATTAGTTTCACCTTTAGTTAAGTAGTTTAGCATACAACCAATTTAATGATGTTAACGACTAATGACCACTCCTTACCCCAATTAGTTTAAGGAAGCTCAAGGTCATTATGGGGGGCTCGTCACCCAGCATAGGCCGACAGCTCAGGCTTAGTGGCCCATATCACCAACCCTGACTCATGAAACTTCTCATATTCATCAATCACATTCCTCAAAGGGTCCACCATAGGTAACATATCAAACAAGGACCCCTTGGCACGTATCCAACAATGCACACGGTAGTGCCTAATTTAACATCATGGCATATAAAATCAACATCACATACATGGTACTGCCAACACTTAATTCTTAACAATGTGGCCCATATGGGCTTCATCTCTTTACATCAACGGTTACATCAGTGTGAGGTGAAGGGGCGTTCATTAACGTAACATCCACACACGTAATCCCATATCATACAACACATTATTCACCATGTTCATCATAAGCATGTAGGAATCATAAACTAAGCATATATTTCACATAATTCTCACATAAGCATGTATACTATCATTTGACATAAAACATGGTCCATAACAATCCAAGAATTCAACGTAAACACATCTAAGAACATCGTAAAAATTGATGATTTCATAGAGAGGTTTCAACAAATATGCTCTAAGCAATCACACAACAAAATCCAAATTCTAAACATGAAACCGACAAATAAAGTGATATTATTGTAGCTAGGCTTAGAAGAAACCCTCACCTCTTGAAATTTGATGATTTGGAATGTTATTGGATTCGCCTAATCTCTCTTGGATCCAAACCCATGACATGTAATAGAGAACATGGTATTAGAGTGTAAGTTGGTGAGACTTTCATGATTTCGTTCACACATGGTTAGATTTCATCTAAGACTAGAGTTTAGGATAAAACTAATAGACAACACCATAGAGTAGATGCATTACCTCCTCTCAACAGGGGGATAATTGAGAAACTCAGCCGGGTCGATTCGATTCGATTCGACTCGATCTCCTCTCCCTCCTCTCTTTTCTTCTTCTTCTTTTCTTCCTTCTTCTTCCTCTTCCTCTGGAAGAGAATCCAACAATGACCACCACAGCTGAACGGGTAGGGCTCTCAATGGAGCGGGTCAGATCCGAGATCCGATTCACTCCGAATCCATATAATGCAGATTTGGATCTTAAAATAAGTCCGATTAGTTAAATGGACCGGATTTGGATCTTAAAATAGGTCCGGTTACTTAAATGGAGCGGATATGGATTCACAGGAACATATCCGAGTTTGATCCGAATCCGATTAAGATCCGGCTCATTGTCACCTTACTGTATATATTATATTCATGATGGCCATCCATTTTACAAATTATTTTAGGCCATGTTGACCATGCCATGGTAAATAGTGGGATTTGCATCATTTTTCTACTAAATTAAATATATTATATTATATATTTTATACCATATATTTTTTAAGATTTGTAATGGGTGGATTCGGACCTAGATCCGACCCGAATTCGATGGTTATATGGATTTTGGATCGAAAATGGATCTAACAATTTATAAATGGATCGGATATGGATATCACCTTTTAGATCCGAGTTGGATCCGAATCCGATCTGAATCCCTCTACAGATAAATGGACTTGGAGCCGGATCCAAGTAGATCCGATCCAGATCCGACCCATTGAGAGCCCTATGAACGGGTCCAGCAGCAACAACGGCAGGGTGCAATCCCCTCCTACACGGTATTTTCTCTTTCTCTCTCTACAAAATCTCTCTCTCTCTCTCTCTCTTTTTCTCACTCTCTCTCTCTGCTCGATTCGATGTTCGTGGAGAGGGGGTGTGAGCATCATGAGGGTCTTATGAAGATTGTTAAGTTGGTGGGTTACTTACGCAGAGAGAAGAATCGGATCGGGTGTGGTTTGAGTTAGAGTTGGAAGAGGACTTGGAAACAGCTTGGACGGGGCTGAGACAGAGCATGAGAATCGTTAGAATGATAGGACGGGTCCACATGATGTTTTGGGAGAATCTTAGACCGTTCATGCAAAGCGAAGGCCTGGATCTTAACATTCTTGGTTTTGGACAGTGATTTGGAGCGGTCCATTGGATCGAAGTTTGGTGCAAAGACTTGAAATGATGATGTATATGATGAGGGGGAGCAGATGGACGGCTTGGATCGATGGAATGTGGCCTAGGTGATGGACAGCGTCGAACGCTCGGGTCGGCAGAGAAGGAAGGGAAAGAAAAGAAACGTAAATGAATAAAACTCTTTTTTTTTTCTACGTAAGAAACCCGCGCATAAACCACGGGCTCAACAAGTGGGGTCCACTCTTGTATATTTGGGCCATTTCCTCCGTCAAATAGGTCGGTCACACAATTTTAACCGCTGCCATGAATTTTGAGACGGCTTTGAGTTAAGACGGGCCACTTATGGTCCGATTTTTTATTAGGACATTTCTAGGATGATCAGAGGGCTGAAATTCGACGTATACAGCTAAAATGTGCCCAAAAGCTCATATACAAAGTTTTGTATGAAATAGATCGCCAGAAATCATAATACTTAAAAATGGTACGTTAACTTAAATTTATCTAATGACATTTTTGTAATTAACTAAAAATAGTGAGATTTTCGAAATGCAATCTTTCTGCAACGTTTTTAGGGTTATTCTAAGCAACTTTTGTAAAGGGTCCCCCTATCGGATCTCCTACAGATGGTCCGTTGTTCTTAAAACAAAGTAAGCGCTCGATATAAAATCAAAATAAAATTTTTAAAAATTCTGAAATAAATCTCGAAAATCCGGGGCATTACAGCTGGAGAGGGAGGAGGTGAGGCCGGGCGACGGGAGAGAGAAATTAGAGATGACGGAGAGCCGGAGAGGGAGGAGGTGAGGCCGACAGCCGGAGGGAGTCGCTGGTCAGGTCGGGGTCGCCGGGTGAGGTCAATTCGGCTAGAGGGGAGGGGGTTTTGTTTTTGAAATTTTTAGGGGTGAGCGGTTGAGTACAAAAGAGTGCTGGAAGAAAAGAATTAAGGCGGGCGTGAAAAAAAAAAGATTTTTTTATTTTATATATATATATATATAAGTAAAAAAATATATAGAGCCTTTTACGAGCCGAGCCGAGCCTGATTTCGAGTCGAGCCGAATCGAGCTCAGGTCAAGCTCGGGCTTGGCTCGAATTTCCAACGAGCCCACATATTCGCCTTGGCTTGGCTTGATACGCCCTCCGAATCGAGCCGAGCTAAGCGAGCTTTTCGAGCTAGCTCGGTTCGTGTACAACTCTAGATATAACATGTACCAATGAAAAATGATGTCACTGAATTTTCATTTGCCTTCAACATAGAGGATTTGCACTCGGAAATTAAAATATAAGGAGAACCAACTTGGCATAGAAGAAGTGGTAGGGTAGGTATGAAATGGAAAGTCAAGGCTGAGAACACGGATTGCGTTGTATCCCCGCCCATCTCTACCTGGGAATGGGTAGGAGCTCTGAGTGGCCATCGTGATGTATGGGTTTTATCCACACTGTCCATCTATTTCTCCATGCCATTTTATGAAATATAACAAAAATTAGGCAAATACAAGACTAACTTAAAACATTAGAGGAAGAAGTTGTGATGATGATGCTCAATGTTGAAACTTTCCTAATGCCCACCAACTTACCACATTAGAGGAAGAAGTTGTGATAATGATGCTCACTATTCAAACTTTCCCAATGCCCTTTGTGATGTTTATTTGCCATCCCACCTATTCATAAAGTTGCATAGACCTGGATGAAGGAAAAACAGAAACATAAGCTCCATCCAAAACTTAAGAAGTTTTCAATGTTATAGTTTAATCCCCTTTGTGCGGTCCACCTTTGTCTTGGATCTGCCTCAATTTCGGGCCTATTTCTTGAAATGATCTGTAAAAATGGATGGATGATGTGGATAAAACCCATACATCAATGTTGCCACTCAGAGCTCCAGCCTATTCCCGGCTGGAGATGGGCCGTCTCGAGCAGGGAACAAGCAGGAGCTCTGAGTGGCCACCATGATGTATGGGTTTTATCCACACCATCCACCCATTTTTCAGTGTAATTTTAGGCAAATACAAGGCTCAAGTGGACCATACTAGAGGAAGAAATTGTGGTAATGATGCTCACCGTTGAAACTTTCCTAGGGCCCACCGTGATGTTTATTTGCCATCCAAACTATTCATAAAGTTACAGAAACCTGGATTAACGGAAAACACAAATATCAGCTTGATCCAAAACCTCTATGGCACCAAGAAGTTTTTCAAAGGTAACAGTTTAATACCCATTGTGTGGTCCACCTGTTTCTTGGATCTGCATCAATTTTGAGCCTATATCCTGAAATGATATGTAAAAATGGAAGGGTGGTGTAGATAAAACCTATACATCAATGTGGCTACTCGGAGCTCCTGCCTGTTCCAGAGGGGCCGGGGTAGGACGGGGTAAGACGCAATCGGTGTTCCCGATTCCCTCGGCAGCCAGCTGTGTAGGTGTATCTATCTATTTTTAAATGAGTAAATATACCTTAATTTAGTGGCTCATAGTAAAAAAAAAAAATAAATAAATAAGTTCATGTCCAAATATTCGTTAAGAGGTTAATGGCCAAAAAATCAGCAAGGAAATTGGAGAAAATGTGATGGAAAGGTTTGCCTCATCTATCTGATATCTGAAACATAAGCAATCCATGCTAGTGCCCACTAGATGGATGGCTCTGATTGACACATATCACTGCAAGGTATGCTGTGTAGAAATGGCTCTACCATATTCCATTTCCCATTTCTATCCTATCATCTCCTTCTATTTTAATCGATCATACCTTGATATCCGACAGTTGAGAGAACGTAATTGTGTGGAAGTCCTCCGTAAGGGGAGCCCTGCCTGCTGATAGCTCCTGCGACACATGCCGCATGGTGGGCCGAGATTGAGGATTGGCATGTAAGCATGCAAGTGCCAACATCGCTGCACAAACCACATCCTTCATGCCTTTGGCCGTGGGAGGCGGGATGCGTTGGTCTAACACATCCATCAACAATGTATCTTGGCCACCTGATGATGCCAAGGATGACATGAGATCCCCGGGATGCTTTCCCATTATGATTTCAAGTGATACGACTCCAAAGCTATATACGTCGCATTTCTCAGTCACCCTCATTGTGTATGCAAGCTCTGCACCAAGGAGAAATAAGATCATGTTTCTATCATTGTGTATTCAAGCTCTGCAATTCTATAATTGTATAAAAAAAATCTGTAACTGTTTTGAGTAGAGAATCCTATAATTTTAATGACCAATATAAATTTGATTTAATATAGGTCATTAAATATATTATAAGCAATTCCTTTTACCATTTATGCCATTAAAATTGAAGTAGACTTATCTTTCCATGAACTGAGAAATAAAAGAGGAAATGGAATTTAAATATTTGAAATAAGATTTTGACTTAAAAAACATTTTCTCCTTAGATGAGTAGGAAAACGATGATAATTAGGCATTTTAATTGACAATTGAAATGAAAGCAACTTTTTCAGTGATTTTAACACTTCTAAGTATGAATTTAGACATTCGACATCCCATGATATTCTCTGAAATAATAAGAACATTTACGCAACATTATGGAAAAAGATGGAAAGAAAGAAATTAGGCTCAATGTACCAACTATTCACCATACCTGGAGCTACGTATCCATAAGTGCCTGCAAGTTCGGACCAGTTCGAAGAATCCGGTTTTATGAGTCTAGCAGTGCCGAAGTCAGAGACACATGGCTCAAATTCCAAATCCAACAAAATGTTGTTGCTCGATAAGTCCCGATGAACTATAGGAGGGGTACGATCATGGTGCATGTATGATAAAGCATGGGCTACTCCACTGATAACCTTCATCCTCTTCACCCAATCCAATTCTACAGCTCCTTCCATACTGCTACCAAGGATGCTAGCCAAGCTTCCCCTTTCCATGTATTCATACGTTAGAAATGAGCATCGAGAATGCTTGCAGAACCCATAAAGCTTCACAATATTGCGATGTCGGATTTCTATTAATGCTTGTATCTCATTTCTAAAACTTCTCTGGTCTGATTCCTCACCCCGTTCCAACGGGTTAAATTTTTTAACAGCTACTGCCTGACCGGTTTGTAGATTTGCTTTATAAACTCTCCCGTACCCTCCCACCCCAATGCAATATTTGTCATTGAAATCCTCTGTTGCTGCGATGATGTCTTCATACACGGTCTTTCCATCAAAATTCCATATTGCAAATAGATTTCCATTGTTCACTTCGATATTCCCGTTGAGTACATTTCTTGTTCTCCGGAGAAAAATAAAATAAATGAGGAAAAACACGAATAGAAGAAGTAATATTGCTGCCCCAATGGGAGTAATGATGAAGAACATGGCTTTGAGGTCTTTCTTTGTGCCATCAGGATTTTTTGAAGAGGAATTACATGGTAGCATACCTTTTACTTCACCACATAGACCTTTGTTTTCAATGAATGCCTTTAATGGAGCCTGACGAAAGGCTTTGCTGTCGGGGAGAGGGCCCTCCAAACCATTGTATGAAAAGTCAATGGAAGATAAACTGATCATCTGTTGGAAAGACGATGGGATGGAACCCGAGAGAAAATTGTGGGAAAGATTTAGCTTTTCCAACTTGTTCAATTTCCCAAGCTGCTGGGATATCTCTCCTGTAAGCAAGTTATGACTGAGATCCAATATATCCCGTAGGTTTCCTAGGTTACCAATCTGAAATGGAATGCTTCCATTCAAATAATTATCGCTCATTTTCAAATACTGTAGTTTGGAGCAGTTCCCCAGTTGTTGAGGTATTGTCCCACTCAGTTTGTTCTTTGATAGGTCCAGAGTCTTCAAATCGGATAGTTTTCCAATTTCAGGTGGAACCCAACTAGATAGTTGGTTGTTTTCCAAACTCAAGCTGTAAAGCATAGACAAACTCCTCAGGCTGCTAGGAATCTTTCCTTCAAGGTTGTTCGATGAAAGGTCAAGCTGATGTAGCTGACTCAATTGCCCAATTTCCGGCGGAATACTACCGGTAATATTGTTGTTGGAGATTTTTAGCAGTGTTAGGTTTCGACATCCTCCCCATTCAGGCGACAGCTCACCATGCAATCTATTATACCTCAGGTCAATGTACCTTAAATCAGGATACACTCCAAAAACTTGGGATATATTTCCGGTGAGCTGATTATGTTCAAGCCGAACCCTTATTAAGGTGGAGCAGTTTCTCAGGCTTTCAGGGATGGGACCAGTGAAATGGTTGCTTTCCGCATTAAAATGTGTGAGTGATCTGCCTTGGCATACTTGAGGTAGGTGGCCAGAGAAATTATTGCCATCCAAGTAGAGTCTCTCCAATCGTGTTAGATTTGAGATTTCTGGAGGTACTGAACCAGATAACTGATTATAAAATAGAGAGAGTGAAGTTAGGCTGCTCAAATTGCTGAAAGATGGAGGAATTGGACCACTAAGACGATTCCTACATATCTGTAGATGGTACAGATTCTTAAGATCGCTGATTTCTTGAGAGATCTGTCCGGAAATCTGATTTCCACAAAGGTATAAGAAGCGAAGTTCAGTTAGATTTCCTAAACTGTAGGGTAAGGAACCAGTTAGAAGGTTATTGGACAGGTCTAGCTGGTGCATTTTCTCAAGTTTTCCTAAAGCTTGAGGGATTGGCCCTGAAATATGATTCCTTAAGAGGTGCAACTGACTCAGCTGGGTCAAGTTTCCTAAAGTGGAAGGGATAGAACCGTTTAGAAGGTTACTGTCAATCCACAATAATTTCAGATTCCTCATATTTCCTATTTCTCGAGGGATTGGCCCTGAAATACTATTCAAATTGAGGTACAAGTGAGTCAGTTGGGTCAAGTTACCCAGAGATGAAGGGATGCCACCTGTGAGATTGTTTCTGAGCAAACCTAGAATGAGGAGACCTTTAAGCATTCCTATTTCTGGAGGTATCAAACCAGT
This sequence comes from Liriodendron chinense, assembly GCA_003013855.2. Classification (NCBI taxonomy): domain Eukaryota; kingdom Viridiplantae; phylum Streptophyta; class Magnoliopsida; order Magnoliales; family Magnoliaceae; genus Liriodendron; species Liriodendron chinense. The sequence continues at coordinate 330,268 of PVNU02000446.1, read as the reverse complement.
GAGTTGATTGGCATGGAGATGGAGGATGACGAGTCTGGTCCAATTGGTGAAGAAATGAGGGCATATTTCACCAGTTATCATGTTATCAAAAAGGTCGAGCACCATAATGCGAGTAAGATTAGCTAGTGAAGGAGGCAAGGCCCCTGACAGTTGATTGGCCGACAAATCAAGAATGACAAGTTTCGAAAGAGAACCGATCTGGGTTGGAATGGTTCCATGGCTTGAGTTTTGGCTGAGATTGAGGTGGACAAGGTTGGGAAATGAAGAGAAGCTGAAATTACCAAGTGTACCTTGCAAGCTCGTATTCCGCAGATTTATTTCAACTACGCTTTGTGTGTGATCGCAGGAGATTCCGGTCCAGTTGCATGGAGAGCTCTGTCGGGTGGTAGAAGTGTTGGCAATGGGAAACAAGGACCATGAACGGAGAGCCTCTGTTTGAGAGAGACTGGCTTTCCATTTGAGGAGAGCTTTTGCTTCCTCAAATGCTGAGGATGATGCTTCATTGGAGGAAGCTATTAGAAGTAAGAAGAAGAGAGAGAGAAGGAATTTCTTTGAGGACATGTTTGGAATTCAGTTGCTAGTGCTGCGGGTTTGTGTTTGGGTTAGGAGAGGATGCTTCCATTTTATAGTGGGATGTAGCTCACCGACTTGTGTTTTACGTTGGGGACTAGAGTCAAGCACTTTGTCTTGAACCGGAATCCCCTGTAGGCAGCGCGTAAAACACGGGGGCGGATTTACTGCAAAATCCTTGCGCAGGAAGTTCCTTCACTGGGAACCAAGGTGGGCCCAAAAGTGATTTTTTTTTGATAAATCTACGTCCATCCGTTTTGGGAGCTCATTTTAAGTACATGAGAACAAAAATGAACCGGATCCAAGACTCAAGTGGACCAAAAACGTGAGGATTGAACGTCCAAAGTTGAAATATTTGTGGAGGCACAGGAGTTTCGAATCAGGATAATATTTGTGTTTCCAGTTCATCCCAATAGTGGTGACGTTATGATCGGTATGGATGTCATATAAACATCACTGTGGACCTAGGGAGGTTTCAATGGTAGTAATTTACCTACCCACCTTTTCCTTTAGTGAGGCCCACTTGAGTCTTGAAACCGGTTCATTTTTGTTTACTTGTCCTAAAACGAGCTCCCAAAACGGATGGACGGAATGAATTTATCAAAAAAATCACTGTGGGCCCCACCTTGGTTCCCAGCGCAGTAACTTCCAGCACAAGGCTTTCCCAGGAAATCCGCGCCATAAAGGGGGGGCCACCTTGGTTACCACCCAAGCTCGTGTTGTGCGTGTGCAATCCGCTCCGTACATCATGTGATGTGAGGCTTCTAATTTTTCACCGTACATTCTGAATAAATAACCATACACAAAAGTTACTATGTTCGCAACAACGAAAGAGTGTAGATCACGTCCATCCATTTGGAGATCATTTTAGGGCATGAGCCAAAAAATGAGTCATATCCAAAGCTTTTAAGTGGACCACTACACAAAAAGCAGTAGGGTTAGTTATTTCCACCATTAAAACATTCCTAGGGCCACCATGATGTTTATTTTCCACCCAACCTGTCCATAAGGCCACACAGACGTTGATGAAGGGTAAAAGCAAATATCAGGTTGATCCAAAACTTATGTGACCTGCAAAAAGGTTTTAATGATATGTGTTCAATACCCACTGCTTTCTGCACTGTGGTCCACTTGATCTTTGGATCTGTCTCATTTTTGGGCTCAAGCCTTATAACGATCTTGCCAAATGGACGGACAGCTTGAATATAAAACCTACCTCATGGTGGGGACCACAGAACTTGGAGACGTGAGCACACCACCGAGGCACACCATACAATCCGTTTCTGTTCAAGAGGTGTGTCCCGATTGAGATTTAGATCTTGAATTTTGAACAGTCTATTAATCATGGTGAGTATTGCATGGAATAAACACCCCCACAGTAACACCTATGGTCTCTGTTCCCTGCCCATTCTTCCCTTTGGTGTGGCCCATGAATTGGAGATTGGGATAATTTTTTGTCCAAGGATCTAAATTCAAGGGCAGCACCTGATGGACGAAGTGGATTTCACACCCAAAACCTGGAGGCCCCGTGAAGCTCAGGTGTTTTAGTACAACAGGTGTGACGCAGGACTTTGGTTCCATTGTCCTGAACGCTGGCCCAACGAGGAATTAAACCATTTTGGGCCTACCATTGGAGAATTGCTACTTAGTTAAGGGCTCGGATTAGGTAGTACTCCCAGCGGGACACGCCAAGAGATGGACACCTACGTGGCGCGTGGTCATTGGCTGACACAGCTGGTCCCGCACCTCGGGTCTGACACAGAGCAGTCAGACCCGTCACATCCCACTAATACTAAGGTGTGGAGCCTGCTGTGCCAGCCAATGGTGACGCGCCATGCGTCCGTCTCCTCATGCGTCCTTGTGGGGGTAGTACCTGATCCGAGCCCCTTAGTTAAACCGTTGATACAATGGGCCTCGCTGCTACAGACAGCACAACGCATACACCAAAACCTCCCAGCTGGAAATATCGTGACGCTTCAACAGGTGGCTGAGCAAGTTTACCGATAACAAGCAAAAATATTCACATTCACCTGAAAGAGGCCAACTACTCTACACTTGGGATTTTCATTTTGGCAATCCGCCATATAGGAGAGGCTCATCACATCAAAGGTTTGGATCACCCAACCATGGTTGGCACTTTAACAAAATTAAAACCTGACCTTATGTGGACCAGCCTGATTTTGTAAATGGTGTCCAATCTAATAAGTGGACCAGCCTCATTTCGTAAAAAAAAAAAAAAAAAATGTCCCATGTGCTATGTGGACCAGCCTGATTTTTCAGGTCAGGCGCATCCACACTATGGAGCCTATCTGATAGACAGCCTAGATCTCAGAGTTTGGTATCAAATAGAATATATACACTCCCTTTGAGTGGGTACCTGAGTGAATCCAGAGGCGAGAGAGTACTTGCTGGGTCGTTGGCGAGTTCTGGTGTCTGGAGCAGCAGCAATGAAAGCGAGATTGAATTGTCTACACCACTTGCTTCATGCCACGCTTAAAGCGCCCAAGCACTGTAGGGTCCACATGTTGTATATTTAAAATCCACTCTGTTTATTAGGCGAGAATCGCTATTTAGACCGTACATAGAGAAGCTAAGTCTGGTTAACAACTCATATAGCCCACACTGATGGGAACGATGTAAATTTATCCCAAAACTGCTAAGTTCACATAGTGTATCATCCGAATTTTTCTTCTCTTTATCTTCATGAGTTAAACCTGATTAACGGGTTAGCTGAAAGATACACACCATGGTTGCCCCACCCACAAACCTATGGCCGGCCCAATGTGTCATGTGGTTTGGCCCATTGTTCCATGTGGTCTGGCCCATCTGAGATATGGATCAGATGACATTTGGCCTACCTAAAATCGACAATTGAATGTGATTGACGGAGTGAATTTTACATATTGACGTAGTGAATTTTACATAAACATCATGATGGGCCCACATGCTGATAGTTGTTTTACGCCTGGAGCATGAAGGTAACTAATCTAATTTTGAGGGCGACTCAAGGGAAAGAGTCAAGGGTAGATAGAGAATTTTCTGAGTCTTTGGCGTTGGAGGACTGGCAGCAGTAAAAGCCAGAGTCATGGAGGTAGAGGACTGGCAGCGATGAAAGCGAGAGTCATGGACCGGAATCGTCAAATGCACAGTGTGAAAGACGCAAGCTATGACGCATGGAAGGAAGTGATGAGGTCGATCATGGTCTTCAATCTATAAGAGTTTTCTTGAATCCAACGGAAGAAAAACGATAAAAGTTAGAATTTTTTATTGAATAATATCATAGATAAATCCTTAAAATGTGTTTAGCAACAATAAAAATTCAAAAACAAACTTTAGGACCAAATTAACAAGAGTTCTAAGTAAAAAAGGAAAGAAAACAAGTGTTATCCCGTGAATGGTTCAATTTTGGCTAATTTGGTGGAAGCATAATTATTAAGGTAGCCATAGTCTATTTAATCTTAACAAATTCGATTTCAAAATTGTTGGAATATTTGGTTGAATCAAATAGACTATTAAAACTGAAAACCAAAAAGAAAATAAAAGAAAATAAGATAGAAAACTCATTGAATTGAGTCAAGACGTGACGTGAGTCACTCGGCTTCAAAATTAAATTTGCTCACCTTGGACAGCGTCCCAAGTGCAACAAGTTTCTAGAACAATTGACTTCTAGGATACAATGACTATGACCCAGTTCCAACAGTGCACTCATTGTACACGAGCTCTAACCACTTGCAATTTAACCCGAAAGTGTTGAGTTGACTCAGCACAAAATTTGACAGAAAACTTCTTCAAAACAAAACTAGTAGAAAGAGTTTTTGAAGGGAGGTAAAAATGATTTTATTATATTAAAATCAAAATGAAGGAGTTCTTATATAGACTATGAAATGATGCTTTAAACACCCTTTCCAAAGGGTTTGGTCCATTGGGTTTAAACCCAACAGGAGAGACCAACCGATCGGACGCATGTCTCTGTTACAAAACGAAAAGGCGTAAGTGTGAGTATACTCGCATAAATAAAGTCTCACGAGTACCTCTACACACACACCCTCGCACAAGTACACTCACACCGCACCCGTACCTGCACCCACGGCCACAGGCTGGCTCGCCCTGTCCCGTCGTGCACGGGCACACGGACTCGGACTCACGGCACGGCTCGGCTCAGCGTGCGTGTGTGGTAAATGGCATAGATTAAAGCTATTGACATAGCCCCCCAACCAAATTTATATGCCCCTTAGATGGAGCTCAAGCCCCAAGGCAAAAAGCTTATCTTATATACATGAGAAATTTTTTATTCAAATCCGATGTGGTGCTAAAACGCATAATACAAAAGCAATTAATTTCAAATTTTAGAGGGAAATGAAAATTTTGAAAATCATATTTCATATTTTATTTTGAAACAAAATACAAGAGGCCAGTCTAAGATCGATGATCGAACCTGATTGACGAAGTGAATTTTACATATACATCATGGTGGACCCACAGACTTGCGTGTTTTTGGCTCAGAGCATCACAATAACTCCCCCTCTAAGTGGGGACTCGGGGGAATTGAGAGCAAAGTTGAGAGGATTTTCTAGGTATTTGGCTAGGTCTAGACGAAGACTACGGCAATTGAGGAGAGAGTCAAGCAAGTCTCCTATACCGGGATTGTCTTGCGAATCACACAAGCTTTGTGGGGTCAATCATGTTGTATATGTAAAATGTTGGGGTAGTCTTCAAACTATACACGGATTGGGGGCTCCAGCCGGTCGGGCGACTGATCGGACGGCGTGACCCAGATGCATGTGAAGAAACCTCTAGACCAGTTTTCGTATGCCCCAGACCGGTCGGCCGACCTATCTGCAGGGGGCTCTGGCCATTCGGCCGACCAGCCGGTGGTGAGGCAGCAACTTGTATTTCTCCCTGGACTGTCTGTGCACTGGCCAGCCGGTCGGCCGACCGGTCGGACGTGCGCACGGATTCCTTATGCAACTCACAGTACTGTGCAAGGTGTTTCTAATTTTGGAACATTGCTTATTTAAGGAGTTGTAATCCGACTTAGATGGGGATCCTAAGGTGTCCAAGGTTTCCTATTCATGTTAGGAAGAGAGGGGAGGTGAGTGTGAGAGAGAACTTGGAGTTTTCTCAGTTTTCCTTGCTAGTGGGTTGTCAATATCTGTAGTCTTGTGATATTCATAGTGGATCGCTTTGTGCCGTGGTTTTTACCCGTTGAGGGGTTTTTCCACGTAAAATTCGGAGTCTCTTGTAGTGAGTGCTTGTGTATGATTGATTGCATCTTGTTTACTTGTTTGATATTGCATTGCTTCACGCATTTGGCGTTCCGCTTCCGCTGCCGGCTTTCCCAACATAAAATACCCTTCGTCCATGCGCGAGGAAAAAATATTATTTCGACCATAAATAGAGAAGCTAAGCGCAAATAACAACTCAGATGGCCTATAGCAACAGGAACCACTATGCCAAAATCGCATTTTTGCGACGAACCAAGTCCGTCGCAAATTGACATTAGCGACGAACTTGGTCCGTCGCATAGTCCGTCGCAGTTTACTATGTGGCAAATTCTAAACGACGGATTATGTCCGTCGCTTTTAAACGACGAATTACGCCCGTCGCAAAATTATGTAAAGCGACGGATTTAGCGACGGACATTGGTCCGTCGTAAAAAATTGTTGCGACGGATGTCGGTCCGTCGTACAAAATTGTTGCCACGTATATTGGTCCGTCGTTAAATTTATGGGCGATAGTGTGATTGCATTTATTTAGGAATGTTAGCGACGGGTTTGGTCCGTCGCTAAATTTTCTGAGTGCACACATAATGTTTGAATTTATTTTTGAATCTATTGCACCTGATAGTCATCCAAATTATTTAAAACAAAAAAAAAAAATTAAAACCTAACAAATCATAATTATATCATATATGAAACTTAAAGTCCTTACATTTCTAGTGAAAAATAATATTAATATTTTTTACAAATCTACACATTGAAGTGAACCATTCTCCATAGAATGAGCAACTAGGCTTTATTTTGTTCCCAATATTGAAACCAATCTCTTGACCATATGTGAAGGTACACTACCAAAAAAAGGAGCAAAGGCTGCGGACTAATTGTGTTTTAGGCTTCGGATAAAATTCGTAGCTATACACCTACGGATTTTATTCGCAGCTGAATAGTATAGCTGAATAGTACACCCAGCCAATCCACCATACGAGTTTGATTGCCCAATATGGGGCCATAGGGTCCATCACAATGTGTGTGCTTGATCTAAGCCATCAATTCGTTTTTACATATTTTTTTACCTCATGCGCCCAAAAAAGAGTAAAATCGAGGGCTCAAGTGGACCACACCATGTGAAACTATAGACATTAAGTGCCAACCGTTGAGATTGTTGTGGTCCACTTGGGATTTAGATCTTCTTCAGTTTTTGGAAAATTCCCTACAATTATGATTGTAAATTAATGGACGGATTTGATAAGACACTTACATCACAGTGGGCCCCACGAGCAGCGGACAGGATCGTCCGCTCTCTCCCGCGGCGTCCAGTGCCAATTTTTTCCCCAAAATTAAAATCCCTCCTGAAAAAAAAAACCCCCCAAATCTGCCCGTCTCTCTTGCACGCATCTCTCTCTCTCTCTCTCTCTCTCTCTCTCTCTCTCTCTCTCACACCCCCATCTCTCTTGCACGCATTTCTCTCTCTCTCTCTCTCTCTCTCTCTCTCTCTCTCTCTCTCCCCCATCTCTCGCACGCCCTCTCGCACGCCCTTGCCCCCATCTCCTCTCGCTCTCTCACTCACTCTCTTGCACGCCTACTCCCGACTCTCTCCCGTGCTTGAAGATAGAGGTTTCCTCCCCAAATCCGACGATCCATCTCTCGCACTTCCACTCACCATCGTTGGTCTCTCTCTCTCTCTCTCTCTCTCTCTCTCTCTCTCTCTCTCTCTCCAACATTGAATATTCAACCCAACGGCCCTACGAAACCATTGTAACGGTGCTCCTAGCACATGACACCATTGTAACAGTGCTCTAACCACACCTCATCAGCATACAAATCCAACGAATCAATTTCAGGAGAGTTCTAGATCCGTATTTTTGTGCATTTTCTGTGGCTGCAGCTTGATTCTTTGAAAATCCCTACATTTCACATCTGGATGTTTTTTATTTTCTTTTTTTTTTGCCCAGCATTTCTTCCGATTTCGTTGTGAAACCCTGGATTTTGAAGATTTGTGCATTTTACTGGATTTGATCTTAGATTTCGAGAATCTGGAACCCTAGTTTTCTGTACATTTTTCAGCCGATTTTTTCCCCAACCCCTGTAGTTCAACATTTGAAAATCCTGCTTCATTTTTAAGTTGATTAGTTCACTATGGTTTTCTGATATATCTACCTGTAATTTCTGAATGCATCTTCTCTGTTTTTTTTTTCTTTTCTTTTTTCCCCAATCTTTTCAGGCTAGCTGTCGTGTTGGAACTGGTGACCGGGAACCAACTTCTCCCCAAATGATTTTACTCTTAAGGTATGCTACTGCACCTTAATCAATGTGTACACTGTAGGGATGGTGCATATTCAAAATGGAAAAATCTAGTATTTGAATATATGGGATTCTTCAATTGATATGGTTACTGTAACATTGGACATCCACCATATGGCTCATCAGATGTATAGCTCTGGATTCACCATCCATAAAACCATATGTACAGTTCTGGGAATGAACAGGGATCGATAAGTCATGCAACAATGTGAAAGCTCATGTAACTTAAAACTCTACATTCTATTCTTGGCTGTCAATGTCATATGGAAGATGGTCCTTTTTTCCTCCCCATGATTTGGTATCTCAAGGTAGCCGTTGTTGTTTCTTAGACTATTTGCTCTCTTTTGTTAGGCCTTCATACTTCCTTTTTTAACTGTTGTAATTTTCGTTTCCAATTTTTCCTGTGAAAATCGTAATTACATATATTAGAAAGGGCAAAAGCAGTTGCTACTGTTGTAATTTTTGTTTCTAATTTTGTCCTTGAGAAATAACGTTGTGGGAGTTTTGCAATCTCATTGCCGGTTCCAAGCCCGGATAAAGGAGGGCTGCACTAGATAATGAAGAATTTTTTCCTTGAAGAATCACTATTTCATATATTTTCAAGGGAAAAATCAGTTGTGAGAATAAGTTGTGGATGACAATTCCTCACAGTTTTTACAATTGTAATGTGTTTCCAATTTTTCCTATGATAGTTCATAACTACATGTCTCTTCAAGGGCAAAGTTAATTGTGAAAACTGGTTGTAATTGATTATTCCTCTCAGTTTTGTATGTGTGTTTGTTGATAGGATGATTATGTTTAAGGTAGTTGAATATGACTTGAACTGTATTTCATGTCTAGAGATTTTTATGTTTTTTTAGGTTTGACTAACCATCGATGCGTTCGGAGGGAAAGTTGACATGCGTTTTGGATGCTTGTATTGATGTTGCGAGCAAGCAAGATAGGAATTTTTTATTTTATTTTTCCCACCTTGTTACAAGACTTTAGCCATTGGATGGAGAGGTGTGCTAGGATAGATCCCCATGTATTGTTACAAGACTTTAGCCATTGGATGGAGAGAATATGCTATTAAACTCTCATTAGTTAAGACCCCAGTAGTTGGGCCCTTCATCTGATTCCCTGATCTGGTCCAATAAGATCCAGTTTGTTCTTTGAATGGGCCTCATTTGGAGAAGCTTCCTAAAAATCCCATCAATTGGACAACTGTATCCATGTGATCAATAGCCATGAATGTGGGCAATTTCTCATTTATTTTGAACAGACCATTTGCATATGCACACTGATTCTGGCCATCGGCTTATGCTATGGCCTGCTTAATGAGTAGATCGGCCTGATTTTCACCCCAACTGATATTCATGGTCTGGCCCACCTTTTGCATGGGATAGATGTTCAGCACAAATGACATTTTGGAAGGAAAGAAGGGTGAAAGTTCACAAACAATGCTTCTACTTGCTCATCATTTATCCATGCCATAGTAGTTGAGTCCTAACGAAAAGGCCTATTGCATCTATCTTTGTATCTTTTGATCACGTGTGCATTATTTTAACCTAGTTTCTGAACATTTTTTTTCACTGCATGGATTTTTTGTTTTTTGAACACATAGATACAAGTTGTTTGCGGAATGAACCAATACACCTCACTGCATCATGTACTGTGCTTGTGGCACACATGTATGGTTATTGGCATCTTCCAACTCATTGGCTTCACTTGCCTCCCTACAAAATTTCCAAGGTTGGAAGATCCTAACCGTCTATTCAGTTATCTTTTGCCCATTGCATGTGCATTGTTGTAAAATTTGTCTGATAATGACCATTTGTATTCTGCCTATGAGTCAATTAAGATCTTTGATCTTTTATTTTATTTTATTTTTTTTTTTTTTTTTGTGGTGGAGCAGATTGAATGAAAGTGTGGGAATTAATTTACAAGAGGGGTTATGGGAAGCTGGGCAAGCAGAGAATTGCTTTGAGTTGACTGACAACTTTGTTATTGAGCAGGTAGACCACTCATGCTTCATATGTTTTACAACATGCATATGCTTAGTTGCCGCTTTGTTCTCTAACACGGTATTTTTCTTTTATAGGTGTTGGGTAAATTTGGTATAATCTGCATAGAGGATATCATTCACGAGATAATGACTGTTGGGCCCCATTTCAAGGAGGCCAACAACTTCATATGGCCGTTATTATGGTTTTTCTTTGAGTTTCTTTTTGTCGATGATTGGAGGTAAGGTATTTAGAAATCCAACACATCAAAACCCATTTATAAAATGATATTTTTTCTTACTTTCTTCTGCATGATATCTTTCATTTTTTTTTTTTTGGTCTTTTCAATACCACGCTTTTATTTTCATTGATTTTTTTATATCCCTTGAATGAGAGTGCATGCAATAGGAGAGAAACGATTGAACGGATGGATTTTGATCTTTGTTCTAGGGGGGACACGGCATTCTGCAGCTTGGAGTGCAGGCAGCAGCAGCAGATGAATCAAGACAAAAAGAGAACTGCTCCTTGGCATCCATGAAGAAAGAAACTGCTGCTTCTAATGCTTCAGGATCCAATGCTTCCAGCAATGGAGAAACAGTAGCAACCATGTTATGAGGATTTTATAAATGGGTTTGGACCTCATGAATAAAAATTGTAAAATTACCAATAAAACATGTACCAATAAAATAAAGACTGTAAAAAAAGATGCAAACCTCTAATCTAGCTTGGATTTTGGACCTCATGCATGAATAAGAGTGTTTTGTAAAGGTGATTGCTTTATCCTGTTTCAGTTTCGCTCAGTATCATGTCATAACTCGTATAAGTAATGACAAAAAGAAAAAAAGAAAAAAAAAAAGAAAAGAACACACACGAGTTATGAATCTAATCTTGAATGACCCTTCTGTCCTGTCATTTTGGACAGAGTCTATGACCTCTTTTTTGTCAATCAGGCCTAGTATACAATCCTTGTCATTTTATAGTTTAACTTGAATTTTTGTTAAGACACCATTCTGTGTATGTAGCAGGGAGTTTCCCTTTGATTGGCAATAGGAAGGGTAATATTGAACTATCTGAAGCAAGCGTTCTTTATTGTGCTGCTCCTGCCATGGGTCATAATCAGGTATGATTTGAAGTCATCACCATTTTCAATTCTTCATTTGGGCCATTTGAGCAGATTTGGAATGCCAACAATGCAGGTGAATTCCACCCAATCACCATCTGATTTTGTTGGTGCTTTGTGGAAGAATTCCCAAATACCACACGTTCGACACTATCTATTGTCTTAGTGTCTTTGTCATATTGATTCCACAGGACAAACATAAGCTAATGGAAGTTATTCAAATGTGTCCCCAACTGAAGGCACGCCAACTTTGTCACAAATTTGGTAGTTTTTCTTTCCCTTTTTTTCCCCTTCTTTCCACACCATTTTGCAAACATATGTTTCATGAATGTATTTTTGAATGTGAATGGAAACCAACCTGCTGAAACTGTGATGTACTGCATACTGAAACTGTGATGTACTTCTGAAACAAAACCTTACTGCTTTGATATGCATCAGTGGGATAGGTGTTCATTAAAAAATATGCTTGTTTCAGATTTGTTGCATGATCGTATCTCAGGGGTTGGTTAACTTCCACCTTGACATCATTTTTTTGTAGGTTGTTGCCTCTTTCTCGTGTCCCTCTAAACACATAACAAAAGATAATGGCTGAACAAAATGCTAGTTCCCAAATGCCAGCACTGAACTTCTTGTACAAGATAGTGAGTACTAACTTTTTTTTTTTATTGTTGGTTATAAGGAGAGATGAATTGAGGTAAATGGAATGATCTCTCTCTCTCTCTCTCTCTCTCTCTCTCTCTCTCTCTTAAGAGTATTTGATTGATTTTGCAATTCATTGAAGAAGAAAGAAGAATTTTGAGTTTTTCTTGTCTTATAGTGCTGTGGTTGTTGGAAAATAGAGAAGTAATTGGAGATTCATGCATTATATGTTTCTTGATTTGGGTTCTCTCCAATTCCATTTTGAAATCTAGTTTTGGATTGATTTTGCATTTCATTAGAGAAAAAGTAAAAAAAAAAAAATTGATTAGCACTATTCACTAGCAGCAAAATGATTTTGAGAGATGTTTGGGACATTCCAGTGCATATCTTGATTGTGCTCTTCAGCACCATATCTACATTAAATGTTTCTCATTGGTGTGCCGTCTGAAGACGTGCATGCCATAGAAACTCTTGTCCTAGCCAGTGTTTAGTCTCGGTGCAGTCCTATTCCCCAAAGCCAATGTTCCTTTGCTAGCTTGTGCATTTGTAGCTTTCATCAGACTCATACATCTCACTTGTGTTGAGCTTCTGAAAGCTTGACATATGAAATTAAGAGTCTTAAATATCACAAAGCTTATATCACATATCGATTCCATTGTGAAGATCAAATAAATGCCAGTGCTTGCTAATTGTAAATATCAGCAGATTAACAGAGTTTCTTTGGTGAACAAATCTTCTTATTCCATTCTCAATTCTTCAATTACATTTAAACATTCATGTTCTGATTTAGGAAGTTGATTTGTTCTCTATTTTCTTTGGAAACTCAAACTGAACTTTGCCCCAACTTTTTACAAAATTACATGGACTACCGTGAACATGCTCATGTGATGTTTTTTTTAATGAAGCCCAACCTCCCTAACTGCAAAGAGGTCTTGTATGATGCTTGGCCTTAATGCTTGGGTTTTTTGTTTCGCTAGTGGGGCCATGGTTCAGTGATCCAAATTGTTTATATGATGGGCCTTAATGTGGATGGACCAATCGGCATTCTTAGTATCAATATCGTGACATGTATTGCTGACCTGTGATACAGAACCATGTATCAATATTGCCGATATCAAGAAATGTATCACTGAACATGGAGAAAAAGGCGGAATTTTTCAGTGAAACTTGAGGAGATGCTAAAAGACACAACGTATTTAGGAATTAAAAAATTGCAATAATAATGATAATAATAATACTTGACAACAGATTATGGTAGAAAAGAATGCATCCGCAATACTTCAACAGATTATGGATTGGAGGACTCCCCATTGAGTTGAGGCAGAATCCAATCCGAAACAGTGTAAATCTTCTTTTGCCATGTGTGTTGCAGATCGATATCAGCAGCCATTTTTTCTTTTCCTCCATTTTATTTTTCATTTTTTCTCTAGAAAAGATATGGCTTGTGTGGACATGGGAACATCTGATGAAAACTGCCTTGAGTAGGTTGCATACAAGCAGTCCAGACCATTGATTTGACCGATGAGCCCCGACAACGGTACTAGTTGAGTACTAAATTTCCACTGACAACGGTGCTAAATTTTATAAAATTTCTAGTTGAGTGGTTGTTTGCTTTTGGCCATTTGGCCATTCAAATAGAGGGACTTACACATGACCAAAATATTTTTGACCTGTTTTTCTGTAAACCTCAGATTGTTAATGGGACTGAAGTCAGATTGTTCAACTAATCTTTTTTATGCCAGGTCACTCTTCAGCTGCTCACTTCTAGAACAGGTTTCAGGTCTGCTTCATGTCACCTATGAGTTGGATGTCTTAATTATTCCAACGACTTTATTTTATTCCAACAACTTTATCTTGTGTGTGTGTGTGCGCGCGCGCGCTTTAAAACCATACCTGTACATGTGGGGGCCATGGTTGGGTTATCCAAGCCATTGATGTGACGACTCCCATTGTGGATTTACCATGACTTATGCAAGATTTGATGGTTATCTTCCAATTTGATAGATTTTTCGGGCATGGTCTATCCATGATTGGGGCCATTGGATTAATGGCATGGACACAACCATGTGTCCCGTGAGATAAAGTTCTGATAGGTTCTGACAATGGCCACAAAGAAGGAAAAGAAGGGGGAAAAATCCACAAGTACTGACAAGTTCTAATGAATGGTTTTCAGTTGAAAATCTGAAGATGCATGACTATCTTTAAAGCTATCATGCATTCTTTTGCAATTGATGCCATGAGATAAAGTTGATGCTTACGACTTATTATTGTTGTGCAGCTCCATGGTGACTCTCCATGGCAACTTAATAGTGTTGCTATTGTGCCTAGAGGCAACGACATGGTGGACAGACAGGTTATATTGCTTTTTCCCTATCCATACATTATGTGGCCCACAGTTTTTTTTGGGACATATAGAGTTTCTGGGTGTGTGTCAACAATCAAAACCATTTTGCCTGGTTGAAGACAATGAGTTGGGGATGATGTGGAGCTGCTGCTGGAACTGTTGGCCACTGTTGCATACCCCCTTGATGTCATTCGCAGAAGAATGCAGATGGTTGGCTGGAAGGATGCTTCCGCGATAGTGACTGGTGATGGTAGTAGCAAAGCGCCACTTGAGTATTCCGGCAAGGTTGAAGCTGCAAATTGACTGGTGATGGTAGGAGCAAATTGTGTGTTTTGAAGCTGTAATTAGGCTTTTGTAATGTTATAAGAGACTTGCAACTTGCACATTGGGGTCATTGTTGTACCTTCCTTATCATCTTTGTTGTTCTTTTCATAATCTTAAAGGGTGGTAGCATCTCTTTCTATTGTTCTTTAATTGTGGATCTCTCTTGCAGTTTGTGCCATTGTGTTTGGATTTCAAAAGCAAGTATTCTTTCTTAAGCTCAAGGTAAGATTCAAGATGGTTTATAAATGTGATTGTGGCTATTATAGTTGTATGTTACATTTGGATGTATAAGTGATTGCAATTAAGTTTTCATGAAGTGAATATCCAAAATTGGTTCAATTCCACTTTATTCAAAGTGAATAGTCACTCCCAAAATTTGAGCTATTCTTTTTTATGTTTCTTCAAGAGAATCTTTTCTTACATTACCCTATGGAATGACTATAGATCCAGATCATGCTAAGTTTAATTTTGTTCTTATTTTTGAAAATTTGACTGTATATGAATTCTAGTTGGAGAAAGCCATTGAACGATTTTCAATTTTGATTTGTCCTAGAAGATTATTACTAGACCAGGTCTGTTTATCCTTAGTTTTGCCATTTTCAGCTGGTAGATGTGTGATTCACCTTCACTTCCCACACTTTTTTTCACCAAACCTTGTTAAAGAATTATATAGTGATTGTGTAGTGAGAAGGTGAGAAGTTTGATACGGTTGTCAAATAATAAATTCTCAAGGGTTGTTGTGCGTGAATTAAGCTCTTGAAGATTGATGGAGCATGCTAGTACTCATTTGTTTTAGGCAGTTTATTCTCTTTCAAGAATCATTTAACTTGCTTCTTCCAAGTACTCACATCTAATCCTATGTTTTTAAATGTCTTTTTTTTTATTTTTTATGTAGATAGCATTTTGTCTACTTTTGGATTAATATTTGGTTCTAATTGGCAGTTGGCAATCCATTGAGAAGTCGATGATCTTTTGTAGGAAGTTGCAAACTCTTATCACTTTAGGGTGCTGGCTTTAACAATTTCTTTATGGGCTTGCTTCAAAACTCACGCAATCGGCAAGTAACAAATGCAAGCTATGTGGCCAGTGGTTTGTGCTTATGAAGTTGCCTTAGATGCTTTAGGCTATAGTTGTCTTGACAATTGGAAAAAGAAGCTGAGAATTGTCTTGCTAAAAAATGATTTGGTATAAAAGATGCTTTAGGCTATAGTTACCATTTGCATCCACTGCATCATCTTCCTCAAAAGCTTGTTATGATCTTCCCCTGCCATCCTAGCACTCCTTAGGCTTTGAATTTTTTGAACATGCTTCAGTATCGACCAATTCCATGCTTTGATGCTAGTAATTTGATTTACTCCAATCGGCTTGAATCAGATCTAGTAAGTTAGAATTTGATTAAGATCAGCTGGAATGTGATTAAATTAGTTGAGAACTATTTAGACCAACTGTAATTCGGTTAAAACACCTATTTGAAACGAAGTTTAAATTTCAAGCCATATTACATTTCAAGCCATATTACATCTAATTCAACATTTCCTAAGACCATTTAAATTTTTTGTAGGAAAATCTGTCGCTAAGCATTGTTGAGGCGAAAGAATGTTTTACATCAAAAGAGGTACTTATCTTTCTTTGTTTGTAATTTTCGATGCTTGCTACAGACTCTTTTAAGTTTGTAGCATATTTATCAAATTTATTTGTAAACTTCAATGACTAGGATGATGGAAATTACATGTACCTCTTGTAGCTATGTGAGGCTCACACCAATTTGATGAATGACTTTGAGGCTTTGCCTCCCTTTTTTTGTAGTGGAATCATATTGCAAAAGAAGATGAGAACAAAAGGCATTAAGATATAATCCGCTCATGGTTGTTTATGTGATGCAGGAAACAATTCTTCTTCCAAGGCAGCAACTCGGTTCTTTATCAGAGAAAGACTCCCAACTGTCCAGAACATATCACAAGCAACGAGGTTTCTATGCTCAGATAATTTTGCAGAGGGTTGTAGAGAAAATGGTGGGCAGACAGAGGGCCTTGGTTCATAAAAAAAGAACTTATATGGAACTCAAGGGTCTTAGCTTCTTTGTGAATTTTTCTTCTTTGTAATAAGAACTCTTCATTGTATTTGAATTGACTGAATTGGGGATGTATTAGGAACGAGTCTTCTCACATTTATATTGACTGAACTGGGGATGTAATTTGAGTTTCCCTTTAAAAAAAATTCATGACTTTATGAATATTGGATGGAGTTTCCCTCTACCCCATTTTTTTTGTAGGATCTTTATTTGTTTTAGCTTGAGATGGGTTGAACTATTAGGGCATGTACTAGAAATGGCTAGATATGCCGTTACTATAAAAAAAATTAAAGACACTAGCTACGGATATAGTCCGCAGCCCTCAATAGTAGTCCGTAGCTTTATGTAGAGAAAATGCTACGGATTGGCTTTCTATAGCTACGGCTATTATCCGTAGCGAAACTAATATAGCTACGGACTATATCCGTAGCTAGATCATAAAAGGCTATGGCTACAACACCAATAGCTACGGATCGGATACGGGCCTTCTACGGATTATATTCGTAGCTATAGATGTAAAGCTACGAATATAATTCGTAGCCTTTGCCTAGTTTTTTGTAGTTGTAGCCTTCATTTCTAATCTTTCCTTTATAGCTACTTCCACCTCATACGTTAGCAAATCCATCAACTGGCCTGCAAAATCCAGAATATAAAACATAAAGAGTATCAGTATTATAATGTATGAACAAAAAAGGAAAAACAACAACAAAAGACAATGAAGCATCACCTACTCGTAAGAAATGCTAGGTGACAAGCTTGATAACTATTATATATGCATGATGAAGCTTCAGTACTGGGATGAAATTGGAAACCTGGAGGCAATTCCATTTGATCCTCTTTGGATAGAGCATTCACAAACAAAGCCAGCAAGCAGGGAAATTTTTAGTCAGCAGAGTCGAAGTAAGAGCGTGGACTGATCTGAAAATAAAAATAGGGTGTGGCCCCTATTCCAAGGCCCACCAGCAGGACCACATCGTACTTCTTGTAGTCTTGTGCTGGGGTGCCGTACAGGCCGTCGATCAAGGCCCTTGGGAAGCTGTCCACAGGAATTTAAAAAATAAGTAAATAATAGGAGAACCCATGAGTCCTTATGGTGGTTTAGACCATAGTTTAAAAACATGAGAGCTTGACTCAGACTAGAAACCTAGTTTGGGTTGGATGAGTTGAGTCAAGTTATTTTTGGAGTTTTGAGTCTTTTGAACGAGTCATGGTGGAATTGAGTTTTTCATCCCTTGTTAAAATCTGGTCGACTCGGCTCGACTCATTTTTTAAACATTGGTAATATTATAAGGTAATTTGGGATGACACTTTGATGCGTGGGTTGCTCTGAAATAATAAATTAATTGGAACTGTTCATCCAATGGGACCCACTTTGTAAATTGGACCGTTGACAATCCTAACCATTACTTACCCCGGTGCTAATTAGCGAAAATTCCGGCTGTCTTAAGTGGACCACTAAATGATGGACTTGGATAAAAATGGAGACCAAGATGGACTACTAATTAAGGTGGTTTGCAGACTATTAGAATATATAAACCAAGGAAGAAAATGTCTTACATTGGGCTGTTCCCTCCTTGCATGTCAGCTCTTAGTAGTCCGCTTTTCCCATTTGTTGGAGGCTGACAAACCTAAAAAACAAACGCATTGAAGTTATGATAAGTAGGAAGAGATTAATTAAGTGAAATAATCATAATTAAGATAGTGATTAGTTAAAACATATACCTCAGAGAATACAGATTTGAGCTGTCGGGTCCAATCTCCGAGCGTACGGAAGTGAATGCTTAGATAATCGTCTTAAGGGGCCGAAGTAATCGAGAAGGGAAGCCTGTATTTAATTATAAAAAGATTAGAATTATGCAATTTCGAATATCGAAGCCATCCATTAGGTGGTGGTGACCATGTAGATGCTCTCCCAAAAATAAATGTATTCCATTCAAAAGGTGGACCACCATTTCAGAAATAGATGTACGGCTAAACAAACTTCACCAAAAAAAAAAAAATTGGCCATAAATTTGTTTTGTAAACTATCACCCAACTGACGGGTGGACCAAGTTGATTCTTGGGCATGAGCATCCAAATGATGGTAGGCATATGATAAATTGAATAGATATAGTACCAATGTGCCAGGCTGGCACATGAGGTGGCATGTGCTTTAGCAACCTTGAGCACGTGTGGGGGTAGCATAGCTCATCATACCTTTCTGTCTCCATTTCCCATAAGGGAGCAAGAAGCTGCTACTAGTACTACCACTATACAGCTACCCTAATTGTAGATACAAGTTGATCCCCAAACACACATCTAGCAAAACTGCCTCATATACTCAAAACAGCTCTTTAAAGCAAACAAAAGAATCATAAACAAGAGTATCTTACCTTGGTCATCGAGATCAAAGGCCTCGTTGTAGATGTAATCATATGAGAGATAAAAGAAATAAATAATCCAGATGGAATGCTCCTCAGTTACGAGGCCCAGCTCCAAAGTGAAATCTCTTTGCATGCTTGTCATTGAAGGCATATTCCAATGGCAGAGGCTCCAGTGGAGAATCTACGCAACAGACCAATAAACTAGGAAAGTATGATGAAATAGAGACGCCGGCCCATAACATGATAGATTGCTTGATGAATTTTATGTTGAGACTATCTGCTTACCCATGTGACAACACACAAATGGGTAAACTCATCGGAAGAAGCTGCCCTCTATACTAAAATTTCAGCCATGCGACCATAACCTACAGACTTCAGAGTAGCACTGTTTAAGTCAGAAAAATTATGAGACAAATGAACCATATTGATTTAAAAGGAAATCTTTTCTTTTTTAAAATGCTTGGTCAAATAAATACGAATCTCTACCAGCATTCTACTCATAAAAAGAAGTATCTAACAACATTTTCTTGTCTAGAATAAGCCATAAACTAGGGTAAACCAAAAATAAATAAATAAACAAATGGAAAAATATTTTGATAATGTCTTGTAAGGAAGAAAAAATCAGCAGCAAGTTTCTTATATAATTATTAATTACAGAATAGATTCCAAAAAGAACAAAAAAAAAAAAAGAAGAATTGAAGTCTTACTGGAGAGTTTTTTTTATCTCCTAGAGAAATTCAGAAAGTGCAGAGTCAGCCTATTGCCGTATTTCATGGCTGGAATCGCTTAACAAACCTGAACATTTGATGCCCTATGAGTTTTCATGTAAATTCAAGTCACAATACAAGATATAGCTTAAAGGAGTTTGTTATTTGTCACTAAGGTATGGTTACCATCAAGAAAATCACTAAGGCATATTTAGAAGTGTCTGCTGAAAGCTTACAAAGGGCCGGCACACGTGTCTGATCAGAGCTTTCCATCAGAAGGGCTAGATCTTCTGGCCTTACAACCAGGCCATTAAACTCCTCTGGTGACCATAGCAAACAGAACAAATGGGCGAGCTAGAAAACTAATTTATATCACAAACGTGAGCCATATTGACATGCATACCTGAAGCGCCCAACAGCCATATAATACCCATCTGCACCTGCTTTCAACCATCTCCAAATAAAACTAGCCGAGCAACCATCCATCATCAGCATACGACCCTCAACAACCATCAATGCATTGAATTGGATTTTAATGTTTGGGTGGTAATCAGAGAATTCTCACAAACCACAAGCATGCACAGAAACAGAATGTATAGGTAAGAAGCTCAACATTTTTATTAACAAAGGAGAAGTTTCCCTTTACATTCACATGCATACACAAGTGATGGAGACTAAATCTAGACACATGATCTAGAATCAATTTTCATTCCAAAGCATTGCTGTAAATGTAAAGTATTATTATAAATTACTTATGCATTTCTCCTTCAAAATATGCACCAATAGCCCATAGTGGGAGATGGTTTCAACATAATGCAGGTGGGGCAATGGACACACATTATTGGTGTACCAATCAGATTTAGATAGCATTCACAACACTAACAAAAAAAAAAAATCATGTGGTGATACTATAAGATTGGTAGAAATATGTGCATGATTTTAAATAATCCTACAAAAGCTTGAAAATGCAAAGAACTGTAAATCCAACCAAAATAGAGATGAGCATGTGTGGTCCTTCCTCTAGATGTCAGCCCATGAAATAAGTGGGGTACAGGTGGACTGCACCAAAATAATAAACCGGATACAATTAACAAGTTTTGAATGGAGAATCGTATCCATATTAAGTCATATATCCCAATTCCCATTACATGTTCATTTCAACATCCATCCATCATTGGCATCAAAGCTTTAGTAGAAATTGCATTAGCAACTAAGAAATGATAGTTAACAGAAAGGCATGGTGAGCCATTATCTTAGATTTCTAAAGCATTGAATAGGAAAAGCTCAATACAATCAGAAAATAAATGTCTTCTTGGGGACTGGCATTACAGGAGAACGCGAAACAAAACATAGTTTTATTTTGGATAAAGGAAACCTAAAATTTGGATACAGAAAACTACTGAGGAGATATGGATTTCTGGTTAACATCTCTGTAGGTAATCAAGATAATTATAACTTGTACCTCAGAGAAAGTGGTTCTCTGAATAGCCCAATAAAATAGAAAATCAGGCTACCACAACTTCCGACAAATAAGACACAATCACTCAAGAAATCCACCTAACTAACCGAAGAAAAAAAAAAAAGCCTCAAAAAACAAAGATAGCATATGAAATTAATGGATAATAGAAATCAGATCATTTTCACCTGTGGTGGTTCCATGGGATAATGCTCATGAAGACTTGTAGTTAGTAGGATTCGTTTGAGTAGAGAGTCCTTGGAGCACCATTGAATTCCATAATCCGTCTTAAATATAAGAAATATATATAATGAGAAAAATTCAAACGTAAAAAAAAAGAAAAAGAAAATAGTAAAGTAGCGGTAAAAATCAGGTGGTTAATCGGACCACCTGAAATTGTAGTCCATAGTGGGGCTCATCACCATCACTTGAACCAATATTTACAAAATCCAGTATTCAAAAGTTACACAATCTGTAGAAAAAGTCCCTTTGCATTTTAACAAACAACTCCTCTGCATGTTTTTCTATACTAAGAGTTGAGACAAAAAAAATCCATCACCAGTCCCCAGCTTCAGAAACCCCAACAGTTTGAAGATTTGGCACACCAAAACCCATCGTTGGCACCAATCTCAACTCGACCCACCACCAGGTCCGGCAGTACCGCACCAAACCCTATCCGCAGCCTCTAAATCCAACTCCGGTCGCAAGACCCAAATCCCTAACCCTTTTCTCGTTGCAAACCCAGCTCCCACCCCTGCCATCTTCACTCTCCCCTTGTAGTTGCCGCCGCTGCCATCTCTATTTCACCATCGCCGAACCCAAACTCTTGTTGCTGCATCTCCAGCCCACCATCTCCAATCTTCGGAAACCCATTTACTCGATACGGATTTCACGTTTGTTGAAAATCATCTCCAATCTCCACAAATCCCTTTACTCGACAGAGTGAAACCTAATTTACGCAAAACGTACGCCTAGAATCCAAAATGATATGGATATAAGAGGGGAGAGAGAGAGAGAGAGAGAGAGAGAGAGAGAGAGAGAGAGATGGGGGGGGGGGGGGGATGGTGAATCGCGTTTGCTATGGTTTTGAGAGAGAGGTTTTGTTTTTTGCACGGGGGAAGGGGATACAGAAGCTTGTAGAGCGGAAGAATATTGATCTTCACGCATTCTGAAGGGATATTGGTCTCATAATCTATAATTATCCGTCCACGCCCAACAACTCGATGATATTTTGTATATCCATGCCGTCCATCTGTTTCTACAGCCCATTTTAGGATAACTTTCCAAAAATTATATAGATCCAAATTTCAAGTGGACCATAACACTAGAAATAGTGTGATTGAGTGCCCCACCATTAAAAATTCCAAAGAGCCCATCGTAAGGTTTTTGTAATGTTTATTTGCAATCCAAGCTCTTGATAATGTCAATAAAGTCTTGAAGAAGGGAAAATATAAAGATCAGATTGATCTAAAACTTTTGTGGCCCACAAAACGTTTTTAATGGTTATACATCACTGTTTCTAGTGATATGGTCCACCTAAGATTTGGATCTTCTTAGGATTTTGGATCACATCCTAAAATGATATGAAAAAAGAGATAGACGGTGTTGATATATAAAAACTACAACAAGATGGGCCCCACACGGTTAGGATAACACCCACGAGGTCAACAAGTTGCAGCGCAATTTGGACCTAAAAATTTGGCCTAATTTGGAAATCTAATCCATTCACTCTATTATATTCATCAATAACTTTGATTTGACTGGTCACTTGCCCTGATCAAGTTTAAGATGAGAAAGATACTAAATAGATAAAATTGATCAATGATGGGCCATATCTTGTAACCTAACCATTAGATTTGAGTGAAATTTAATCTAAACATCTAAAGTCATTTACTTTTCAATTTGGACCAATCAGATTGTCCAAAATTTGTCTAGCTCTAGACAAACTGATTGTGCACATTTAAAGAATCTTTTATACGGATATGATTTGGGCTTAATTTTGTTTTCAATAATAATTACCACGTTCTAAACATATCTGACCATTCAGATCAAGTTTAGGATGACTTGATCATAGAATTTGATCAATCTCATCATTATAAATTTTCCTTACAATTAATTAACATCATTATATTAGGGCCTTCATTTTTTGCACCAATGAACATGTATGTATGCATAAACCAATCTGATAACCAGTTAACTGAATGAGTGTAATTTTTCATTTTCAACTATCCAATAAATGTCCACCAATAAATTTGGCCCACTCATTTCAAATTTCTCGCTTTTATTTAAACCACAATTTTTCCAACTTTTTTTTCAAAATTGATAAAATCTCTTCTTCTTTTTTTTTTTTTTTTTATCAAATATCTCAACTTTTATTTTTTTTCAAAATATGAAATCTTAATTTTATTTTAAATCTCAAATCGTCATTTCCTTTTCAAATCTTTTTTTTTTTTTTTGAACTTTTTCAAACTTTTTCAAACTTATCAGTTTTATTCAAACTTCTCAACATTTAAAAAATACTGATTCTTTTTTTTAAAACACTAATTTCTTTATGTCAATTTCTTTTCCAAATTATCAATTTTATAAAAATATAATTTCTTTTCAAAAATTAATTTTTTTAAGCTTATCAATTTTATTCAAACGTCTCAATTTTTTTTTTCAAAAATAACCTTTTTTGTCTAAAAATGTTACTTTTTTTTTTCTAAAATCCTAATTATTTTTTAAATCTCAATTCTTTTTTTTTATCAAACATTGTCGATTTCTTTCCAACTTCTCAACCTTTTTTTTCGAAATCACAAATTTTTTTAAAACTTGTTAATTTTTATTTTCAAATTATTTTTTTTTTATCAAAATCTCCATTTTTTTTACATCACATTTTTTTCTTCAAAATTTCAATTTTATTTCAAACTTCTCTAACTTTTCAAAATGTCAATTTTTTAAAGCTTCTCGATTTCTTTTCAAAATATCATTTTTTTAATAAAACTTCTTAATTTTTTTGAAATACAAAATCTTAATTTCTTTATAAAAATTTCAATTTTTTTACAAACTTATCAATTTTATTCGAACTTCTCAACTTTTTTCAAATGGCCATTTTTTTTTAAATCTAAATTTTTTGAATCTTATTATTTTTCTAAATCTCAATTTTACTAAAAAAATTGTTAATTTATTTTCAAGCCTCTCAACTTTTTTTGTTTGAAAATCACAATTTTTTTTTTTAACTTCACAATTTTCTTTTTCAAAATGTTTAATTTTGTGAAAATGTGAAAAGAAATTTCAAACATATTAATTTTATTCAAATTTCTCAATTTTGTTTTTAAAATCACTTAAATATCAAATTTTTTAATTTTTAAAAAATATCAGTTTTTTTTCAGTATCTCATTTTTCTTAAATTTTATTTTCCGACGGGCCTTATTCCGCGTATTTTTTCGGGCTGGGATTAGCGACGGACCAACGCCGTCGTTAAATAGCGACGGGCTAAGTCCGTTGGAAATTAAAATCTTGCGACGGACTATGTTCGTCGGTAAATCCCGCGACGAAATCCCGCCTAAATTTCTCAAAAGCGACGGAATATTTTCGAATACGACGAATAAGATCCGTCGTTAAACCAAGCAATTTTGCGACGGTCAATGTTCGTCGCAAAATCCGTTGCAAATTTGCCTTTTTGACGTAGTGTAACAACATAAAAATATCTCTCAGAACGGTTAAGTTCACAGTGTGAAGCTTGCATTTTGTACACGCTGATTTTATTTATTTATTTTTAATCTTCTCTTCATCTGGTGAACACACCTGATTGACTAGTTTGATAAAAGATACACACCATGGTGGCTGCACCCACAAACCGATTGTTGGTCCATTTTTCCAGGTGGTGTGGCCCATCAAAGATATAGATCTAGTTGATGTTTGGCATAAAACCCTAACATTTGAGGATTGAAGACGGGGTGGATTTTACATTTATGTGATGGTGGGCCCCACAGGATTGGGTGTTTGCGAAGGAATCGGCTTGCGTGCGGAGTTACTCCGCACGCTCTTATCGTGCGGAGTAAACTCAGTTGGGCCCACCTAGAATGTATGTGCTTTATCTATTCCGTCCACATGTTTTTCTAGCTCATTTTAGTGGTTGAGCCCAAAATTTAAGCATTTTCAAATCTTAAGTGGACCATGCCAGGGAAACAGTGGGAATAATGATTTCCACCGTTGAAACCTTCCCAGGCCCTACAGTGATGTTTATTTGTCATCCAACCTGTTCATAAGATCACATGGATATGGATGAAGGGAAAACAAAAATATCAGCTTGATCCAAAACTTCTGTGTCCTCCGAGAATTTTTCAATGGTAGACATTCAGTTCACACTTTTCTTATGGTGTGGTCCACTTTAGATTTTGATATGCTTCATTTTTTGGCACCATACTTAAAATTTTCTGTTAAGATGGATGGACGGAGTGGATAAAATATGTAAATCACTGTAGGCCCCACAGAGTTTACTCCGCACTCTAGCGTGCGGAGTTACTCAGTACGCAATCCGCTTCCGTTTGCGAAGATCGTTGATAAGATGGGGTTCACTACAGATAGAATCTCCTAGATGCACAACTCCAGCCGATGGCTAAACAAATATCGGGCTGGAAAACAAAAACAAAAAGAATATGGTTAAAGAAAAGAAAATACAGCAAGAATTCACACATAACTAGAGATGCGGAACAATCCGATCTGAGTAGAACATGGATCAGATCGGATCGTTCGGCTCCTTGAGTGGGTGTGTTTGAACAATGTTTGAACAAACATTCGAATAGGGTGACTCTGCTCAAATTCAGTTTGGTCGGATCCAGCTATGTTTGAACATGTTCGAACGTATGGATTTCGGACAATTTTTACTGAGTTTGAACAATCTCTTTTTTTTTCGCTTGAAAATATTTTTTCTACTGCTAAGTAATGAATATTGATTTGTTCACAAATTACGTATCACAAATGACAAATCATAAGGTTTAAAGTTTTTAACTAAATAAATAAATAAGCAAAACATATATTGATAGTTAACATCCCAATGTTTCCTATGGTGTGGTCCACTCGAGCCTTCAATCCACTTCAGTTTTTGGACAATGCCATATATGATCTTTAAAAATGGATGGACAGCTTGGAGAAGCAAATATATCATTATGGGTCCCATAGAGCACTGATAGGACCGTCCACCTCTAGATAGGTCCTAGTGGGGGTAGATTGGTAGTACCCAATCCGCGGACATGAGTTGGCTGGTGACGCGAACACCAGTTAACAAGCTGGTGTCAAAGCTTTATGGGTCCCATCATGATGTATTTGTTTTATCTGCTCCATCCATCCATCTGTACAACTCATTTTGATGCATTAAACAAACAATGAGGCAGATACAAAACTCAAGTTGACCACACCACAAGAAACAGTGAGGAGAATGATGTCCACCATTGAAACCTTCCTAGGGCCCACAGTCATGTTGATTTGTCATCCAACTCTCTCTCTCTCTCTCTCTCTCTCTCTCTCTCTCTCTCTCTCTCTCTCTCTCTCTCTCTCTGTACACACACACACACACACACACACACACACACACACACGAGCAAGTCGAGTTGAGTTGGCCAATATTCGAGTTTAAGTCGAGTTGAATAGAGCTATGATTGAAACCGACTTGAATTTTTTTTTTCCGAACAAACCCTGTTTGTCGAACACGAAGACTTTCTGTTCGAACAGAGTTTTACTGAGTCGATCCGAGCCAATCCAACCGATCAAACTCGGTTCGTGTCCAGCTTTACACCTAACTGAAAGGGCAACCAAATATTGTATAAAGGATAGCAGATCATGGAATTTTTGTTGTTGAGTCATGGAAAGTGATGATGGATTTAGTATGCAGAGATATATTAGAAAATTCAAAATATTAAACCAGAAATAATAGAAGAAGTGTCTGGAGAGCTAAGGCATGTTACTATTGCTGTCTTAAAGATAAATTTGCCCCCATGGAAAGACGATCCCTAGCACATTGGTCCCAATAAGTCTACTCCCTGAAAGATACGACACCCCGATTCATAGCTCAAATGGTAGACTGAGTGAAGATAGCCTTGTTTCAACACTGAGGTCTTGGTATCGATTCCCATAGTAGGGGTGGCTAACATTATAGTGTGATTAACAAGGGGTGTGTGTACTAACAAAAAAAAATGTCTACCCTGGGATATAACAACTCTCCTTGAAGATGAACAACTTTAATCATCTACACTCACAATCTTAGCCACACAAACCCAAGAAAGCTCGAGTTGATTTGCTCAGAAAGATCTTAAAAAAAACTAGAGAGAAGAGAGAATTTTTCGGATAGATTCGCAAATGAGAGGAGATGACTTTATAAAGAGAAGGTAAGTAGCCGTTGGGGCTCGAGGTGCATCCGAGCAGCGTAATAAATGCACGTCGGTGCATAACGACTCGTTATTTATTAGGAAGGTGTACAACGGCTCTTTGTCTTCATGTGCATGAGCAAGAAAATATCTCTGTAGGGAGATAAAATAGGTAGATCAAAGATACACCGCACTGCACCGCGGCAGCAACTCAGCCCATTTGCATGCGTGCCTGGTTGCTCCCATGGCATACCCTTATTTTCCAATACAAAGGATTAGCAAAGGCTTTTAATATAAAAAGTTAGTTTTTCAAACTACTTTTTAATGTGGGATTAAACTAAACTCAGTTAAGGAAAGTGGGTCAACAAGAGGCAAAAACAATTTTCCAAGATTTTTCAAATCCAAGATTTTTTTTTAATCTAACAAGCGAGGTTTGCATATCTCCCAATTTGAACATCAAATATGGTCCACACTTCTACAAATTGAAAACTCAAATGTACCATATAAATTCTCAACTCGAGCACTGTATAATGGAAGCATTGAACTGTCGAATTTGGGTCTAATGGACTTTTTTCTAGTGTGGCTGGTCTGTGTTGAAGCCACAATGAATCCCTATGCCGTCTCTTCTCATTGATACATGTCATTTTCGATGACAATAGCTCACAGAACATGCCATGGTCTGTGTTGAAGCCATGGGGAATTCTTATGTAGTCGCTTCTCATTGATACATGTCATCAGCGATGACACCAGCTCACAAAACCACAACTGATTTTTTCCCTCTCCCTGATGGATTGCGTACTACACCACAACTTTTAAGGTATGGAAGTTCTTTGGCCCCACCAGAATTTATGTGTTAGATCCACACCGTCCATCAATTTTTTCAGATCATTCTAGACCGTAAGCCTAAAAATGAGGCACATCCAAAGCTCAAGTGGACTACACCACAAAAAGCAGCGGGGATTGAAGGATTGCCGTTGAAACCTTCTTAGGGTCTAGCTTGAGGTTTATTTGCTGTCAAACTTGTTCATAAGGTCACATAGACCTAGATGAAGGAAAACACAAATATGAGCTTGATCAGGGACTTTTGTGGCCTAAAAAAGTTTCAACGATAGGCATCAAATTCCCACTATTTCCTGTAGTATATATGGCTCACTTGAGCCTTGGATTTGCCTCTATTTTAGTCTCATGCCCTAAAATGATATGGAAAAATGGATGGATAGTGTGGATATCTAACACATATACCATGATGGGGGCCACATAAGTTCCACATGTCAACACTTTTGGATTTCTTCTCCCCCATAATGTGCTGCAACATCACAAGCAACGGAATTTCTTAACACATGTGAAATTTAGCAGATCCTTTGGGGCTCTTTTAGGTGTTTGCGTTAGAAATTCTTTAGAGAAGGTAAAAGAATGTGACTATTTGGACATGTTTGCTTATGTCCTCCCGCTCTAATATCATGTCAAATAACCAGTTGCTTTAAAGCTCAATCCCTTAGAGGATGGTGTATCAATGTATATAAAGGTACTTTAATGACAGCTCGTCCATCGGATGACTCTTCCTGTGTTCACCTTAGGTAACAAAAAATTAGCTCGATCCAAAAGTAAAGGGGATCACACCAAAGCTTTCACATGTTGCGGTTATTTTTTTTATCACTTTTTTAGGAAAGAATCAGAAATGAAAAACAAAAGTAACAAAAAAAAGGAAAACGAAAGAAAATAAAAAACAGACCCGAACCCATCTCCTAACAAAAACAAAAAACTAGGGAGCCCAATCTCTGAAATACACTAATGCCCTTGAGAAAACCCCTGTAGCAAAAGAAGCATAGAGGTCCTGAAACATCAATTGTTACGTTCGGTCCAAACAACCCAAATGATAGCCAAAAGAAGAATATGCCACTTTTTCTTACCTAAAGCACCTCCAGAATCAGCATACCAACTACTAAAAAGGGAATCGATGGAGGAAGGCATAACCCAAGCGACTCTTGCTAATATGAGCACACTCCACCAAATATCAGAGAAGAAGGGACAATGGATGAGGAGGTGATTCACTGTCTCTTCATCTTTCATACAGAGAAGGCAGTCATTAGGGAGCTACATCCCTCTTTTTATGAGATTATCTACTGTCAGAATTCTATTTCTACCAGCCAACCAACCAAAGGCCACAATCTTCGGCGGCACACCATAAGACCAAACTGTGCCTGTATGAGAAGGAGAACAACTGGAAGAGGACTCCATCGAGTTGTAGAAGGAACGAACTGAGAAAACTCCCTTGATTGAAGGCATCAAGAAGGTAGAGTCCTCCAGCTTCAAAGTATGAGGGATGGGAACCCTCTGCAAAAATAAAATAAGACGAGTGAGATTGTTAAGCTCAAAGACAAAAACGTTCCATCGGAAATGGGGTTCCAAAACCCAGAGGATCCAATAGTACTAAAACAATCCTTAACCAATACATTAAAGTTAGCGGCAATGTCGAAAAGGCCAAGGAAACAATCTGCTAAGATTCGATTACCAAACCAAATGTCCAACCAGAATATGATTTTAAACCATTTTTCCAAAGAAAAGGAAATCCTATCAAACATAGGTGCTGCCGATTTCTCTACCCCTTTCCAGAGAAAGGAGGCTCGGTATAGGAAGGCCTAGTCCACCAACCCGACTAAGACGTGCCATACTTAACTGCAATGATCTGGTGCCACAGAGCATTTTCCTCATAGTCGGATCTTCACACCCATTTAATTACCTAAAAGAGCTTCATTAAAAAGAGCCAAATCGTTGATATTAATAAGAAGAGAAGACCTCTTTCCAATTCAGAAGGAAAAATTATTTTCCCCCATTAGAACATCCTTTCCATAAAAAATTTCTTCTAACCTGGTCAATTTTAGCAATAATAGGTATGGAGCACCTAAAGAGAGACAAAAAATACACCGGTAAGTTAGAAAGGGAGGCTTTAATAAGGTTCAACCTACCACCTAAAGAAAGGGAATTAAGGTTCCAGGAGGATAATTTTCAATCTATCCTTTCAAGAATCCTATCCCAAAGAGCAATGGGAGGCTTTCCTACACAAAGAGGCAACCCATGATAGATAGTAAGCAAGGAACATACCTTAAATCCAAAAGAGTCGGCCAGAGAAGAGCAAACCTCATGATCTAAGTTAATAACAAAGAATTTCGATTTAGAACGATTAATTTTCATCCCTAAGATGACCTGAAACCAGGAAATAGCCATACTTAGAAAAATAACATGGCATACTTTTTTTTTTTTTTTTTCAAAAAATGACTATATATTCAAGGACCAAGCAACAAGCCGGCAACATAGCCTGCACGACTTCGGGCAGCCCGAGACCCCAAAACCGGCTCGAGCCACCTATCCTGAAAACTATACAAGCCTCTACAAAAACTACAAAAAATCAGTCCTAATGTTGCCCAGCCCCACACGGTCCATAAATAGCTCACCACGGACCTTGGCCGAAAGAAGAGCGGCATCCTCAATGAACCTGCTAGCTTGAGATCCGCTACCCTCCTTGGCAAGCGAGTCGGCAACTACATTTGCCTCTCTCGGAGTGAAGGAGAAGCTGACGATTCTATCTTTACTCTGATTTTGAATTCTAGCCCACCAGTACCACATCTTCCAAGAAGAGATCCTATTCTTAGCGAGCGCGTCGACCATGCTTTTGGAGTCGCTTTCAATGACTATTCTCATGTATCCCCTCTCCACCCCTAGGCAAAGCCCTTCCTGGATAGCTCGCAGCTCCGCTATGCCATTAGAGCCTATTCCATACCCACTGGAAAAAGCAAATAGGAAAGCGCCCTTCGAGTCTCTTCCAACTCCGCCTCCCCCTGACAGACCCGGATTACCTCTGGACGAGCCATCTACATTGATCTTGATCCATCCCTCTACAGGCCTCACTCATTTGACATGGCTAGAACTCCTACTGCGCTCGGCTAGAAAGATTAGCCCCAGGTCCTGGATGGCCTCCAGCTTCGCTCGGCTCGCCGACTTCGGATGAGGGAGATCCTTGGCAATGACCGCCAGCCAGAATTTAATCCTAAGGATCACCTTATCCTCACCAGCCTTTACCCCCTCGTATTTGATCTCGTTTCTCGCCTTCCAGATCTCCCACATGATGATGGACGGGAGAATGCCTGTAATAACACCCCAATTGTCCTTGGCGGACGCCCCACTCCACCATTGCGATGCCCTTTCCAGTGGCGATTGACCTCTGATGATGGACAACTCCATAAGAGGACTGAAATAACTCCAGATGGTGGAGGCTATTCCACCGTCCACAAAGAGGTGCTCCAGAGTCTCCACGCTGGGGGTCCTTGGAGGGCCACAGCAACTACATCTGGAGGCTAAGGGGATACCTTTCGCTTGAACTCTGTCGTCCACTGGGATGGCTCTGTGGAACAGCTTCCACATAAATACTGCAATTTTTGGCGGATTTTTCGCATGCCACACCCACCCAGACCAACTCCTCCGCACCCCTACCTGCCTGCACAGATTCCACGCTGAGGACGTGGTGCAGTTCCCTGCAGGAGTTCCGGTCCAAATCACATGGCATACTTGACATTCTTCTGCTTCATAGAAAATAAGGGTACGTATCGTCTGCAAATTAGGGCTGAAAGTCGGGCGAGTTCAATCCGACCGACCCAACATTGGGTTGGCATAGGGCAGGAAGTATCGGATCCAATCTCGAGCTTGGGTTATGCAAATATCTACCCGATAAAGCTTGCCCGACCGAACTCGAACCCAATCTATATACAAGTTACTTATAATTTTATTATACTTAAGTGTACTTATTAATTTATATTACTTTAGTAAGTAAACTTATAATGTTTAAAATTTGATATGCTTGAGTTTTAAAGGAGTAATTATCCTATATTTTAGCTTGTTTGTTTAGAAAAAGTGAAGTTCTTTACAATAAATAACTATATATATAATTAATGAAGCCATAAGTATAAAAAATATAGACATGCATTGAAACATAGTAGACTAATGTAATAACAAAAATATTTGCATGTATTAACCTGACCAACCCGACCAAGCCCACTTGGGTTGGGCTTGGGTTGAGAATTTCCAATCTGAGGTTGGGTTGGGCTAGGGTTGAGGTATAAGAACCTTGGGTTGGGTTAGGGTTGAGCACCAACTCAACCCATTCCGCTCAACTTTCAGCCCTACTGTAAATTGAAGATGAGAAATAGGCAAGACAAGCTTTCCGCAGCAAAACCTCTGAAAGTACCTAATTGTTGACTGTGAAAAATCATACCACTCAAAGCTTCTGTGATCAACACAAAGAGAAAAAGGGAAAGAGGATCCCCCTAGCGGAGCATCCTAGAAGCCTTGAAGTAACCAAGTGGCGAACCATTAATAAGGATGGAGAATTTCAAAGACGCAATGCAGGATTTAATCCAGGCTCTCCATCTAAAACCAAATCTCACAGAGGAGAGCATTTGGTCCAAGAATGCCCAATCAATATGGTCATATGTTTTTTCCAAGTCCAATTTACACATTACACCCGCTTTCTTGGATTTTGACTAAGAGTGCAAACATTTCTTAGCTATCAGGATAGAATTCAAGATTCCGCTTTCTTCCACAAAAGCAAACTAGAAAGGAGAGACAATTTTGGATATAACAGTCCTTAACCTTTAACTCAACACTTTTGCCAAAATTTTATAAGGGCTTCCAATAAGGCTAATAGGACAAAAATCTTTCACATTCTAGGCTCCTTTAATTCCACCTTTGGGATGAGAGCTATGAAGATATTACCTATATCGAAACACAACCTATTATGATCATAAAATTTAGAGTAGAAATCTGACAAATCAAAAGCCACAATATTCTAGAAAATTTGAAAGAAAGTCAAGGGCCTGTTTGGATTTGCAGAAAGGGTGGGAAAGGAATTAAATTATATTTCCCGAGAAACCTTATTTCCAATAAAGTGTGGGAAAGGAAATTCTATTTCTCATGTTTGTTTATCAACTACATTTTCTTGAGAAAATTGTTGTCTATTTTCAAATCATATGTTTGGCAAAATAAAATTTTCTTAAGAATTTTTTTTTTTTTAATTTAAATCTCAAAGTACTTAGAATACAATGCCAACCTCAAAGTACTTGATCAACCACTTAAATGGAATATTGGCATCCACATACGAACCTTTGTTCATCTTGTCCACACAATTTCTTGTGGACAGGCCCATTTAAGCTGTGAATCAGACTATTTTTTGTCCCAGTGCCTAACACTGAAGCTAACCTAAGTTTTGGTGTTAGCTTCAGTGTTATGTGGTTATGTGCATTCTTGTTCTCACTCAAGACAATGAAACCCTTACCATGGGGCCCACCTTAATGTATGTATTCCATATCCACGCCATCCATCCATTTGACCATATTATTTTTGGGCATGAGTGAAAAAATGAAACAGATCCAAATATCAGGTGGACCATACCATAAGAAGCAGT
Source organism: Liriodendron chinense (assembly GCA_003013855.2). Classification (NCBI taxonomy): domain Eukaryota; kingdom Viridiplantae; phylum Streptophyta; class Magnoliopsida; order Magnoliales; family Magnoliaceae; genus Liriodendron; species Liriodendron chinense. Next base: position 296,374 of record PVNU02000446.1, on the reverse strand, counting down.
GGTGAATTACCATTAAAAACTTCTTTATGGGCCGTAATAGTTTTGGATCAAGCTGATATTTATTTTTTTCCTTTCATCTAAGTTTGTTTGACCTTATCCACAGGTTGGATGGAAAATAAACATTACAGTGGGCCAGTTTTTAATGATAGGGCATTCAATCACCACTGTTTCTTTATAGTATGGTTCGCCTCGTATTTGGATATGCTTCATTTTTGGGTTTGCACACTAAAATGATCTAAACAACCAGATGAACTACATGGATGTAGGATACATACATCAAGATGAACTGCATGGATGTAGGATACATACATCAAGATGGGCCCATGGTAAGGGTTGCACTGTCTTGGGTAACTCCAGTACGCGCCTCCAGAAAAAACTGGCGGGGATTGGGTGCTACCCCACCAGAACCTAGCGAGATGGACAGTCCTGTTAAGTGCTGCGTGAGGCCACTGCGATGTATGTATTTTATCCATTCTATCCATCCATTTTGAAAAATCATTTTAGGTGCTCATTCAAAAATTGAGGCAGATCGAATTCTCAACTGAACCACACCACGCGAAACAGTGGGATTGAATGCCTACTGCTAAAAACCTCTTGGGGCCAACAGAAGTTTTAGATAAAGCTGATATTTATATTTTACCTTCATCCAAGTCTATGTGACCTTGTGAACAGATTGGATGGGAAATAAACATCATGGTGGACCTAGGAAGGCTTCAACAGTGAGGGCTATTGTCACCATTGCTTCCTGTAGTGTGGTCCACTCGAACCTTCGGTCTGCCTCCTTTTTGGGCTCATGTACTAAAATGATCTTTGGAAATAGACAGACAGCTTGATAAAACAAAAATATCATGGTAGGCTCCATAGAGCCTTGAGAGGACCTTCTATCCCTAACTAAGTTCCATGAGAATTGTACCCAATTCGCGCCCAAGAAAATGTAGGAAAGGAAACTTGATTTCTCATGGTTGTAGGTAAGAAAATAAAAGTACCATTTTAAATGAAAATTAACTATATTGGAAATTAGATTTCCTTTCTTTTTCTGTCATTTTGGTGTTTACAAACAGAAGAAAGGTGGTTTCTCGAGAAACCCTATTTCTTTTCTCACCGTTTCATTGAATCCAAAACAGGCCCTAAAGGGAAACCATCGGGCCAAGGAGCTTTGTCCCTAGCTGGGTTGCCGATTACTTTGATTTCCTCCGAAAGAAAAGGGCTCTACATACACCTTATATGCTATTGTTGGACATATTGGATGGCATATACAATATATGGCGGGCCTCAAATAACATCTGAAAACTTTCCACGGTGCGTTCCACATCCCCGATATTCCTTGCCATGTTGCTCACCTGAGGTGTTGGATCGGATGAATTTTGGCTCAAAAGCCCAACATAATGTCCAAAACTGATGGATGCAGTGGATGTTGCATACGCAATAGCTATACGGTGGGCCCCACAAGGATCAAACACTGTATCCCCTGGCTAAATTAGTGACGCAGGGAGGACGTGGTAGGTCGATCACCGTCTCCCTAACCGATAGTTTCTCAAATCCACGAGAAGAAAGAAAAGATAAAAAAGAGGAATTTAATTCCAAATAATTGTTTATTGAAGATTGAATGAATAATAACGAAATTACAATGCATATAAATAGGAAACTAAACCCTAGGTAAAGTATCAGAATCCAACTCCAACTTAAACTCCTAGAAAACGCAACTTACTATAAATAGTAAACTTACTATTTATAGAAGTCGTTCAATCCTACTAGAACTCTTGGTTTTCGGCCAAAAATAGAAAGTTTTCAAACGGCCTCAACCACGTTGTTCTACTAAATATTCTAAGCCCTTTTCATGTTGGACACTAACTCTAAAGCCCTACAGATGCAAAGTTATGATTGAATTAAAACTTACTATAAATAGTAAAACTGAAAATAAACTAGTCTAATGACCGTCGATACGGTCGATTCTCGCGGTTCCGGCTTGGGCAACCCGGCATAGCCGGGTTGGTTGGCTAAAGTAGCTCGAGCTACCCCAAATTGATATATTATACGTCCCGTAACTCATTCCGGATTGTGAGATACGACCGATTTACGGTCCTAACGGTCCGGATCACTTTCGACCCCGAACGGTCTTCTTTTGCTCCATCTGGGCCATGAAATAATCAGCGACCCGTTCTACATCAGTCTCCTCCACTTCGAAACAACTCAACCCCGAGTTCTCGTCCAGCTTTGGTTCATGATATTCGTACAGATCTGCCACGTTGAAAGTCCTTGAAATCTCCATGTCATCCGAAAGATCAACAACGTAGGCATTATCATTGATCTTGCGAATGACCGGTACCGGTCCAATCTTCTTTTGCTTCAACTTGTTGTAGGTCCCGGTAGGAAATCGCTCTTTACGTAGGTGGATCATCACCTGATCACCTATTTCGAACACTTTGGCGCGCCGATGCTTGTCGGCCGCTTCTTTGTACTTTTCGTTCGAAGCTTGTAATTTGTTGCGCACGTCTGCATGTATGTCCATGATTCGGTCTGCCATATGTTCAGCTGTAACGCTCATGCCCGGAAGCTTGGGCAGGGGAACCAAATCGAGTGTGTGATGAGGAACGCACCCATAAACAATCTGGAACGGAGATTTTCCTGTCGATCGGTTTACCATGTTGTTGAACGCAAACTCTGCTTGAGCCAGGGCCATGTCCCACTGCTTCGGTTTGTCACCTGAAAGGCAACGGATGAGATTCCCCAATGTGCGGTTGACGACCTCAGTCTGTCCATCTGTTTGTGGATGATAAGCACTGCTGAAGTGAAGTCGTGTACCGAACCGATTCCACAAGGCTCGCCAAAAGTGGCTAACGAACTTTGTGTCCCGGTCTGAAGTGATCGTCTTAGGAATCCCATGTAGTCGCACAACCTCTCTGAAGAAAAGGTTCGCAACGTGTATCGCATCAAAGGTCTTCTTGCACGGAATGAAGTGTGCCATCTTGGAGAATCGGTCTACCACTACGAACACTGAGTCCATGCCGCGTTGTGTTCGTGGGAGCCCTAATATAAAATCCATAGATAAATCCTCCCAAGGGGCATCTGGCACGGGTAATGGAGTGTAAAGACCTATATTTTGAGATTGTCCCTTAGCGGTTTGACAAATATGACATCGTTGTACAGCCCTGCCAACATCACGAGGAAGTTGCGGCCAGTAATACCGCTCTTCCACTATCGCTCGAGTCTTATCTCGTCCTAGATGACCGCCGAGGCCACCGCCGTGCAGCTCGATAATAATTTTGTCCCGTAACGAACTCTGCGGGATGCAAAGTCGATTTCCTTTGAAGAGGAAACCATCTTGAATTAGAAGGTCACTCGGGTGCCCCTCTTGGCACTTTTTCCACGCATCTGCAAAATCCTCGTCTTCGGCATAAAGTTCCTTGAGACAGTTGAATCCGATCACCTCATTGCTCACCGTAATAAGAAGGGATGCATGTCGGCTTAGTGCATCTGCCACCTTGTTTTGCTGCCCTGATTTGTGTTTCAGAACGAACGTGAATTCCTGTAAAAACGAATCCATCTAGCATGCATACGATTCACATTAGTCTGAGTATTGATAAATTTTAAGGCCTAATGATCAGTGTACAGTATAAATTCCCTTTGAATAAGATAATGGCGCCAATGGCGCAGTGCCTGAACCACTGCATATAATTCAAGTTCATAGGTCGACCACTTCTGTCGTGCGTCGCTGAGTTTCTCACTGTAAAAGGCAACCGGTCAGCCCTCTTGAGAAAGGACTCCCCCAATGCCGACAATAGATGCGTCGCATTCTACCTCAAATAGCTTATCGAAATTAGGGAGTACCAAGACCGGGGTAGTGGACAACCGATGTTTAATTTCTGCAAAGCTCTTCTCAGCCCCATCGGTCCATTGAAACGGACCCTTCTTCATACAGTCGGTAATCGGCGCGACGATACTGCTGAAGTTCCGCACAAATCGACGATAGAAGGTCGCCAACCCATGAAAACTTCGTACCTCATGAATGTTTGTCGGAGTCGGCCAATCCCGAATAGCTCGAACTTTTTCTTCGTCCACTCGGATACCCGTGGACGACACAATGAACCCCAGAAACAATAATTGATCAGTTAAGAAGCTACACTTTTTCAGATTTAAGTATAGCTTGTTGTCGGCCAACACTTGTAGTACTTTTCTGATGTGGGTCATGTGCTCCGTTTCATCCTGACTGTATATTAGAATGTCGTCAAAGTAAACGACAACGAAACGGCCAATGAATGGCTTCAACACTTGGTTCATTAAACGCATGAAGGTGCTTGGTGCGTTGGTCAAACCGAAAGGCATAGCCAGCCACTCATATAGCCCTTCCTTGGTCTTGAAGGCCGTTTTCCACTCGTCACCTGGCCTAATACGGATTTGATGGTATCCACTCCGTAAGTCCAATTTCGAGAACACCTTGGAGCCCTCGAGCATGTCCAGCATGTCATCCAACCGTGGCATTGGAAATCGATATTTAACTGTTATTTTATTGATCGCGCGGCTATCGATGCACATACGCCATGTTCCGTCCTTCTTTGGAGTAAGGAGTGCCGGAACGGCACACGGGCTCATGCTCTCTTTAATAAGACCCGTACGGATCAGTTCCTCCACCTGTCCCTGTAAAATTTCACACTCTTTCGGACTCATCCGATAGTGCGGTCGGTTGGGTAGACTGGACCCTGGGATAAGGTCGATGTGATGTTGTATGTCTCGCATGGGAGGCAACTCATCAGGTAACTCTGTAGGCCAAGTACTTCGAAATTCTTCCAGCAGCGGTTTAAGGCGTTGAGGATTATTAGAGGATCCTGGCTCCTCGCATTTTACCATAACGGCATAAATCTCGCCCATTTCCTTTGATTCCTTAACAAACTCGCGAATGGTAAGGAGAGAGTTCCCCTCCACTTTAGAAGCTTCAGGGTGTTTGTCTGGTGTCATAGGGGCCAAAACAATTTTCCGACCATCCTTGGTGAACATGTATATGTTTTCCCGTCCACTGTGGGTCACATCTCGATCCGATTGCCATGGCCGCCCAAGTAACATGTGGCAGGCTTCCATGTCAACCACATCACAAAGGACCTCGTCCTTATAGCTTTTACCAATGGAAAATGAAATAATGCATTGATGAGTTACCTTGGTTTCGTTCACCTTCTTGATCCAGCTGATAGAGTAAGGGGTAGGGTGCTTCGTCAAAGGCAGATGTAACTTATCCACCATAATTCTCGAGACAATATTTTCACTACTCCCACTGTCTATGATCACGTCACAGACTTTGCCCTTCACGGTGCACTTTGTGCGAAAAATATTATGTCGTTGTGGGTGCACTTCCTTCTTGGGGGCGTAAAGTAGTCGTCTTACTACTAGCGATTCCCCATGATCTTCAGTCAGCCAATCGACATCTTCTGTGTCCCCCTCTTCGGCCTATTCCAATTCAGGGTTGTCTTCTGTTAATTCACCTTCCGCGCCGCCTTCATTCGTAGTTAAGTGTGCTGCGGGACGTTGAGGGCAAGCGTTCGACCAGTGACCTGGTTGGCCACAACGGAGACAATGGTCTGGTCTTGGCCGACCATACGGGTTGGGGATCCTGCTGGAACCCGCTGTAGTGGGAGTTGTACGTTGAGGTCTTGAGGAACCGCTTCCCCCGTCCCGGTTCGTGACCGTAGGAGGTTGAGGACGCCCTCCTATAGGCTCCTTGCCTTTGGCCAGCGTTGTATCCTGAGTGGGTCCGGTGTTGGGATTCGTGTTGCCGGATAGGGTCGGGTAGGGGGCCGTGACAACTGTGTTTCTGCTCGAGTGGCCAATTGGTTGGCCTCACTCAACGTTCATACTGGATGCATCTGGACTCGATCCTGGATTGCAAATCGCAACCCACCAATGAATCGTGATACTTGTTGTGCCTCTGATTCCGATAAATTATTCCATGTAGCCAATCGTTGGAATTCTTCAAGATATTCGGCTACGGTTCGATTTCCCTGACGACAATTTTGGTATTGTTGGAACAAAATTTGTTCATAGTCGCTAGGGAGGAATCGAGCTCTAAGAAGTTGTCTCATTCTAGGCCATGTTCGGATGGGTGTCTTATTCTGACGGGTGCGGGAAACCTGTAGGTTTTCCCACCATGCTGAAGCACCGGATTTAAATTTATAAGCAATTAGTTTTACCTTCTTGTCGTCCGGCACTTCCATATAGTCGAAGTATCGCTCGACCTCTGCCAGCCAGTCGAGGAACTCTTCTATTCGAAGTAGGCCATTAAAGCTGGGAAGATCAGCTTTGCCCCGATATTCTCGTTCTGCTCGTTCCACACGCTCATTCCCTAGCGCAGGTCGTCGTACCAAAATGTCTTCGACCTCATCATCGCTTGGTTCTGATTCATCTGGTGTAGCCCTACGATTATCCACCTGGGGTGCTCTACGGACAACATGATTGTCCCGTATAGCAACGGTTGGTGGTTGTTGGTCGCCTTGGGCTCGAAGCGGAGCTAGCGATGCTGCAATCTGGTCGAGGGTTGCCTGTATACCTTGCAGGATCAACCAGTTCTCCCATTGCGCTGCTTCGAAAGCTATCGCCGTTAGATAGTCCCTTGGAGCACCGTCCTTAGGATGAGGATCCATCCCTTCATTAGAGGTCATCGTCCTGAGGAAGAAACCTCTCTCTGATACCAATGACGCAGGGAGGACGTGGTAGGTCGATCACCGTCTCCCTAACCGATAGTTTCTCAAATCCACGAGAAGAAAGAAAAGATAAAAAAGAGGAATTTAATTCCAAATAATTGTTTATTGAAGATTAAATGAATAATAACGAAATTACAATGCATATAAATAGGAAACTAAACCCTAGGTAAAGTATCAGAATCCAACTCCAACTTAAACTCCTAGAAAACGCAACTTACTATAAATAGTAAACTTACTATTTATAGAAGTCGTTCAATCCTACTAGAACTCTTGGTTTTCGGCCAAAAATAGAAAGTTTTCAAACGGCCTCAACCACGTTGTTCTACTAAATATTCTAAGCCCTTTTCATGTTGGACACTAACTCTAAAGCCCTACAGATGCAAAGTTATGATTGAATTAAAACTTACTATAAATAGTAAAACTGAAAATAAACTAGCCTAATGACCGTCGATACGGTCGATTCTCGCGATTCTGGCTTGGGCAACCCGGCGTAGTCAGGTTGGTTGGCTAAAGTAGCTCGAGCTACCCCAAATTGATATATTATACGTCCCGTAACTCATTCCAGATTGTGAGATACGACCAATTTACGGTCCTGACGGTCCGGATCACTTTCGACCCCGAACGGTCTTCTTTTGCTCCATCTGGGCCATGAAATAATCAGCGACCCGTTCTACATCAATTAGCTATTGCAGAGGATTCTTGTCTTTCTACAACGTGGTCCCGGAGTTAATCTAGAAATTCTGCAAGGATGAGTGGAATAAGGAATGAAATATATTGAACTCGTCATTCATCGGTGCAAGTGGAACGTTTTTCGACCAATCAGGCCTTCCATATATTGGGCCTTTTCATGTATAACATGCCATTCCAATCCATATGATCAAAGGCTATGGTCGATGGTTTAAAGAAAGTGATGGATACGATTGTTTGATAAGTTTGATTCTTGAAAAATAACACATTCTTTTTAGGACCTATTAAATGGGTGGACTAGATTAATAATTCAGCCTGCCCTATGCACCATCTACGCGTAGTACATTCCCTCCCAATGGTCATATTTTTGAATTCCCTCTTCAATGAATAGTCACAGCATCATTCCTAACTTTTTCTCCAAATAACAAACACAGTTTCTAAATTCTGCAAAATTATATTCCAAGTACCCAAACGCAACAAAGCAAACTCTTTTTGGCCATTTTTAAATTCACGTGGAGACGAAATACAATTCTTAAGTCAGGTTGAGAAAGTTAGCAAGCTGGAGATGTGTCTTGAACAACAGCAATGAAAGCACGTGTGAAACTCTCACATGTGCAGGATCTAGCACGTTCATCAGTCCTTCCTCCTGTGCATGTGTACGATCTTAAAACCAGCTTTGAAAATTAACCATCGGGTACCAATATTGTTCTAATCATGCACTTCTAGATGCATGTACTGGCAGGTCACGAAACTTTCACCGTGATGACCAACCTAGCTATCACCTGATCGGTCAGGTCATGGACTGGGATGATACGCCAGCATTTTGAAATTACAGAAAGAAATTGTTCTTCCTCAGCGGATTCTTTTGGATGTCGATAACATCGGTGTCATCCGGATTGTTTCTAATCTTGTATTTCATTAATGGACAAAATATATTGAGATAGATTGTCACTTTATTCGAGCAATGTTTCAATCTGGTATCATTTTACTTCCACACATAGCTTTCCAAGATCATATTACATATATTCTCACCAAGCCTGTGACAACTACTTGCCACTCTTTTCTAGTTTGCAATTTGTTGTTGGTTGATCCCCCACATTGGTTTGAGGGGGATGATAGCGAATCATTCTCTTCCATGTATAGTTAGATATTGTATTAATTTACTTTCTATCCATGTATAGAGAGATTCTATTCCATATATAGATGTACATCTCTAGAAATGCCCAATCACAGCTACAGTAATATACAAAAAAACTAAAGGAGAATTCTCGAAAATCTCGAAGTGTTTCCGAATTCTCTCTTCTCGAAAATCTCGAAGTGTTTCCTAAGTTATCACTATGACCTTATTAGTTTACTACAAGAAATGACAAGATTTGTACGTGCCTATTAACTTCCGGTGGCTTATTTGTTGGGACAACATAACAATGATCTTGAATGGTGAATGCCAAGTGTTCTCTTCAATTTCAGGCCTTCCTCCAGTAATTCGTGGGCTTCTGTTTCTGGACAAGGTGGGGCTGGGTTATGTCAGGGAATCTTAATGTTGGGTGGGGTATAGATTTACGATAGGCGGGCTTTCAGAATTTTTTTGAAGGTCGGCCTGAATAGCCTCGGCCGCTATATTTTCTGAGAATATCAATGAAAAATATGGTTTGTTTAAAATATAAAAAATAAAAAAAATAAAAAAAAGAGAATGCCAAAGCAATGGATTTTTTTTTACAATCTCAAACATTGGCATTACCTGTGTACATTTTTCCCATTACTTCTTAACGAGGATTTTCGAAGCATGCTTTTGCTTGATGAAACAATTGGGACTTGGTATCTTTCTTTGCATAAGTAACTTGAATGGATCGCTTTTTTTTTTTTTTTTTGCAGCGTGCTTTTGCTTGATGAAGAGACAGACCTAGCCAACATCATGTTGCTTAAAGGGACATCAAGATAGGTCAAAGCTTCTCAATGCAACCTTCTAGCCATCGATCCTATGTGTTGGCATGTGTTAGTGATGACTACTGATCAGAATATGCATTAAAAACCACCATGTTCTAATGAGTTGCGGTTTTACAACAAAGAATTTGTCGAGAAAATTATACATGTTTCCATATCAACATATTTCAAGAAGAATAACAACTATGCCATGGTTTGGATTTGGACCAAATACAATATAAGAACATAAGTAAGAGGATATAAATGGTCACTACCCACTTACATTTTGAGATCCGATAGCTGACACAATGTAATAGTGTGAAGAGGCTCAGGAATAGATGTCCTGCTAGCAGATAGCTCCCGAGAAACATCCAGCATGGTTGGTCAAGATTCTGGATTGGTACGTATTCATGCAAGTGCTACAATAACTGACCCAACCACTTCCTTTGTGCTCCTGATTGTGGGAAGAGGTATTTGTTTGTCTAAAATATCCATTAACGGCATCTTTCGGTCACTCGATGATGGTAAATGGGAGACGAGTTTACTCGGATGCCTTCCCATTATAACTTTTAGAGCGACAACCCCGAAGCTATACACATAACATTTTTCAGTCAGCCTCATTGTGTATGCTAATTCTGCAAGGAAGAAATAAAATCATGTTGAGCCATCTATGCTCATTAGCATACTGCTTTATCTCTCTTCATGGATTTATCTAAGTAATTTTTGTTTGATTGCCTTTGCAAACCATTGTCCGTCACTGTACCCTCAAACTAAAGTCCTAATCCTGGCTCAGCTTAAGACTCTGGTTTTAATCCCATATGATTGTAATTTTAGCTGGTAACATAAGGATACAATATTGATTCAAGGGCAGATGTAAATTCAGTGAGGCGGTAATAATTTTCAAAGAAGACACAAATTATCAGAAGAATCAATCTACCTATTGTTAAATATCATAGACTTTATTGTGAGAAAAAAAAACCCTTTCACATGATATGGGCTGTGACAGTCCTTTTGTTTCAGAAAGTCTGGTTCGGCTCTTTTACGGGGCCAATACGGGCCATTTTCACCGTAACAGCTATGATGGCCCTTTTAGCCTTGTAATGTGTAATGGTTACCACCACTGCCATTATGTAACAGCCAACACATAACTTTTTTGGCATACCTTACTTCCAAGACTTCCATTGTTCTATAAAGTTCATTAACTACACAAATATAAGAAAATTTAAGCAACAGATAAGGAAAAAATGAAAAGAAAACATAACCGGACCTGCATATCCATAAGTGCCTGCGAGTGTGGACCAATTGGATGAATCAGGCTTTAAAAGCCTAGCAGTTCCAAAGTCAGAGACATGTAGCCTCGAATTCTGAATCCAGCAAAATGTTATTGCTCGATAAGTCTCCATGTATCATTGGAGGGGTGAAATCATGGTCCATGTATGATAAGGCATTGGCCACTCCTTTAATAACATTCACCCTCTTAACCCAATCCAACTCCACAGCTCTTTCCACATTACTTAGGATACTAGCTAAGCTTTCCTATGAATGTACTGGTAGATTAGAAATGAAAACCATTGAGCCTCACAATGTTGCAGTGGCGAATTTCTGTTAGTGATTCTATCTCATTTTTAAAACTTCTTTCATCATTTAGCTCGCTGCCTTCCTTGGGGTGAAGTTTCTTCACAGCTACCACATGACCCGTCAGTAGATCCACTCTGTAAACTCTCCCATACCCTCCCGCCCCAACGCAATACTTACTGTCAAAATTCTCTGTTGCTTCGATGATGTCTTCAAACATGATCTTTCCATCATAGTTCCATACTGAAAATACATTTCCATTGTTCATCTCATTAACATCATTCTCAACCTCTATATTCCTTCGATGAAAAATGTAACAAAGGAAAATGAGCACAGAGAGGAGAAATAACACTGCCAAGAGAGGAATAACAATGACGAGTATGACTTTGGGGTCTTTCTTTCTGTCCCCGTGTTCATCAAAGAGGAATTGCAGGGGTGCAAACCTTATGCTTCACCGCATAAACCTTTGTTTCCAGTGAATGCCTCTGCCGGAGTCTGTTGAAAAGCTTTTCCATCAGGAAGAGGACCCTCCAATTCTTTGTGTGATAAATCGATGGATGACAGGCTTAACATGTCTTCAAAAGAAGATGGAATGGAACCCGAGAGCAGGTTGTGGGAGAGATTTAGGTTCTCCAACTTCTGCAATTTTCCAAGCTGCGGTGGTATTTCTCCAGTAAGCAAGTTATGACTGAGATCTAGTATATCTTGCAGATTTACTAGAGGAGAGAACCAATCTGAAATGGAATGCTTCCATTCAATTCATTTCCACCCAACTTCAAATGCCATATTTTGGAGCAGTCTCCTAGTTGAGAGGTCGAGAATCTCCAGATTGGATAGTTCTCCAAGCTCTTGTGGCACCAAACCAGAAAGTTGGTTATTGCTTAAATTCATATCTAATAGTAAAGATAACCTCCCCAAGTCATTTGGAATTCCCCCTGTCAGGTGGTTTGAAGAAAGGTCTAAGGACCTGTAACTAATCTAATTGCACAATTTGTGGTGGGATTCTGCCTGTAATGTTGTTCCCCAAGATCTTTAGCGTCATCAAATTTCGACAGTCTCCCCAACTCGGTGAGAGCTCACCATACAATCCATTGTTACTCACATCAATGAAAAATAAATCAGGATATACTCCAACGTCTTCAGAAATATTCCCTACAAGCTGGTTCCTTCGAGTCAACTCTTTTCAAGGTTTTGCAGTTCCTCAAGACGTCTGGGACAGGGCCAGTGAAGTGGTTGTTAGCCACTATAAAGCGTTGGATTGATCCACATCGACATATTTGTTGCGGTAGATGGCCGGAGAAATTGTTGTGGCTTAATGATGGAGCAAGGTGTTCCCCTAGTTGAGGCAGGAAAAGAATCAGAAAAAGGACCAGGAGTAGGCTTAAAAGATCCCAAGAAAATTCCCAACCGAGAGGTCAAGATTCAGCAAATTTGAAGTCCAAAAGAGCTTGATGACCGGTCGTCCGACTAGTTGTCCACCATCTAAGACCGGTCGCCCGACCGGCCGACTGTTTACCCAGAAAACAACCCAACTCTTTGGACTGTTTTGGGGCGTTTGCGAACAGTCGCCCGACCGGTCGGCCACACTAACGACCGGTCGATACTAGCGTAGATGCGCGCATGAACTTTCTTATTTGAGCGATTTATTTCTGTTTTCTTTATTTTCTTTGTTTCCCATTGCAATTAGGACACCTAGGTTACAATTCTAGGGTTAGTTTTAGTATCTAAAGCATGTTAAACTTGTTTTATGATTAATTATTGATTGTTATAATTTTTTTCTTAAGAAAAGCTAGGGTTTTCTCTTGTTCTTTGTGGATTCGAAGAAAAGTCTCATGGATTCGAGATATTCCGTAGTGGATTCGATAAAGACAGGTTGAGGAGTCTTTGTAAATTCGTGGATTCGGATCAGTTATCCATGGTAGAGACGGTACTCAATCTCACACCGCACCCTGGTTGCTCCAAGTCGGTATCAAAGCGAGGAACAACTTCGGGCGATAACTTCTAGCGACAATCGAGGCAACAATCCCGCTGACGGTGATCAGGGAATCCAGTACTTGGTAGAGAGGATGGAAATCCTCTAGAGATCTGTAGAAACGTCTATGTAAGGATTGCGAGCATCTCTTGATCAGATCGTTGTGATCTTGGCCCAGCAGCAGATTCCAATGGGTGTCCAACCTCCCATAGTGGAAGTTCGGAACACTCCAGCAATCTGTCTGGCCCTCCCGACTGCAAATAGGCAACCAAATCACGTGGATTCGAATGACAACGACGATGACACTGAAAATATCCTTGCGAGAGCACAAACGCGTGGTAATAATTATGGAGATCGTAACGATTACGGTTATAGAAATAAGGGAGAACTTCCTACTTTCAATGACATGCTTAGAATAGAAGAATTTATGGATTGGCTAGTAAAAGTAGAATTTTTTTTTTATTACCTAGAAGTTCCGGAGGATTGAAAAGTTAAACTTGTTGTGTACAAGATAAAGTCGGGTACTTCGATATGGTGAAAGCAATTACAACTCTCCCGCACCCGACAAAACAAGTTTCCCATCCGATCATGGCCTCAGATGCAACAATTCATTCGATCGCGCTTCCTACCTCGCGACTACGAGCAAGTCCTATTCCAGCAATACCAAAATTGTTGTCAGGGCAATTAGATCGTTGAAGAATACACCGCTGAGTTCAGCCGATTAGACACTCGTAATGATTTATCTGAAATAGATGCGCAGAAGACTGTGATATTTGTTGGCGGTCTAAGGCTCAATATTCAGGATCGTGTCTAGATGTTACTAATTTGGTCTGTGGAAGAGGCCCTACAGTATGCCCGTCGCGTAGAGATTTAACTTGCCAAATTTACTGCGTGCCCCTCTTTCTCTACCCAGATCACTACAAAGGGTCTCACCCAAGGCACATCTCAAGATCAACCACAACCCGCTGTGAGTGTCACCCGTGCAACGGGAAGTGGTCCTGTGAGACCGCAACGTCCAGCCATTGTACCGGGCCCGAGTAAAATTCCAAATCCCTACGGAAGACTGTGACCTGATCATTGTTACAGATGTGGATAGTCAGGCCACCTATCTAATGTGTGCCCTCATCAGCCCACGAGTAATGTAGTCGTCCCCACAGAAGATGCACCAGTTGAACCAGAAATTAATGTTGATGTTGAACACGTAGATGAAGAGGAGGAAGGGACTGATTGGATTTCAGGAGATCAGGGTTTCTCCTTAGTTATACACAGCAACAAATGCACGTCTGACACTCATACACATCCCCAATGCCACAACCTATTTCGCACAAGGTGTACCGTGGATGGTAGGGTGTGTGACGTGATCATTGACAGAGGTAGCTACGAGAATATCGTGTCCTAAGCAATGGTGGACAAGTTGAAGATCAAGACCACACCGCATACTTCGCCCTACGATATAGGGTGGATTCGGAAAGGAAAATGATGAAGATAAAGGAACAATGCCTTGTCTCCTTTTTTATCAGCAAGGCCTACAACGACCAAGTATGTTGTGACATCGTTGACATGGATGCCTGTCACATGATACTAAGACACCCATTGGCAATATGATCGGGATGCCGTACATCATGGCCTTGACTAAGTCATCACATTCACCAAAGACGGGAGGAAAATCGTCCTTGCTCTAGCCAATCTAGTGAAAGCCGTCAAGTAATCAAGGGAAAGGGACAGTGTCTCCTTGTCCTACACAGCAAGGCAGCGGAGCCTCATGGGATAAAGCGAAACTCAAGGTCAAGTTTCTTTCAAGAAGGGGCGACTGATGTAGCGAGGTATTCCCCTGGTCGGGGCAAGACAAGAGTCAAGAAAAGGACTCAGGAGTGGGCCTAGAAGATCCCAAGAAAATCCCTAAAGAAGAGGTCAAGATTCAGCAAATTTGTAGTCGAAAAGGGCTTGACGACCGGTCGTCCACCATCCAAGACCGGTCGCCCGACCGGCCGCCCGACCGGCCAACTATTTGCCCAGAAAACAGCCCAACTCTCTAGACTATTTTGGGGCGTTTGCGACCGATCGCCTGACCGGTCAGTACTAGCGCAAATGCGCACGAACTTTCTTATTTGAGCAATTTATTTCTGTTTTCTTTTTTTTTTTTTTGCTTTGTTTCCTATTGCAATTAGGACACCTAGGTTACAATTCTAGGGTTAGTTTTAGTATTTAAAGCATGTTAAACTTGTTTTATGATTAATTATTGATTATTACAACTATTTTCTTAAGAAAAACTACGATTTTCTCTTGTTCTTCGTGGATTCGAGATAATCCGTCGTGAATTCGACGAAGACAGGTTGAGGAGTCCCTGTAGATCTGTGGATTCGGATCAGTTATCCGTGGGGGAGATGATGCTCAATCTCACACCGCACCCCGGCTGCACCACTTAAGTTGAGTATGATCAACTGTGTTAGGTTTGTCATTTCTTGAGGTATTGAGCCAGACAATTTATTTGCAGATACAGATACGGATATCTCGGTCAAGTTTCTTAAATTGCCTAAAGACGGAGGGATTGAACCGGTGAGATCGTTCATGTATAAGCATAGCTGAATCAACTTCTTGAGATTTCCTAATTGTGGAGGAAATCAGATTCCTGTGGAGAAAGAGACTGGTGAGCTTGATCAAGTAACCTAAACTAGAAGGGATTGGACCTGTTAGAGAGTTATTGGACAGGTCTAGGTGATACAGATTCTTGAGAATTTCAATCTCACTTGGATTGGAACCAGAAAGTTGGTTAGCTGCTAGATCAAGGAATGCAAGTTTGGAGAGAGCATGGATACGGGCTGGGATTGTTCCAGTGAGTGAATTGCCACTGAGATTGAGATGGATGAGGTTTGGAAAAGATGAGAAACTGAAGTTGTTGAGTATACCTTGTAAGCTCGCGTTTGGTAGGCTTATGTCTATTACGATCCTGCCGTCATTGCATTTGATTCCAGTCCAATTGCAGGGTGAGCTTGTTTTGGTGGTAGTGGAAGCATTCACATTGGGGAGCAAAGACCATGAATGGAGAGCCTGTGTTTGGTGGAGACGGACTTTCCATTTGAGGAGAGCCTCTGCTTCTTGGGACTCTGTTGCTGCGCTGCTGCAAGAATGCAACAACACCCACACTACCAAAAAGAGATGAGAGAGTGATTTGTGAGAGGGCATGGTTGGGTTGAGGAGTACTGCTTGTATTGGGATTTGTGCTTCTGTACTTGAATTGCAAACCTCTCCAATGATAGAGGAAGATTGATAGGAAGATTTTTCTTTAATAGGAAGATTTGGCAAAGAGAAACTTTGACATTCTGTCATAGTGTCTTTATTTATACCCAGGCATCTAGAAATTACTAATAAATTGCTTACATTATATATAGGGAAGGCAAATTAAACTGTCCAAATCATGGTTCTCAATTTAGACTTTAGCATGAACCAAATATTTATTGGATGGTTAAGAATGAAAAACCACCAATGGTTCTATTTCAACAAACAAGTGTTCATGAATTAGAGGTTAGGATTGCTTAATCAATCTAATTTTGTGATTGTGAGTTAGCAATTGTAGGTTTCACAATTTTGTCCTTTTAACCTGAGTTAAACTACCCGATGTGTATAATATTTGAGTGTCTGTGTATCAAGGTACATACACTGCCTGAGTATCTTATAACTTCCATTTGATAAATGTGGGTGTGTTGACTAATATGGTATTTCCTTTAAAAAAAAAAAAAAATCACGGTTTGAAAAAAAAAAAAAATTTAAATAGCGTTGAATGGAAGTCTTCTATGGTTGGGTGATTAGATGCGTCTTTCCTCACTCAACCAGAGCAGCTGCTGATGTTTGTCTGTTAGGATGATTAGATGTTTTTTTAGAATTGCAAACCTCTTAGACTGAAAATAATAACTCAAAATGAAAGAAAATAACAAAGAAGGAACGTCTATGTGCATGGTTGAGATACTTCCTCGTGGCTTCTCTTTCTTCTCTGTATTTTTCTTCAACAACAAGGGACCCACGCAATGCGCAGCACTCATGCGCGCACTGTGGCGTCTTGTAGGTGTGTGCTTAACGTGTATAACACCTGAGCCTGTGGAGCCCACCATTATGGTCATTTGCAATCCAAACCGTCCATCAAATTGGGCACATTATATTCCCCGTACAGAAAAAGAAAATAACGGCATCCCAACTTAGGTGGTCCCCAAACACAAACCTATCCTTAGAATCCTCTTCCTATCGTTCCATTTGTTGTGGTCCAGCTGAGCTGCTGATCTGTCAGATTTTTCTACCCATTGTGTAATAGAAAAGGGCTCCCACTGATGGACGTAGGGCTGTCAATACCTTGGGCCTGGGGTTGGCTTTGGACTGGATTGTGAACTGTTCAGGGCTGGGCCTATTGAAAATTTTGATTTTGCCAGGCCCTGGCGTGGCCCATTACAGCCGAGATGGACAGATGAGTGTCAAACATAGAACATAGTGGGCCCAACTAATTTTTTGTGATATGTGGTGGGAATAAGAAGGTCGCTTGCTCGTTACCAGCTGTTGCCATGTACAAAGGCAACATGCCTGATTGGGCCTTGGATTAGGTGAGTCCAGGGTAACAGCTTAGTGGGTTAGTCACTGACCATGGGACCCAACTTGATGTATTTGTTGTGTATCCACCCATCCACCCGTTTTGCTAGCTCATTTTAGCGCATGGGCCCAAAATGAAGCAGATCTAATTCGCAGGTGGACCACACCACAGGAAACAGTGGGCTTGCCACATCTCATTTCGGGTTTCGAGACATTGGTGGGAACTTAGAAAGGTAATTAAATTTATTAAGCCAAAAGGCAAAGAAAGAGAACAAAACAGCAGCAGCAAAAATAAATTACAAGGACCCTTGATGGGGTCCCAGTCTCTTATAAACATCTGAATCCTAGACAGAACCCTCCGAATGGATCCTGAGCTGTCGTGAAAAAACGCAATTGTTAGGCTCACCCCAGATTGGACAAGTGACAGCAAGGAGGGATAGCTTCCACAAGGAGGTCTTCCTTTTGCCAATCTGGACTGCATGCCAAGAACGAAAAAGACTCTCGATCCTGTTTGGCAAAACCCAGCGCATCTCAAAGCTAGAAAAGATCTCGTGAGACTGTTGAGGCAAATTGGCAGTGGAGGAGCAGATGATTGACTGTTTCCTCATTTCAAAGGCATAAGATGCAGACATTAGGAAGAATGAATCCCTTCTTGTGCAGATTATCCACTGTAAGGATTCAATTTCTCCCAGCTAGCCAAGCAAATGCAGCCACTTTGGGGGTACCTCCAGATCCCACCAGTGTGGGAATTGAAGTCAGCAGGAGACTGGTGAGACAGAACTCGATAGAATGATTTCTAAAAGAGCATGAAATAGAGATGAATCCATGTGCTCTCTTACATTTGAGATGCACTAGTTATGTATATTTATAAATGAGTTGATACATGATAATTCATTCGGGAAGATTTACATTTAAGGTAAGTATAAGTGTGTAATTGCAATTAATAGACAGCTGTAATGAATTAGTGATTGAGAAGAAAAGGAGGACTTAACCAAGTCCGTCCTTATCTCTGGCAATTTCACTGTAGAAAACACTGATCTATCATGTAGCCACACCAGAGAATCAGCTGATCCCAAGATGGGGGAAAGAACTTGCAAGAGATCCATACAATGGAGCAGCACCTTGAACTCAATATCAGATAAGGCTCCGTGAAACAGAGGGGCTCAACAACGCCCATTGATTAGAGGGGAGAAACAATCAGCCATCAAAACCTTAGGATCAGATGCTGCACGAGCCAAAGCTGGAAAGCTCTCGCAAGGAGGAAAGTCGCGACACCTGAGAGGATCTTTTCAGAATTTTACTCTTGAGCCGTCTCCAATAGCGACTCCCACACCCGAGAGGACTATCAGTGAACCGAGAAAATATTCCCTATGAATATCAAATAGATCCTTTTAAGATCTTGTTTGTATGTCTGGAAAATATCCCCTATGAAAATTGAATACATTAGTACAAGTTCTTGAATTTTGGCTCCTGCAACTACTCAGAATAAGTTTCCTTAAAAATTGGAAATCATTTCTATTAGTCCCTTGATATGCATTGATACACCATCCTCTAAAGTTCGAGCTTTTAGAGAAAGTGGTGATTTGACATGGTATTAGAGCGGAAGGTCTTGTGTTCAAATCCCGGAAGAAGTAAATATGCCACCGGTAATATATTTTCCCACGTGCAGGGGAGTGTTAGAGTCAATGGATAGTGATGAAAATGTACATAGGAAGTTACTCCTTGAAATATTGATGCTGGATATTGATGAAAATGTGCTGTTAAAACTGCCCTGTTCTAACAATTTGCGATCTTGGAAACAAGAACAACACATGTATACACACTTCAACATAAACATATTCTAAGAAAAAGAGTAGACCAGGCCATGATTTGGGTTGGGAAGTCCATTTGGACCAAATACAGCATAAGAGCCCAACTACCCAGTTATGTTTTGAGATCCAATAGCTGATAGAACATAATTGAATGGAAATGCTCGGGAATAGGTGTCCTGCTAGCAGATAGTTCCTGAGACATCCTGCATTGTTGGTCGCGATTGTGGAATGATACGTACGCATGCAAGAACACTGCTAATTTTGTTTTCACTTTTTTGAGTGCAAACATTTAATCTGACATCAGATAGAGAGAAGAGTTTAAAAGAATTAAAAAGACTTTCTTTCCATAGCCTTTTGAAAATACGAAGTTGGCCCAGAGGAAAACTAGCCCGGAACCAATTAACCGGAACAATCCTGACATTATTACAAGTAACTTATAAAAAGACGGAAATTCTAAAACTCAAAAAATAGGGAAATATAATCATAATGGAAGTTTAAAAAAATACGTCATGACCTATGTAGGACTAGGTTCGATTCTACAATTTCGAACTGCAATTTCTCCATATCCGGAATGAATTTCTTCAAACCAGACATGCCCCCAGTTACGTCATGACCTATGTAGGACTAGGCTCGACTCTGATGGACTACTTCCGCTTTTGTTTGGGCTTCTTTCAGTCCAGATGTGCTAAGAATGTATCTGCTGCCCACTCTACATCACTTTCAATAAGAATGCAGTCAGAAAATGTACATTTTAAAGATCCATTCGATGTTCATCAATTCATGATCAATCTGAAGTGATCACAAAATTTGAACCATGAATTAACACCATAGAAACTTCAGATAGAATGTGGGTCTCCTGTTTTGTATATCCAATCCAACCCACGCACCGCAGATGTTTCACCAGGATGAAACAAACCAAAACTGAAAGTATTACAAAACTAAGGTGGGCTAAACCTTGTGAATATAAATGTGCCAGGTATGATTGGTACACTGCTCCCTCTGGTGCCCCAAATGAGTTCTGGGTCCGAATGTTTTATGGATGTATAGTGAACATGAGGAGGTGCACAAGATGCATGGTTTGGATTCCACATACACATGGGCATATCCCTTAGACAAATGGTAATTATAAAAGAGATCTAGGACCACATGCATGTGCATTTTACTTGTATGTGTATATATCGAGCGCATGCGAATGAATCTTCACACCTTGCCAAAAAACATGAAGATTTTCTCATGCAGATAAAGGCATCCAGTTTAAACAAGAGCTTAGAAGTTATTTATCAAGCACCCAATCTCCATGCATACGTGGTGCACATGTATGAGATCTGATCAATTCTTTTGTTAGGCCTACCCGTGGATGCATAGCATCTCAAAGTAAGTTCTGTAACTACTGATTGAAAGATTTCTGAGGAATACATAGAAAAGGTCCAATCAATGTTCATATTTCATCAGGCACAAGTCATCCAACTGGCAGCTTCCGTGTGTTTGTTTTGGTATACGGCCCATCCACAATAGGGCCTAAGAGATTAACAATCAAGATCTCCTATCTATCTGCTCCATGTACAAATATTGGGCTGGTTTGTCCATCTAGTTGCTGCTACTTTTATATGCACAGTTTTTCTAATTACAAAAATATGCTATTTACTATCCACCTAAAAGAATGCCTTCAAAACATCAATATCCTTTTAATGGATGGGTTGAGGCCCTCCCCTGTCTAGGTATATTTTAACTATTTTTAAATCAATATATCCTAGTGGCTCTTAGAAAAAGAAAGAAAGAATGAAAAAAAATAGAGCTGATGTCCAAACGTTCATCAAATTAATTAATGGGAAAAAAAACTCACCAAGGAAAATGGATAAATGTGATGGAAAGTATTGTCTAATTGGTGTGCTTTCTAAAACATTTTTCACCTATGACAGTGCCCACTAGATGGATGACTCAGATCAATACATATCCCTGCCCGTGTACTGTGGAGAGATCGCTCCACCATATTCTGGTATTTATGTTTCTACTCTATAATCTCCTCCTATTTAATCAATCATACCTGGATATCTGACAGTTGAGACAATGTGACTGTGTGCAAAGCCTCAGGAAGAGGAGACCTGCCTGCAGATAGCTCCCTCGACATGTGCTGCATGGTGGGCCGAGAGTGAGGATTGGCACGTAAGCATGCAAGTGCCAACATCGCTGAACAAACCACATCCTTCATGTCTTGAGGCGTGGGAGGCGGGAGGCGTTGGTCTAACACATCCATCAACAATGTATCTTGGCCACTTGATGATGCCAAGGATGATAAGAGATCCCCGGGATGCCTTCCCATTATGAGTTCAAGTGATACAACTCCAAAGCTATATACATCGCATTTCTCAGTCACCCTCATTGTGTATGCAAGCTCTGTAAGAAGACAAAACGAGGTTGAGAAACCAGATCATGTTTCCTTCCATACCCTATATTCATTGGCATGCAATGCTCTAGCTACTTCTCTTCATGAATCCATCCATGTATAAGGTTTGTTTTGAATAGATGATCCTATATATAATTGTTAAGGAAAACATAGAAACTATAATACAAATACAGACGAAGCTAAATTGTTTCACAAATTTTCCAAATTAATATAGGTCATTAAATTTATTAAGGGAAATCCTTTTACTACTTATGAAATTAAATTTTAAAGTTGACATATGGCGGCTGCTAACCATGGCTGTGTTATGGGCTATTTGGGGATCAAGGAATGGCCGTTGTTTTGGAATGAAAGTGATTGGGTGAATGAGGTTATTCAGAAACCTAAACACCTCGTGTTGGATTGGGCAGTTTATGTAAAGACAACTTTGGCTGCACTTCCATTTTGAGTAGTTTTGTTTGTGTTGTTGGGTCTGTATTCTTTTCTCTTGTTTTGTGAGCTTCCTAATAAAAGTAACGTTACCTCTCCATAAAAAAAAATTAAAGTTGACATATCCTTATGTGAAATGAGAATTAAAAGATGAAATGGAATTTAAATATTTTAAATAAAATGTGACTTAAAAACATTTTCTTCATAGATGAGTACGAAAATGAGGATAATTAAGCATTTTATGTAACAATTGAAATAAAAGCAAAATTTTCAGTGATCTTTATCACTTACAAGTATGCTTTTAGACATTCCATAATATTGTCAGAGATAATAAGAGGATTAAAGCAACATAGGCTGCATGTACTACTATCAACTATTCACCATACCTGGAGCGACATATCCGTAAGTGCCCACAACTGAAGACCAGTTTGAGGAATCAGGTTTTAGAAGTCTGGCGGTGCCGAAGTCAGAGATGCAGGCCTCAAATTCCAAATCCAATAAAATATTGCTGCTCGATAAGTCCCGGTGAACTATAGGAGGGGTGCAATCATGGTGCATATATGATAGTGCATGAGCTACTCCTCTTATTACCTTCATCCTCTTAACCCAATCGAATTCTACAGTTCCTTCTGTACAGCTGCTGAGGATGCTAGCCAAGCTTCCCCTTTCCATGTACTCGTACACTAGAAATGAGCACCGAGAATGCGAGCAGAACCCATAAAGCTTCACAATGTTGCGATGTCGGATTTTCGTTAATGCTTGTATCTCATTTCTAAAGCTTCTTTGGTCTGCTCCCTCACCCCCTTCTAATGCGTCAAGTTTTTTCACAGCTACTACTTGACCAGTTTGTAGATTTGCTTTATAAACTTTCCCAGAACCTCCGACCCCAATGCAATATTTGTTGTCGAAATCCTTTGTTGCCATGATGATGTCTTCATACACGGTCTTTCCATCAAAATTCCATATTGCAAATTCATCGCTGTTGTTCATTTCTCTGTCCCCTTTCTCTACATTTCTTGTTCTCCGGAGAAAAATGAAATAAACGAGGACAAATACAAATAGAAGAAATAATGCTGCCAAAATGGGAGTAATGATGAAGAACACAGTTTTGATGTCTTTCTTTCTGCCAACAGGGTTTATTGAAGAGGAATTACATGCTGGCATACCTTTTATTTCACCGCATAGACCTTTGTTTCCAATGAATGCCTCTAATGGAGCCTGATGAAAGGCTTTGCCCTCTGGGATAGGGCCCTCCAACTCATTGTTTGAAAAGTTGATGGAAGATAAACTGATCATCTCTCCAAAAGACGATGGAATGGAACCTGAGAGCGAATTGTGGGAAAGATCTAGCTTTTCCAACATGTTCAATTTCCCAAGCTGCTGGGGTATCTCTCCCATAAGCAAGTTATGACTGAGATCCAATATATCCCGTAGGTTTCCTAGGTTACCAATCTGAAATGGAATGCTTCCACTCAAATAATTCTCGCTCATTTTCAAATACTGTAGTTCAGAGCAGTCTCCCAGTTGCTGAGGTATTGTCCCACTCAGTTTGTTCTTTGATAGGTCCAGAGTGTTCAACTTGGATAGTTTCCCAATTTCAGGAGGAACCCAACTAGATAGTTGGTTGTTTTCCAAACTCAAGCTGTAAAGCATAGACAAACTCCCCAGGCCTGCTAGGAATCTTTCCTCAAGCTTGTTCGATGAAAGGTCAAGCTGATGTAGCTGATTCAATTGCCCAATTTCCAGCGGAATTCTACCAGTAATATTGTTGTCGGATATTTTTAGCAGTGTTAGATTCGACATTCTCCCCAATTAGGCGATAGCTCACCATGCAATCTATTGTAACTCAGGTCAATATACTCTAAATGAGGATACACTCCGAAAACTTGGGATATATTTCCGGTTAGCTGATTATGTTCAAGCCGAACTCTTGTTAAGCTGGTGCAGTTTCTCAGGCTTTCAGGGATGGGACCACTGAAATGGTTGTTAAATGCAATGAAGCGTGTGAGTGATCTGCCTTGGCATACTTGGGGTAGATGGACCAGAGAAGTTGTTGACAGCGAAAAAGAGAAACTCCAAACGTGTTAGATTTGAGATTTCTGGAGGTACTGAACCAGATAACAGATTATCTAAGAGACCGAGTCTAGTTAGGCTGCTCAAATTACCCAAATGTGGAGGGATTGTACCAATGAGTTTGTTCGAGACTAATATTAGATGAACTAACTTCTTCAGATTTCCTATCTGTGGAGGAATTGAACCATGGAGGTGATTTTCATGGAGGCATAATGAAGGAAAGCTCAGTTAGATTTCCTAAAGTGTAGGGTAAGGAACCAGTAAGAATGTTCTGGAACAGGTCGAGCTCATACAGTTTCTCAAGTTCTCCCAACTCTAGAGGGATTGGCCCTGAAATACTATTAGTAAAGAGGCGCAAGGAAGTCAGCTGGGTCAAGTTTCCTAAAGTGGAAGGGATGGAGCCATTTAGACGGTTACCGCCCATGACCAATTCTTTCAGATTCTTCATATTTCCAATTTCCCAAGGAATAGGACCCGAAACTCTGTTTTCATAGAGATGCAGATGCGTCAGCTGGCTCAAGTTACCCAGAGATGGAGGGATGGTACCTGTGAGATAATTTGTGTACAATCTCAGGGTGAGGAGATCTTTAAGCGTTCCTATTTCTGGAGGTATCCAACCGATTATCTGATTTTGGGAGAGGTCCAAGTGGCGGAGATTTCTCAGCTGGCTAATTGTTGATGGAACTTCTCCGGTGAGTTGATTGGTATAGAGTTGAAGGGAGGTGAGTCTGGTCCAATTGGAGAAGAAATGAGGGGTTATTTCACCGGTTATCATGTTATCAGAAAGATCGAGCTCCAGAATGCGAGGAAGATTAGCTAATGAAGGAGGCAAGGGACCTGACAGTTGATTGGCGGACAAATCAAGGAAGAGGAGTTTTGAAAGAGAACCGATTTGGGTTGGAATGGTTCCATTGAGTGAGTTTTGGCTGAGATTGAGATGGATGAGGTTAGGAAATGAAGAGAAGCTCAAATTATCAAGCGTACCTTGCAAGTTTGTATTCCACAGGTTTATTTCTACTAGACTTTGTGTGTGATCGCATGAGATTCCGGTCCAGTTGCATGGAGAGCTCTGTCGGGCGGCAGAAGCGTTGGCAATGGGGATAAAGGACCAAGAACGGAGAGCCTCTGTTTGAGAGAGACTGGCTTTCCATTTGAGGAGAGCTTTTGCTTCCTCAGATGCTGCTTCATTGGAAGAAGCTATTAGTAGTAAGAAGAGGAAAGAGAGAAGGGATTTCTGTGAGGACATGTTCGGACTTCCGTTGCTAGTGCTGTGGGTTTGGGTTTAATGCTTCTGCGGAAGGCAAATGAAATTTCTGGCCGCCGCTTTGGTGTATGTCTTTTTCGTGGACTCCAGCTCACATAATACGACGAATTTCTCTTTCCTTCCGGCTACACAACACCGCGTTGGAAGCGGATTGCGTCCGACAATAAGCCATCCCACCCAGATCTGTGTGGGGCTTAGAGGTGGGCATCGAGTCGAGTCAGATCGAGCTTGGCAACCGAGTTGGATCAGATTTGGTACCAAGTCAGCCAACTCTAAATTGATCCGAACTGAGTCAGCGAGGTATGATCTGATCCGAGTCCGACCCAATAGGGACCAAGCCGAATTGAGTTATAACCGAGTTGGATCGAGTTTGTCAACTAATTTAAAAAGAAATCTGAAAAATGGTTGAAACAATGGGTTTTTTTTTTTAAAACTTATACCTAAACCCGGTTCAGACAGGATTTCGGATCAAATCGGATCCATTTCAGATCGTATTCTAAGTCGAGTCGATTTGATTAAGGTGGAATCCGAACTCGACTTGATCTAGATTCAGATCCTATCTAGAATATTCGATTCGGTCCGTTGTTCTTGTTGGATCTGTTCCAGCCGAGTCTAACTAGTTAGGACGAGTTGACTTGACCTGTACCCAGCTCTAGTGGGGCTCGCCGTGATTTATCTTCTTATACCTGGACGTTATCCCTTTACTCAGGTCATATGGGACGCGGATTAGCTACTGACAGGTTGAGTAGCTAATATCGCCACTGAAGTTACGTCACCATGGTCCGTCGGCCTCCACATGATGTATCTATTGTATCCACACCATCCAATCATTTGGAGAGATCATTCTAAGGCATGAAACAAATAATGAGGCAGATCCAGATCTCAAGTGGACCCCATCACAGAAAACAGTAGGGACAGTGACATCCACCGTTGAAAACTTCTTAGGGGCCTCCATGATTTTTTTTTTGAGATCCAACCTGTTCATAAATTCACACAGACATGGAGGAAGGGAAAACACAATTATCAGTTTGAACGAAAACTTCTGTGGGCCTAGGAATTTTTCAACAGTGGATGTCACTGTCCCCACTATTTTCTGTGGTGGGTTCCACTTGAGCTTTTGATCTGCCTCATTCTTTGATTCAGGCCCTAAAATAGTCTCTCCAGATGGAATGGACGGTGTGGATACAACATATACATCATGCTGGGGCCCACATAATATGATGACGTCACTTCAGTAGCCAGGTTCGCTACTCAACCTGTCAGTAGCTAATCCGCGTCCGGTCATATGGGACGCGGATTGCGTCCGACCCCTAGTCAGATCTTTGAATAGGATGCTACCCGTTTATGCTGGCGATTCAAATCAAGCAGGTGGGTGTAACAGTAGGTGCGTACTAACCTCAAAACCTTAAAAAAAAAAAAAAAAAAGGTCAAGCGCTTTGTCTTTAACCGGAATCCCCTGCAACACCCAATCGGCAGGGAGCGGATTCGATCGGTGATAATCGGATTCACCGAGGTGGGTGTACCACCTGACTGTGGGGCCCACTATGATGTATGTGACTACATCCATGCCATCCATCCGTATTGAAAGATCATTTTAAGGCATGATCCAAAGAAATGCAGTTCCAAATCCCAAATGGACCATAGTACAAGAAACTGCGGTGATCGACCATTAAAAACTTCTCGTGGGCTATTTATGTGGATCGTCATCTAGGTGTTTGTGATCTTATCAACAGATTGGATGGTAAATAAACATTCTAGTGGAATCCATGAATTTTTTAATGGTGGGGATTCAATCACAATATTGTGTGGTCCAAGGGATCCAATTAGATGTTACACAGGAACAGCTTAGTGGGTGTTACCCTAACCATGTGGGGCCCATTTTGATGTATTTTTTTTTTTATATATCCACGCTGTTCATCTGTCTTTAAATCTCATTTTAAGACCTTACAGAAAACCTTAAGAATATCCAAATCTAACGTGGACCATACCATTAGAAACATTGATGAATGAACATTAAAAGATTTTTGTGGGCCATGAAAGTTTTGGATTAATCTGATATTTATATTTTCCCTTAATCTAGATATTATTGACATTAGCAACAGGTTGGATTGAAAATAAACAATACTAAAACCTTAGGATGGGCTATTTGAAAATTTTAATGGCGAGGCACTAATCAACACTGTTTTCATTGGTATGGTCCACTTGAGATACGGATCTGCATGAATTTTGTAACACCATCCAAAAATGAGACGGAGTAGATATACAAAATATTATGCATGTGGGCCACAAGGCAGGGGTAACACTCACTAAGCTGTTACGGGGTAACACCTAATTCGTTCCCGTGGTCCAACTAAGATTTGAGTCAGCTTCATTTTTGGGATCATTCCCTAAAATGAGCTTTCAAAACGGTCGGACGGTGTGGATTTAAGTCACACACATCACGGTAAGCCCCCACAGTAAGGGTCTCACCTAATCCACTCCTTGTCCGTAATAGGTAGAGTGACGTCCCAAGTTCTTTGGGCCCTATCATGATGTATGTATTGTATCTACACCGTCCATCCATTTGTAGAGAGAATTTCAGCCCAGGACTCAAAGAATGAGGCAGATTCAAAGCTCAAGACCCACCACAGAAAATAGTGGGGATAGTGATGCACACCGTTGAAACCTTCCTAGGGCCACCATGATTTTTATTTAAGATCCAAACTGTCCATAAATTAACACAGACATGGAAGAAGGGAAGACACAAATGCCAGCTTGATCAAAAATTTTTGTGGCCCCTAAGAATTTTTTAATGGTAGGCGTTCGTTCCACTGTTTTCTGTGTTGGGTCCACTTGAGCTTTGGATCTGCTTCTTTCTATGTGTCATGCCCTAACATTCTGCCTACAAATGGATGAATGGTGTAGATACAACACATGCATCATGGTGGGGCTCAAAGAACTTGTGACATTACTTTCAGTAGCTAATCCGCGTCGAAATCGGATTGCTAACGGAGTTACTCACGACGCTCTTACCGTCCTGAGTAAACTCATTTGCACCCACTGTGAATGTATGTGTCTTATCTACATCATCCATCCGTTTTTTCAGCTCATATTAGCGTTGAACCCAAACTTGAAGCATATTGCATCATATCATAGGAAACAGTGGGAATAATGATTTCCACTGTTGAAACCTTCATAGGCCCCACAGTGATGTTTATTTGTCATCTAACCTGTTCATAAGATAAAAAAAAAATACATGGATGAAGGGAAAAAAACAAATATCAGCTTGATCCAAAACTTTTGTGACCTCCAAGAAATTTTCAATGGTACAAGTTCAATTCACATTGTTTCCTGCGGTGTGGGCCACTTGATCCTTGGATATGCTTAATTTTTTGTATCAAGTCCTGAAATTATATCTTAAAATAGATGGACGGAGTGGATAAAATACATAAATCATGGTAGAACCCACAGAGTTTACTCAGTACGCTAAGCGTCGTGATTAACTCCGTTCGCATCCGCTTCCATCCGCGTCCGGGTAAAACACCCGAGCTCTTTTGAGGGGACGCGGATTGCCTGCAAAAGCCTTCCGCAGCCATCTCCTGCGCTCGAAATATAGGTGGGGCCCACCGTGATGTTTGTGAGAAATCTATGCTGTCCAACTGTTTTGTGAGATCATTTTAGTCATTGCGACAAAAAATGAACGGCATCCAAGACTCAAGTAGGCCGAAAAAGTGATGATTAAACTTCCACAGTTGAAATATTCGTAGGGCCACTGAAGTTTAGAATCAGGATAATATTTGTGTTTTCAGTGCATCTCAGTAGGAATGACATTATGAACGGAATGGATGACATATAAGCATCACTGTGGACCCCATAGAGGTTTCAATGGTAGGAATTTCCCTACCCACCTTTTGCTTTATTACATCACACTTGAGTCTTGGATCCCGTTCATTTTGGTCCCAACGCCTAAAATGATCTCATAAAACGGTTGGACAGTGTAGATTTCTAACAAACATCATGATGTGCCCCACCTAGATTCCGAGGGAAGGTGATGCCTGGGGAAGGCTTTGGCAGGCAATCCGCGTCCCTTTTGAGGCCAATCGTGTCGTGCGGATTCAACCAGAACATACAAATCACGATGGCCGCAGCAACGGAAACGGTGTAGGTCACGTGTTTGTTAGCTTATCCAATACTTTTTGCTGTCCCCCGAAGGTTTCAACTGTGGTCATTTCTATTCTCACTTTTCCATGTCATGTGGACGACTTGAGCTTTATATTTGTCTCATTTTTTTGCTTCCTATTCTATTATGACTTGCAAAACTGATGGAAAGAGTGGATTACTCACAGGGGTCCACATAGTTTCTGCCTTCGGGAAGTTTCTATAGCAAGGTTACAAGCAATTCACGTCCAAATTAGCGGCAGACAGGGAATAAAAACAGCCGGAAGAGGCAGTTGGACTAGAAACCAAATGAAGGGTGCATTTCGTCTCTCTTCTTTATTTTTTTTTCCTGAAATTGTACATTCAATGTGGGGGCACAATAAATAAAACAATGGTTCAGATCACCAAACTGTTGGTCCATGTATACAGCTTTTTTTTTTTCAAAAAAAATTTCACCAAAGGTATATACAGCCATTCAGGCAGGGCTCCACCAAAAACCAAAAGCCCCACCCATCATGTGCCCATGTACAAGACAGCCCCCACCCAAACTCGGCCCTACAACACTCAGACCTAACTTGAGCGGACCCTAACATTACCAACCCCTGCATTATCCAGCACCAGCGCACCTCTGATAGCCCTCAGAAGATCAGCTCAGGAGTTGTAAACTTTGTCCAGAAGGCCGGCACTCGCCAGCCTGGCTAGCCCATCTGCCACTGGCCAGCCTTGGAAGCTGTAACCGGCATTATACAACTTAAACAAGATTATGCTGCCTTATCCTTGGTTCATGGATTCATAATTGCTTGAGAGAACAGAACCGAATTTGTATTGCTTTCCATTTGTTTCTCTGTAATATTATATAATGCAAAAGGTACCCAACTAAATGCATAATTCAATATAAACACATAAGCAATAAGAAAGATCAATAAACAGCCACATGCTTCCACTACAAGATGATCGTCTAGGAATACAAATATACACACACTTCAACATCAACAAACAAGTGAAAGCTTTTAATGGTGACTTGTACATGATAGGCTGCACTTGATGGACAGTCCAAATTCATACTTCTCACTGCCATGTGTATACAAAAGAGAGGGCTCTCTTTCCATATTTCAGTTCTACCAGCTCTTCTGTATCATTTCCCCTGTTATCAGAATGTGCTTTTAAAACTGCTCTGTCTCTCTTGGTTAATGTGAGTCCTCCTTGCAGAAAACTGTTTGCCAAAAACATTAATACATACATTTCAATATTGTTACATAAACCATCACACATGCAAGTACCATAGCATATTAGACCATGATTGAACTTACTAGGACCCAATGCAAATGGGAGTTATCAATTCATTAATTTCGCAGTGTGACTTTCAATAGGCATGCAGTCAGAAAATGCACATTTTAAAGATCCATTGGATATTCATCAATTCATGACCGATCTGATGCGGACCCACAATTTGAACCATGAATTAACACCATAGAAACTTCCAGATAGAATGTGTGTCTCCTGTATTGTATATGCCAATCCACTCACCGTGCATAATGAAACAAACCAAAACTGTGAGTATTTCAAAACTAAGGTGGGCTACACCTAGCGAATATAAATGTGTTTGGTATGATTGGTACATTGCTCCCTCTGGTGTCCCACATGAGTTTTGGAGCATGAAGGTTTTCTCATGTAGATAAATTATCTGGTGAAAACAACAACTTAGTTTATCAAGCACTCGATCTCCACGCATATGTGGTGCACATGTATGAGATCTGATCTATTCATTTGTTAGGCCAAGCCATGGATGCATAGCGCCTCAAAGTAAGTTCTCTAGCTACTTATTGAAAGCTTTCTGAGGAATACATAGAAAAGGTCCAATCAATGGTCATAGTTCATGAGGCACAACTTATCCAACCGGCAGCTTCTGTTTGTTTTGGTATATGGCCCATCCATGGTAGGGCCTAAGAGATGAGAAATCCAGATCTCTTGTCTATCTGCTGCATGTACAAATATCGAACAGTTGATAACTAATTTAGATGTTAGCAGTTAGATTCATGTCCATTCTTCTAAGGGAGATGATAGAGTAGAGCCCGTGGAATTAATATAGGAGAATCAACTCAGCATTTTACGAGTTGCAGGGTAATAAATCAATCGGGTCAGCCCATCTAGTTGCCTCTACTTTTAGCATGCATAGTTTTTCTAATTACAGGAATATGCTATTTCCTAACCACTTTAAAGAATGCCTCCGAAAAGGTGTGAGATGAAGAAAGTTAAAAGGCCAAACATCCATATCCGGGATGAAGAAAGTTAAGGCCAAAAAGGGGTTTGGGCTTTTTTTGGTGCCCTGTTGATATACTGGATCTCCCTTCATCATCAGCCATTGAGAGGGCCTCCAGTTGGTGGGGAATGGCTTCTCAGTCCTATAGCTTTCTTCTCCTCAGGGGAATTGTGCCCAACAATCTTTTGGGAGCTATGGTGCGCAAGAAACGAATCCTGCCATGAAGAGTCGCCAATGCACGGTGACAGAGTAATTGGCAGGGTTAAGCACTGGATTTGTCTCATCTTTTCCGACGTCCTGTCTCCCAGAAAATGGAATGCTGCCAGGTATGCGGTTATGAGAGATCTGGGCGTTGGCAGTTCTGCTTTAAAAGTGAAGGAGGTTGCTGTTGTGAGGTGGGTCAGGGCCGTTCAAGGCTGGGTTAAAATTAATGTCGATGGGTTGGCTAAAGGTAACCCGGGTCCCTCAGGAGGGGGAGGTGTATACGGAGATGACAGAGGGGATTTTTTATTTGCTTTCTCTTCGGGATATGGCCAAGGGATGAACACGAGGGCGAAGGTTGACGTCAAGCAGTGGTGGAGGGAGTTGAGTTGTGCGCTGAGTGTAGCTTCTCCCGGGTTATAGTTGAGTCTGACTCAGAGGTGACGGTTAATCTGCTCACCAAGCAGTCCTCCCTATGGTCGGTGTGGTATTGGTGCGCTAGATGGGAGGCTTTCCATGGCAGATTAAATATCAGAATCGCCCACACGCTGAGGGAATCTACCTTCGTGGCGGGTGACGGATGGGCTTGCTCAGTGGGGGCCTGACTCACAAACGCATCAGGTTTTCCTCTCGACAAAAGATCTCCCTCGCATTGCTAGGGGGTACCTGCTCTTTGATGAGGTGGGCCTTGGGAATCTTAGAATGCCTTGATGTTTTCTGGTTATATGATAGGCAGGTCGTCTTCTTTCTGTCTGAGGGACTGACCAAATGTAAGGTGTATAGCTGAGTTATTTTAGAATGAATTTCTGGTTCCTTAAAAATAATAATAATAATAAGGCCAAACATCGATATCCTTCAAGAGGTAGGTAGATGCCCTCCCCTGTCTAGCTGTCTTTATCTATTTTTAAAATCAATATACCCCAGTGGCTCTTAGGAAAAAAGAAAAAAAAAAGAAAAAGAGAGTTAATGTTCAAAAGTTTACTAAAGCAATTAATGAAAAAAAAAAAAAATCTCACCAAGGAAAATGTAGAAATGTGATGGAAAGGATTGTCTAATTGGTGTGCTTTCTAAAACATGAGTCATCCATGACCATGCCCGAATAGATGGATGGCTCTGATCGATACATATCCCTGCCTGTGTACTGTGTAGAGATGGCTCTACCATATTCTGTTTTTCCCAATTCTACCCTATAATTTCCTCCTATTTAATCAATCATACCTGGATATCCAACAGTTGAGACAATGTAATCGCGTGCAAAGCCTCAGTAAGAGGAGCCCTGCCAGGCAGATAGCTCTTGCGACACGTCCAGCATGGTGGGCCGAGATTGCGGATTGGCACGTAAGCATGCAAGTGCCAACATCGCTGCACAAACCACATCCTTCATGTCTTGAGGCGTGGGAGGCGGGAGGCGTTGGTCTAACATATCCATCAACAATGTATCGTGGCCACCTGATGCTGCCAAGGATGATAAGAGATCCCCTGGATGGCTTCCCATTAGGAGTTCAAGTGATACAACTCCAAAGCTATATACATCGCATTTCTCAGTCACCCTCATTGTGTATGCAAGCTCTGTAAGAAGAGAAAACAAGCAAGATCATGTTTCCTTCTTTACCTATATTCATTGGCATGCAATGCTCAAGCTACTTCTCTTCATGAATTCATCTATTTATAAAGTTTTTGTTTTTTGATTAGATGATCCGGTAATTGTTAAGGAAAACATAGAAACTATAATACAAATACAGACATAGCAAAATTGTTTCACAAATTTTCCAAATTTGATTTACTATAGGTCATTAAATATATTAAAGGGAAGTCCTTTTACCATTTATGAAATTAAATTTTAAAGTTGGCATATCCTTGAATGAAATGAGAATTAAAAGAGGAAATTGAATTTAAATATTTTAAATAAAAACGTGACTTAAAAACATATTCTCCATAGATGAGTAGGAAAATGAAGTTAATTAAGCATTTTAAGTAACAATTGAAATAAAAGAAACTTTTTCAGTGATCTTTAACACTTATAAGTATGCTTTTACACATTGCATATTCCGTAATATTGTCTGACATAATAAGAAGATTTAAACAACATAAGGGAAAAAGATGGAAAGAAAGAAAATTAGGTTCCATGTACTACTATCAACTATTCACCATACCTGGAGCGACATATCCGTAAGTGCCCGCAAGTGCAGACCAGTTTGATGAATCGGGTTTCAGAAATTTAGCGGTGCCAAAGTCAGAGACACAGGCCTCAAATTCCAAATCCAATAAAATATTGTTGCTCGATAAGTCCCGGTGACTGATAGGAGGGGTGCAATTGTGGTGCATATATGATAATGCATGGGCTACTCCTCTGATTACCTTCATCCTCTTAACCCAATCCAATTCTACAGCTCCTTCTGTACAGCTGCTGAGGATGCTAGCCAAGCTTCCCCTTTCCATGTACTCGTACACTAGAAATGAGCACCGAGCATGCGAACAGAACCCATAAAGCTTCACAATGTTGCGATGTCGGATTTCTGTTAATGCTTGTATCTCATTTCTAAAGCTTCTTTGGTCCGCTCCCTCACCCCCTTCTAATGGGTTGAGTTTTTTCACAGCTACTACCTGACCAGTTTGTAGATTTGTTTTATAAACTCTCCCGCACCCTCCTTCCCCAATGCAATATTTGTTGTCGAAATCCTCTGTTGCTATGATGATGTCTTCATACACGGTCTTGCCATCAAAATTCCATATTGCAAATAGATTGCCATTGTTCATTTCTATGTCCCCATTCTGTACATTTCTTTTTCTCCGGAGAAAAATGAAATAAATGACGACAAATAGTAATAGAAGAAACAATGCTGCCAAGATGGGAGTTATGATGAAGAATACAGTTTTGAGGTCTTTCTTTTCACCAACAGGGTTTATTGAAGAGGAATTACATGGTAGCATACCTTTTACTTCACCGCATAGACCTTCATTTTCAATGAATGCTTCTAATGGAGCCTGACGAAAGGTATCACTATCAGGGAGAGGGCCCTTCAAATCATTGTATGAAAAGTCTATGGAAGATAAACTGATCATCTCTTCGAAAGACGAGGGGATGGAACCTGAGAGAGAATTGTGGGAGAGATTTAGCTTTTCCAACATGTTCAGTTTCCTAAGCTGCTGGGGTATCTCTCCCATAAGCAAGTTATGACTGAGATCCAATGTATCCCGTAGGTTTCCTAGGTTACCAATCTGAAATGGAATGCTTCCATTCAGATAATTCTCGCTCATTTTCAAATACTGTAGTTCGGAGCACTCTCCCAGTTGTTGAGGTATTGTCCCACTCAGTTTGTTCTTCGATAGGTCCAGAGTGTTCAATTTGGATAGTTTTCCAATTTCAGGTGGAACCCAACTAGATAGTTGGTTGCTTTCCAAACTCAATCTGTAAAGTATAGATAAACTCCCCAGGCTGATAGGAATCTTTCCTTCAAGGTTGTTCGATGAAAGGTCGAGCTCTTGTAGCCGACTCAATTGCCCAATTTCTGGCGGAATTCTGCCAGTAATATTGTTGTTGGAGATTTTTAACAGTGATAGGTTTCGACATTCTCCCCAATTAGGTGACAGCTCACCATGCAATCTATTATGACTCAGGTCAATGTACCATAAATCAGGATATACTCCAAAGATTTGGGATATATTTCCGGTGAGCTGATTATGTCCAAGCCTAACTCTTGTTAAGGTGTTGCAATTTCTCAGGCTTTCAGGGATGGGACCAGTGAAATGGTTGCCGTCCGCAATGAAGCGTCTGAGTGATCTGCCTTGGCATACTTGAGGTAGGTGGCCAGAGAAATTATTTCCACTGAAAGAGAGATCCTCCAATCGTGTTAGATTTGAGATTTCTGGAGGTACTGAACCAGATAACTGATTTACAGATAGAAGGAGTGAAGTTAGGCTGCTCAAATTGCTGAAAGATGGAGAAATTGAACCAGATAATTGATTAACAAATAGAAAGAGTGAAGTTAGGCTGCTCAAATTGCCGAAAGATGGAGGGATTGGACCACTGAGCTTATTCTTACATATATGTAGATAATACAGATTCTTAAGATTGCCGATTTCTTGAGAGATCTGTCCGGAAATCTGATTTCCACAAAGGTATAGGAAGCGAAGTTCAGTTAGATTTCCTAAAGTGTAGGGTAAGGAACCAGTTAGAAGGTTATTGGACAGGTCTAGCTGATGCAGTTTCTTAAGTTTTCCCAAATCTTGAGGGATAGGACCCGAAACTCTGTTTCCATAGAGGTACAGATGCATTAGCTGGCTCATATTACACAGAGATGGAGGGATGACACCTGTGAGATTGTTGCTGTGCAATCTTAGGGTGAGGAGATCTTTAAGCGTTCCTATTTCTGGAGGTATCGAACCGACTATCTGATTTTAGGACATGTCTAAGTACCGGAGATTTCTCAGCAGGCTAATTCTTGATGGAACTTGTCCCGTGAGTTGATTGGTATGGATTTCAAGGGAGGTGATTCTGGTCCAATTGGTGAAGAAATGAGGAGATATTACACCAGTTATCGTGTTATTAGAAAGGTCGAGCTCCAGAATGCGAGTAAGATTAGCTAGTGAAGCAGGCAAGCCACCTGACAGTTGATTGATAGACAAATCAAGGAGGATGAGTTTTGAAAGAGAACCGATCTGGGTTGGAATGGTTCCATGGAGTGAGTTTTGGCTGAGATTGAGGTGGACAAGGTTGGGAAATGAAGAGAAGCTCAAATTATCAAGCGTACCTTGCAAGCTCATATTCCGCAGGTTAATTTCTACCA
This sequence comes from Liriodendron chinense, assembly GCA_003013855.2. Lineage (NCBI taxonomy): Eukaryota > Viridiplantae > Streptophyta > Magnoliopsida > Magnoliales > Magnoliaceae > Liriodendron > Liriodendron chinense. The sequence goes on along the minus strand of PVNU02000446.1, from coordinate 259,599 downwards.
CGCTTTGTGCGTGATCGCAGGAGATTCCGGTCCATTTGCATGGAGAGCTCTGTTGGATGGTAGAAGTGTTGGCAATGGGGAATAAGGACCAGGAGTCGAGAGCCTCTGCTTGAGATAGACTGGCTTTCCATTTGAGGAGAGCTTTTGCTTCCTCAGTTGCTGAGGATGATGCTTCATTGGAGGAAGCTATTAGTAGTAGGAAGAAGAGAGAGAAAAGGGATTTCTTTGAGGACACGTTTGGATTTCTGTTGCTATCGCAGTGGGTTTGTGTTTGGGTTAGGAGATGATGCTTCATTTTATAGTGGAATGAATCCCCTGCAACGCAGCAGGTAAAATACCTAAGCTCTTGTGTTGTGCGTATGCAATCCACTCCGTCCATTGTGAAGCTTCTAAATTATAGAAAAAAAAAAAAGTCAAGATGGCCGAAAACGTGACGATTGAACTTTCACAGTTGAAATATTCGTGGGGCAATCAAGAGAATATTTGTGTTTTCAGTTCATCTCCGTAGGAATGACATTATGAATGGTATGGATGGCATATAAACATCACTGTGGACCCCACAGAGGTTTCAACGGTAGGAATTTCTCTACCCACCTTTTGCTTTAGTGCGGCCCACTTGAATCTTCGATTCCGTTCATTTTTTGTGGAAAAACTTAAAATGATCTCACAAAACGGTTGGACAGTGTAGATTTCTCACAAACATCACGGTGGCCCCACCTAAATTCCGAGCGGAAGAGTCCTTCGGAATATGCTAGCCTAGTTAGCCCTAATTTAGTTTTTCTTGTTTTTGTGCCACCTAAGTTTATGGACCGGCTTGGTTTGGATTTCGGGCTGACCCATACAGCTGGAGTTTGATTTGCTCCAGAAAAATTTAATTTAAGCCATGGTGGGTTTGGTCGAAAATTTTGAATTGAGTCAGGATAGGCCGATCTCAAACAAGTGGTAGCTCCATTTTTGCTTGTTTATTTAAATAGAAAAGAAATTAAAAAGTTAGAAAAAAAAAATACAAACTTATCTTAGCCTATGATGTTTAACATTCTCCAACGAGTTTAGGTTCAAAATAGACATGTAAGAGCATTTTCCAAACAAAAGTATACTAGCATAATTTTACAAGGGCAATGAAACAGTTTGGATTCATGTATATGTATTATGTATTATCCATGTCTTTACATATATGCATTATACATGTTGTTCATCTATTTTACATATCATTTTAGGACATGATCCAAAAATGGATTCATATCCAAAGCTCAAGTGGATCACACCATAGGAAACAATGTGCTTACAATCCATGATCTGAATCAAACCAAGTTAAATCAAATCGAGCCTTGAACCGGGCTGAGCCGATACTACCCTAGTTTGAGCTTGGTTTGTTTTTCAAACGAGCTCGACTCCGAGGTTTGGTTTGGTTTGAACTTCCATTCAAACCAATCCAAGCCAAGCTTTTTCAAACCAATCCGAGCTGAGCTTTCGAGCTGGCTTGGTTTGTGTCCAGCTCTAATTGCCGGTCGTAGAGGAGTTTTCGTCTCTGACCGGCAGCACTGAAAGCGAGACTCCTTGTTGGGTCGTAGAAAGAGTTCTCGTCTCTCACCGGCAGCAATGAAAGCGAATCTCTAGTCAGTCTAATAGACCGGAATTGTCTACCGCAGGCTTGAAGCACCCAAGCGCTAGGGTCCACATGTTGTATCCGTCAAATCCGCTTTGTCCATCAGGCGGGAATCCTTATTTAGACCGTACATACAAAAGCTAATTCTGATTAACAACTCACATAGCCCACACTAATGGGAACAACACAAAATTTCTCCCAAAACTGCTAGGTTCACAGTGTATCATAACAATTTTTCTGATTTGTGCTTCTTTAGAGGAAGATTTGGCAAAGAGAGACTTTGACATTTTGGCATGGTGTCATTGTTCATACCCAGGCATCTAGAAAGTAATAATAAATTGCATACATTATATATAAGTCAATCAAATTAAACGCTCGAAAAAAAAAAAAAGTCAATCAAATTAAACTGTCCAAATCTTTGTTGTCAATTTAAACGTAGCATAAACCAATTATTATTGCTTAATTCTGTCTATTGGATTGGTAGATATTTATTGGACGGTTAAGAATGAAAAACCTCCAATGGTCCTTTTTCAACAAACAAGTGTCCATGAATTAGAGGTATAGGATTGCCCAATCAATCTGATTTTGTGATTGTGAGTTAGCAAAAGTGGGTTTTGCAATTTTGTCTGTTTAACCTGAGTTAAGCAACCTCATGTGTTGAATTTTTTAGTGCCTGTGTATTAAGGTACATACACTGCCTGAGCATCTTATAACTTCATTTGACAAATATGGGTGTGTTGACTAATATGGTCATTAGTAAAAAAAAAGTCATAAAAAAACACTATCACAGTTTGAAAAGCCTTTCCCTAGTCAACGGGAGCAGTTGTTGATGTTTGTCTTCTAAGGCCATTATATGTTTGAGTTCTAATCCCCACTGTTTTCCTTCGGTGTTGTCCACTTGAGATTTGGATCTATCTGATTTTTTCGGTTTGTACCTTAAAATGAAATGGAGAAATGGATGGACGGTGTGGATAAAACACACATGTCATGGTGGGGCCCACAGAGATTTGAAACCACCCCTTATGCTAGTCCAGTGGGACTAGCCGATCCGCGCCCGTTTGAATAGTACTCCGTAGTAGTTTCTCTTTTTTTCCCTCTAAATTTATGGTTGCGAATAAGTTAGTTTCTACGGACAGTGCTGTTTAGGTTGAATTTAAAAAAAAGAGCATGCTTTTAAACTCTTTCCTAAACTCCGTTTAAGGTTTTGAAATATGGTAAAAAAAACCATTTACTGTTTGGCACCCTTATGTATTAAATGTTATATTTTTAAAATGACAATATTACCCTTAGAAAAAACCCTCGAAACACTGTTTTACCAGCCCCTCTTGGTGAAACATTGCATTCTGCCCTTCTTGCCCACAACATCTCTGACAGATATTAACAAAATCTCGTCCACAACATCTCTAATAGGTATTAACCAAAAACCCTTATACCAACAAAAATAAATAAAAAATCCAGATGAATTTTTGTCGATTGCTAAGGATGTACAACGTGGGGATTTGGGGTTGGTCGATTTAGGAGTATTTTTAATTTGCAGCTTTTTAGATTTAGATCTTCAATGCCTTATATTTTATTTTATTTTAAAGATGCCTTTTTTACTTTCATACAACATTCCTTTGTGGGTGTCTTTTAGGCTACGCTGACCGTCTATTTTATTGACTTTGGTATCCGTAGTTCCTACGTTACTAATTTCTTTGGACCCAGTTAAGAGGTGTAGGGTCACATCTCAATCTAGATCGTCAATCAATTTTTCTTATGAATATGTGTAGACACCCCACCTTCGGCTACACTGCTGGTAGAAATAGCTGGATGAATGGAGGACCATACCCCCAAATCCCAAGTCCAAAACTCAGCCAAACTCACCCTTATAAGCCCCATTCTATAGCCCAGTTCAAGCCTGAACCCAGTCAACCCAGTCAACCCAGTCCAAAAAACCACCCTGAAAAACCCCCCATAAAAAAGGCCAGTCAAAAAATCTCAAAAAAGTCAAACTCACTGAGTCAACCCGCTGAGTCAACCCACTGAGTTAACCCGCTGAGTCAACCCGTCGAGTCAACCCGTCGAGTCAAAACACCGAGTCAACCCGTCGAGTCAACCTGTCGAGTCAAACCACCGAGTCGACCCGCTGAGTCAACTCACTGAGTCGACCAGCGAGTCCAACAGCAGCCCCGAGGGAACGGCCGTACTCGCTGGAAACCGAGGAGCGGCCGTACGGGCTGCCCATGGCAGGCCGCCCGGAAAAAATTACGAGAATGCCCCTCTCTGCTGCTATAAATACCCCCCTCCCCTTCTCATTTCAACAAGCCATTCGAGTCCATTTCAGCCCGAGAGCTCTGAGTCCATCTCTCCACCCTTAGCCCATTTTTCCACCAAGGAGAGCCCGAGTGAGGAGAGCCTAACCCTGGTCCAGCCCAGCCTGACCACTGGTCCAAGCCTCTCAAGCCACCCAAGTCCTGATCTAGCCACTCGAAGCCAACCCTTGCGACACCTCCGTCCACTCAGCTACTCTTTTCCAGCATCATCTCATTTGCATCTAGTATAAGTGCAACATTTACTTTCCTTCCAACCCCCCTGCTTCACTACAAGCACCTTGATTACTCAAGCACACATGCATATGTCTTTATATTAAGCACCTGTCAGTTCGAGCGTATGCTCTGGGCTTGCCCGTTGTTGGAACCTGCCCATCAGAAACTCTTACTGTTCAGACCTGCATTCATGCTTCACCATAAAACACCTTGATCATTCAAGCACACTGCATACGTCTTATATTAAGCACCTGTCAGTTCGAGCGTACGCTCTGGGCTTGCCCGTTGTTGGAACCTGCCCATCAGAAACTCTTACTGTTCAGACCCGCATTCATGCATCATGTCATCCATGAGAATATACGAGGATTAAATTAGACTTTCAAGTATTCGATCGATTCTGTGAAGTAGAGACCGTACTTCGGTACGGGCAGTGTGTGGGGTGCTTAACCTCTTCCCACCCTGTAACCGTGATCCCTTACCTTGAATCTCTGGCCGCAGATCAACAGGAGTCATTTTAGAGGAAGGAATCTTCAGATTCTCTTCTCTAACGTTTCTACGGAGTCTAGCCGACTGTAGATTCGAAGTAATTGGTTAGTGGCGACTCTGGTCTTATATAAATTCACTTAAACACATCCAGCTCAATACGACAACCAAACGAAGCCCTCGAGAACGAGGCAAGCCAGTGGCACAAACGGCGATTTCGCACTCACGCATCCTCATCTCCTTCTTTTCCGAAAGGAAAGGGGAAGGGAGAACGACGTCGTGTGGGAGCGCGGAAAAATCGGCGAGGGTCCACAATATGATTCAACGACCACCATGAAAATTCACATTGATAAGTGGAAATTTCCATCCGTAGGATCTGGACAAAATAAATGATCTGGATTAAAGGTTCGATGATGATTTTGAATGGTCCATTTGATAGAGGCAAATCTGAATAACATTTTTATGAGGAATTGTTTTATTGGACGACCATGATTGTTCCACATGTGGCTTGACACGAAAATGGGTGGAGGTTAGAATCTATTAAGGAAAGTTTTCATGGTCGGCCATGAATAGTGGGAAGAATTTAATGGACGGCACAAATGGATGACTAGATTGTTTGTGCCTCATGTGGTCCTTTTGCATAATGAACTTTTGTTTTTTGGCATAGCTTAAATCCAAGCACTATGTTACTTGGCAATATGGAATGTTTGTGTTTGATTCGGCTATTGATGTTGCAATTGATTTTTAGCTATATATATTGATTTTATAGTGTATATGATCATTATTTAGGTGCCAGATACCGTCATCCTATGATAGAGAGGAGGATGAGGAGAATGAGCTGGAAGTGGAAGCTATGTGTGAAGAAAATGTTGGTGGACTTCTACAAGTTGATGTAGAGCCTATAATGGACGGTGAGGTAGAAATCGGTTCAATACATAGTTCAATGGATGAAGACATTGGTGATGAGGGCATTGATCTTGAGGCTGAAGATGAAGACTATAAAATTCATGATTTTATAAGAGATGACACAAACTTTTTTGTGAAGCAAGAGTTTGATGATGTGAGAACATTTTGCTTGGCAGTAAGGCATTATTGTGTTGTCCGAGAATGTGAGTTTTCTTTTCTAAATAACGATCCAAAACGTGCTACCGCAAGTTGTAAGGGAGAAAAATGCCAATGGAGGATTTACGCAAGTGTTCACCAAAATGGGAAGAACTTTATCGTGTATAAAGAGGAACGTGCTTGCAATTCAGTCAATGAAAGAGGAAATCATATGGCATCGATTATGTGGATTTATTCAGCGATAGAGGGTATGGTTCGTGAAAATCCAGATGTCTTGGTACAAACCCTGATGGAGCATTTATTTACAAAATACGTATTAAAAGTGTAACATAAAAATGTTTGGTGCGCAAAAAACGTTGCTCGTACAAAAATCTTTAGTTCATATGAGGAGTCGTATGCCCTTGTTCTAAGATTTTGTCATGCATTGTTGTCGTACAATCCAAGAAGCGTTATCAGGTATCAAGTGGAAAGTTGTGATGATCATCGGTTTAGAAGAATGTTTATGAGTTTTGGAGGTTGTATATCTGATTTTCTAACCGCTGTTAGGCCATTCATCGGCGTTGATGGGTGCCGCAGCCGCATTAAAAGTAAATACAAATGTGTTAGAATACTGATAGTTGAAAATGGTTTCTTTGTTGCATGCATGATGGGATAGGTATGCCAAAGCAACTAGTGATCATGTTGGATAGGCAAAAGGAGCTAATTGAAGCAGTGAATTCTATTTTTCCAGAAGCATGTCATAGATTCCATCTCCGACACTTGTACCCAAACTTTCAAAAATATTTTAAGGGTAAGATTTTCAAGGAGAGGGCATCACAGTCTTATATGAATTATGACTACAAGCTAGGTATAGATGAAATAAAGTAGTCTAAACCGGCCTATGAATGGATTTCAAAGGTTGAACCCAAGTGTACAAATCTTTTGGCTTGTGAATGAGTTGAATGGCCGTACAAATCTTTCTAATGAACATTTTGAGTTGGATAACTTTTTAAATATCTTCACAAAACTCTATGACTGCAAGATATACATTCTGTGTGTTTTGTCTACTTCCCAATTTTATATTTGGTATTAGTATTGCTTGTGAATATGGTTAAACTACATTAAATGTGGGTGTGATTTGTATGTAGATGTGGTTGGGAATTTTTTTTTTTTTTTTTTTTTTTTTAAAGAAACCTCTATATATATATATCAGAATCAGGGAATACACATTCGGGTGGGCGCCACAAAAGACAGGCTGCCCCACCTATCGTAAACTAGCTTAACAGGCGGCTATATGCTGGCGAAAAGAAAGCAACTACCTATAGCTCCCTAAAACGCCCCGGCCTCTAAAAGAAAACTAACTCTCTGAACTACTCTGGGTAAGTCGATTCCTTGATATAGCCGAGGCCTATCCGATCAAGGAACATGATTCCTCGGATTGGGCTAGGGATCCCCCAGCTCTCCATAAAAAATCTTGGAGAGTTGGGACTCACTACCTATCCTGGCCAGCGCGTCAGCCACCCCATTCACTTCCCTAGGGGCAAAGGATAAACACACCACATGAGTCGACATTAGGCCCTTCATCCGAGCTTTCCAGTATCAAATACTCGAGCTCGGATGGCTATCTGAATTGAACGTGTCCACTAGCACTTTGGAGTCACTCTCTACAATAATCCTATTGAGGCCGCGCTCCACACAAAGTTTGTTGATCGGCTAGGCCTCGGCTATGTGGTTGGGATTAATTTTGTTTGGAAACACAAGTTGGGACCCTTTGTATATGGGTGTGATTTGTATGTAGATGTGCCTAGAAACACAAGGTGTGATTTGTATGTAGGTGTGGTTTGTCTAGTAGGATTAGTAATGCCACTGAAATTTGATGGCTCCTTTTGTACATCACAGTGGCTGGGAAAAACCTCTGACAGGAAGGTCCCTTTCTAGGGCCCATGCCATGAGGTATGGTAGCCAACATCTAACATAAAAGTGAATTGTGTCGTACCCCATCCCAAACAAAAATTTGCCCAGGCAAGTCTCTGTGGCACCTAAAACAAAAATATCAGCTTGATCCAAAACTTCCAGTGGCACCTAAGAAGTTTCAACGGCTAGTGTTTAATCCCCATTTTGTGGTCCACTTGAGCTTGGATCTACCTTTTTTTTTTACTCATGTCCTAAAACAACATGAAAAATTAAATGGGCAGTGTGGTTAAAATCCACACATCACGGTGGTACTCAGAGGATTAGCCTGTCCCGAGCCCGGGACAGGTGGGGAAGGAGTGCGGATCGTCTATGTTGAAAGCACATGAAATTCCAGTGTCGGTGCTTTTCATTTGCCCACGTCATTTCCAACAACCCCACCTCTCAAAATACCCCAAAGGACGCGGATTAGCTACTGACAGGTTGAGTAGCGAACATTGCTACTGAAGTGACGTCACCATGGCACGTGTATGTGCTATATCCACACCGTCCATTCAGTTGGAGAGATCATTTTAAGGCACGAGTCAGAGAATTAGGTTGATCCAAAGCTCAAGTGGACCCCACCACAGAAAACAGTGGGGACAGTGACATCCACCGTTGAAAACTTCTTAAGGGCCACAGAAGTTTTCGATCAAGCTGATATTTGTGTTTTCCCATACTCCATAACTGTGTGAACTTATGAACAGGTTGGATCTCAAATAAACATCATGGTGGGCCTAAGAAGTTTTCAATGGTAGATGTCACTGTCCCCACTGTTTTCTGTGGTGGGGTCCACTTGAGCTTTGGATCTACCTCATTATTTGATTCATGCCTTAAAATGATCTCTCCAACTAAATGGACGGTGGGGATACAACACATACATCATGATGAGGCCCAAATGCCATGATGACGTCACTTCAGTAGCAATGTGCGCTACTCAACCTCTCAGTAGCTAATCCGCGTCCTACTCCAAATTTCTCTCTTCTTAGTACATTGCTACATAGCACAACTTTTAACGTGCAGAGCTTATCCAGCCCTCACCATGACCTTTGTGTTACATCCACACCGTCCATCAATTTTTCTAAATAAGTTTAGAGCATTTTTCAAAAAATGAGATACATCCAAAGCTTAAGTGGATCACACTAAAGAATGCAGTTGCGACTACACAAACTGCTGTTGAAACCTTTCTCGGGCCAAGCGTGAGGCTTATTTGAAAACTAACCTAGTTATAAGGTGACCCATGAATGAAAGTAAAACACAAATATCTACGTGACCCTACATATGAAGAAGTAAGGTGGCAGATAAACCTCACAGTGGACAATGGGAAGGTTTCAACGTTACTCATTTAATCCCATGCTTTCTGTTGTGTGGTCGACTTGAGCTTTGTATGTGCCTCATTTTGTCTCATGCTTTAGAATAATTAAAAAAATTTGATAGACGGTGTGGATCTAACAGATTGATCATGGTAAGGCCCAGAGAAATTTCACACGGTAAAAGTGGGGTTGCGCAGCACGCATTCCATCTGTGACGGAGAAAATCGAAGTGATTTGTGACATGGCGTCATCAGTGATGATGTGTACCAATGGGACTGGGACTGGACGGCACTGAATTTTGTTGGGGGAGTGGATTAGGTACCTATCTCGCTTGTCCCCAGCTCGGGACAGGATAGGACTCTAAGGGCCATCGTGATGTATGGATTTTATCCACAGTGTTCATGTATTTTTTCATGTCATTTTAGGATATATTCCAAAAAATGAGGTAGATTAAAGGTTCAAGTGGGCCGCACCATTGGAAGCAGTGGTGTTAATGATTCCTAACATTGAAACCTTCCTAGGGCCCACTGTGATGCTTATTTTCCATCGAACTTGTTCATAAGATCATACATACCTAGATGGAGGGAAAACATAAATATCAGCTTGATATTGATCTGAAACTTCCTGTCGCGCCCAAGAAGTTTTCAATGATCATAGTTTAATCCCCATTTCATGGTCCACTTGAATTTGGATCACACGACCTAAAATGACATGTAAAAATGAATGGACAGTGTGGATAAAATCCATACATCACGGTGGCCCTCAGAGCCCTAGTGTGTCCCGAGCTGTGGAGGGGGCGGGGAAGTACCTGATCCGCGCCCATTTTGCTGTGCCTACCCGCACAGACGATCCGCACTCTGTTGGAAGTTCAATAGTTATGGTCCCACCATGATACATATGTGTTACATCCACACCATTTATCAATTTTATGAGGTCATTTTAGGGTATGGCCTAAATATGAGGCATATACAAATGTCCGGACGGATCACACCACAGTAAACGAACCCTAGTATTTTTAGTATTTTTTAATGGTAGTTTTTAATTGCCATTGTTACCTCTTGTGGGGTCCATGTGAGATTTCAATCTTTCTCATTTTTTGTATCATGCTTTGAAATCATGATCCATGAAGAATGAACAATGTCGATTAAACACACGTATCATTGCAAGGCCCACCACAATGTCCAGCAATGGAGTAGATTCCGCGGCCATTGCTTTGGGAGGTAAGGTTAAAAAGGGGGCAAAATCGTCTTTTTTGAAAATAATGGATGAAAGTTTGTAACTGCCATTGGTCCAAGTCAAAGCATGTAGGTTTTTTACCACATTTTGAAAACTTATGCGGATTTTAGAAAAGAGTTTAAAAGTAGGCTCTTTTATTGAATTCAACCAAAATGCAGGCGGCCGCATGGCATTTTCCCTAATTTTTAATAAAAGTGAGTTTGACACCCACCTTAGTAGTAGTTTATTAGGGCCCATTTGGATACCGCCCAATAAGCAACTTCTTTAACTCATGTTAAGTTAATAAGTTTCTTTGTTAACTTAAGTTAGTTCGGTTATTAAACTTGGATAAGTAACTTATTGTTATAAGTAACTTTTCGTATAAATGTTTGTTTTTTTGTTTTCAACTTACACGAAGTATCTTATATAGAGTCATGCATTGGAGCTTGATGAATGTATGGGACATGTTGGGAAATATACTCATTGATGGTTTTGAGAAATTCATAACGGCCAACTATTTTATTCATATCATTTTAGGGAGTGGATCTAAACATGAGGTAGATCTAATTCGGAGGTGTGCCACACAACTTGCAACAATGGTATCAAATTCTTGTTGAAACTGCACCCATTGTCATGTGACCCACCATGATGTTTCTAAGAAATCCACCACATCCACCTATTTTTCCAACTCATTTTAATTGGTGTGTCCAAATATAATGAAGATCCAAAACTTGTGGTGGGATCCACAACTTGAATACCTATTATTGAACCCCAGCTTAGAATGGAGGAACTGAAAAGTGAAGTGGCTCACTATAATGTTTTTGCGAAATCCACCCTACCCATTTTGTAGTAGTGGGCCCAAATATGAGGCAGATCCAATACTCAAGTAGGCCACACTACTTGGAAACATTTGCATTGAACCTCCACTCTTGAAATACTCATGAAGCCAACATTTTTTTTTTTTTGAAATATTCACCTGTCTACCTATTCGTTCGTATGATTTTATGGGGATGGGAATGACCTTATGGCTGGCTTGGGTGGTATATAATCATCACAGTGGGCCTAAAAAAGATTTCAACGGTGGTCATTCAATTTCTTCAATGTGACCCACTTAAGTGTTGGATCTACCTCATTTTTGGGCCCACCTCCTAACATGATCAAATAAAATGGATGGATTGGGTGGATTTAAAAGAAACATCATGGTGGGGTCTAAGGCACACATAGTACATCCATTTTTCTAGCTCATTTTAAGGTATGAACTCAAAAATGGAAACAAATCCAAATCTCATGTGGACCACACCATAGGAAACATGATGCTTAAATGCCCATCATTAAAAACTTCTTGAGGGCCCACAATAGTTTTGAATCAAGCTAATATTTATGTTTTCCCTTCATCTCGGTCCGTGTGACTTTATCAATATAGGATGGATGGCAAATAAACATTAAGGTGGCGCTGGGAAGTTTTTAATCATAAGTGTTCAATGACTAATGTTTCTTATTTAATGTAACTTATCATCTTGAGGGCCCTTAAGTTTTTAAATTTATAAATAAAAAAATTCTTGCTTTCTAGTTCCTCACCTTTCTAACATCTCTCTCTCTCTCTCTCTCTCTCTCTCTCTCGACCTCTCTTTCTCATCTCTCCAGGTGATGGACGGTCCCTATCAAAGTGATCCTGCATGATGGGCAATTCACATGAAGGTGTGGCCCACATGATAGATGGTCCATATTGAAAGTAGGCCCCACATGATGGATAACCCACATCAAGGTGGGCCCACAAAATAAATAGTCTCCATCAAAGTCAGGCCCTAATGATGAATGACCCACATCCAAAGCGAGCCCCATATGATGGACGACCCACTTTGGAGGTGAGGCCCACACGATGGACAGTGCACGTGATGGGCAATGGACATAGAAGGTAGGCTCTGCACGATGGATGACCCACATCAAGGTGGGCCCCACATGATGGATGGTCAACATCAAAGGTCAGCCATCAATGATGAATGACCCATATTTAAGGCATGCCCTTCATGATGGATGACCTACTTTGAAGGTGGGGCCCACATGATGGATGGTCCACATCAAAGGTTGGCTCCATATGATGGACAGTGTCCATTGAAGGTGGGCCTCACATGATGGACAATTAAAATTGATGGTGGGCCACATGTGATGGATGTCCCACATCAAAGTGGACCCTCCATGAAGTATATATATGTGTGTGTGTGTGTGTGTGTGTGTGTGTGTGTGTGTGTGTGTGTGTTTTATCTACACTGTCCATCCAATTTGGATGATAATTTCAGGGCATGATCCCAAAAAAGAGGCTGATCCAAATCTCAGGTGGACCATACCAGAGGAGAAGTGGTGATTGAAGGCCCACCGTTAAAAACTTCCTATGGCTCACTAATGCTTATTTGACATCCAATCAATTGATTTAGGTCACACTGACATGAATGAAGGAAAAACACAAATATCAGCTTGATCCGAAACTTGTGCGGCCCTCAAGAAGTTTTTAATGGTGGGCGTTCAACTACCATTATCTCCTGTGGTGTGTTACACTTGAGATTTGGATTTGCCTCATTTTTGGGCTCATGACTTAAACACATCTTGTTGATAAAAAAAAATATATCATTGTGAGCTCATAGTGCCCCCGTCCAGTATGCGGTGCTGTAGGCAGTGTCAGTGCGCAGAGTTGAGGTGTTAACGAGGTAACACCATAGTGGGTGTTACTCTGACCATGGGGACCACCTTGATGTATGTTTTGTATATCCATACCGTCTAACAGTTTTTACCGCTCATTTCAAGATATACATCAAACAATCAGATGCATTGGACCATCGTAACCTCCTATAGCATTTGTTTAATTTGGACCTTTGACGGAGCTTTTATTTTCATGACCACAAATGGGGCCATTTTGGTCATCTGATTGGTGCTATCTTCTGGGCTAAGGCCACCCACAATGGGGCCCAAGATTTAGCCTGTTTTGATTGATTTACGATTGTGCAACTGCATACGTGGAATTAGTTGTGTGAATGGAGCGTGCACGGTCCACTAATTAAGTATGCATCATCACATAAGTGGATCGGTTAGAAATTTTGGCCCATCTAACTGATGGATCGAATTCGTTCTTGAAATAGGGAATCTACACAGTGGCACTCTTTTAATGCATGGCCTCTCTCAGGCTTACTTTTGATTCAACATTCCAAAATTACTGGGCCTACTTTTGCTTCCCACTTATGGTTGGAAAACTCCACAGTTTCTGTCAAAGTATATTTATTATTAGGTTTATTACGATCATCATGTAATTTTTCACATAATGTGTGTTAAAAAAAAGGGTTCAGGTAAGCTGCAAAACACAAATTTCTTACAGGCTGCCAAGCCCAACTCAAAGTTTCAATTACTATGGATTCCACGGTAATGGTGAATTGGATTCCAACTCGCATCTTTTATTTTTTATTTTTTTTATGAACAGACTCGTATGAACAGCTTACTAGGAGCAAGGTTGCTTTTTTTTTTTTTTTTTGGAGAACAGGGAACCTATATATATATATATATATATATATATATATATATATATATATATATATATATATATATATATTTTCCAAGAATTAAAACACAGGGCTCCTCCATCAGGCCTGCGCCCCACTGCCCTCTCTATTAATGCATCCAAAACCCACCCAGAAAATCAGAAAAACAAAAAGAAGATTGAGAAGCCATACTCCAGCGAGCAAGAGAATCAGATTCCAACTTGCACCAGTTGCGACTTGTAACAGTTAGAAGCAGTTAGGAGCGCAACTTGGCTGCGACCCTGGAAGTAATGATGCAGGTGCGACCCTGACTAGTGGACCCACCTTGATGTATTCAATGTACATCCATCCGTTTTTCCAGCTTATTTTAGGGCATGGTCCCAAGTATACAATGTATATACACACTGTCCATCTGTTTTTTTCCAGATCGTTTCAGGGCATGGTCCCAAAAATAAAGCAGATACAAATGTCAGGACCACACCAAAGGAAACAGTGATCATTAATCATTAAAAACCTTTTGTGAGTCACAAAATTTTTGGATCAAGCTGATACTTTTTGTCATTTCATTGATGTCTGTGTGACCTTATCAACAGGTTTGGTGGTCAAAAAACATTATGGTGGACCCTAGGAATTCTTTAATGATGGGCGTTCAATGGCCACTGTTTCCTGTTGTGTGGTCCACTTGAAATTTATATGTGCTTCATTTTTAGACCATTTCCTAAAATAAGCTGGAAAAACAGATGGATGGCGTGGATATACAAGGCATGCATTGAGGTGGGCCCTACGGTCAGGTCCTACCCACATTTCTGGTTGGAAGGTTGCAGCTAGCAAAGTGGCGCTCAACAGTTAAGACTGTCTGGGCATGGTGGCCACGCATGTATGTCAAATGTGGACCTGCGAAACCCTCAATGACCATGCATTTCTTTTGAAAATGATGGCTACCTGATGATCTGATCAGCCTATTTTTTTACTAGGTCATCTACATGATCAGGCCCACCTGATGAAGAGGAATCTTTCTAGAACACATCCCAAACTCTCTTGCAGGATGTGTCGGGACTATAGGCATTGATCTGGGTTCATACTTGGTGATCCAAGCTGTTGATGCTAAAAACTAGTCAACAGACCAGTTGAGGTTGAAACCTTCCCCTGGATCCAGTCAGAATAAAACAATGGCTAAAGGAGGGGCCGGGGATCGGCTGTTAGCCCTTCGATGCTTAAGTCAGTTCAAACTTTCAAGATCGAGGAAGGGATTTTCTGTTTTTGTTTATCTTAGGTTGAAGATTTTTTGTACCTTATCCCTTAGGAGCAGTTCTCTTTTATAGACTTAAGTTTTGGAGTTATAAGGAAACGTGATTTTCGTGGAGGAAATCTTGGATTTTCGAGATTTTCGGGTTGTCCCGCAATCGCTGGAGACATTAGTGCGTCGGTTGATGATTCTCTGGACTCTTCTCCTATTATTCAGGCGCAAGCCTAAGATAATGGAGCTATCATTGGGAGAGTTAGCTCGTAATACGGTTGAGGTCGGTCTTTTGCGGGCGTCTAGAAACGTCTTCTACATCAGGTCAGATAGTACCTGTAATACCCCAAGTTTCGAAAATAAAGTAACAAATCAATTAACTAATTAATAAATTATGTGGATTATTATATTGATAAATTAATAATTTGTAGGGAATTCATGTAGGATCCGTTATTAAATTTGCTTAACACAAACCCTAGATCAGCGTAGAAGTGGTAGGTTTATCAAAAACTCACCATTTATAAAAAAAACTCACCATAAACACGAAAAATACCATTGATTTAACTTAATCTATATAAATGATTTTAAGTATACCAGTTTCTGATGATCCGTTTCATGTAGAACTTCATATAATAGTTTAGAGACCTAATCTAACCATACACGTCAAATTTCAGCCCCCCGATCATCCTATAAGTACCCTAATCAGAAATCGGGCCATAAGTGGGCCATCTAAACTCAGAACTGTACCAATTTTTGTGCCATACCCTAAAATCACGTGGCCTACATGATGGTCGGAGCAGATTTCGCACATACATCACTGTGGGACCCACGTGCACTGCGTGCACGTTAGACCCGCGGTCAACGTGCGTTGACCGCGTGCGCAGCGGAAGACGAAGCGTCTTCTTCGTTCGACGTTGCTGCCACTGTGGGACCCACGTGCACTGCGTGCACGTTAGACCCGCGGTCAACGTGCGTTGATCGTGTGCGTAGCGGAAGACGAAGCATCTTCTTCGTTCGACGCTGCAGCAGCAGCGTCCGCTGGCTCGCTGGTCGGGCCACACCGTCCATCAAGGTGGACCCCATCAGAAAATCCACTCCGTCCATTGTGTAGATCTCCCTTATGACTACTAAGGGAAGGACGTAGCTTTGTAATCAGTGATTGGAGTGGGCCGTAAAATCCGTTAGAACCTAGAACTAATCGAAGTAAAACGCTCAAGATCGGGACCGATCCTACGCATGGGTCCCTGAAATTTTAAGGGACTGTTTTCGTGGACCCCACCTATGGTTTCAATGGTTTATATGATGTCAAGTGTTGATGTAGAGTGAGATCCGAAATATTGATCTTTCCTTCTCCCACTCAAACTCAATTTCATCCGTCCGAAGTTGCCGTCCGCTATACGTCACCTACAGCGTACCTGTGGGATAAAAGGGCATGTAGTCGTCCCTCCCCTTCCTAGAAAAACGTAGAGAGTGAGAGAGAGAGAGACGTTAGAGAGAGGAAAGAGAAAGAGAGAGAGGTTTTGTAAAGAGAGAGAGAGAGAGAGAGAGAGAGAGAGAGAGAGAGAGAGAGAGCTTTCAGGGGGGGTTTTCGAGTGCTGCTTGATGCTCCTTTTGCTGGGGCAATCTTCCAGCAGCAAGGAGAGAAGAAGAAGAAAGAAAAAGAAGAAGAGGAAGAAGAAGAGAAAGAAGAAGGAAGGAAGGAAAGAAAGAGAGTGAGTGTCCTTCTCATATAATTTTTCACTCAGTTTATGATTTTAAATTCTGTTATATATCCTTTAAATTTCTTGCTTGGAGGTTCAAATTGTTTTGTATGGGTAGATTTAAGAATTATATCGATTTATGTGTTGTATTCTCTACAAGTTGTGTTTTCATATAATCACTACAAGAAAACGGTGTTTTACCGACGAAAGTATTACCGACGAAATTGTTTTCGTCGGTAAAAAGCCATTTCCCCGACAAAATGAGGTATTCGTCGGTAAAATACATACCAGCACACCCTTTTACCGACGAAATCATGATTTCGTCGGTTAAAAGTTTATTACCGATGAAATTACCCGTCGCTAAAGAAAAAAGTAAGAAATTTAGCTTTTACCGACGAACATTTTCGTCGGTATAAGTCTTTTTTTGGCGACGATTATTGTCTGTCGGTAATAATGTGTGGTATCTGCGTAAGGTAAGGAAGATGACTTTTACCGACAAAATTTTTCGTCGGCAAAAGTCATTTTTACCGACGAAAATGTTCATCGGTAATAATATTGATGTTTCCCGCCCAAGTGAAAAAGAGGACTTTTACCGACGAAAACTATGCTTTTACCGACGAAAATTTTCGTCGGTAAAAGTCTTTTATTTCACTTACCCGATCGGCCTCCCTCATTTCTCTCCTCTCTCTCACTCTCGCTCTGTTCTCTCTCCTCTCTCTCTCGCGCGCGCTTCCGGCCGGCCCACCCATCTCGGCTCTCCCTCATCTCCGACCGCCGGCCGTCGACGTCACCGGCGGCCCACCGCCTCAGCCGACCCCCCCCCCCCCCCCCCCCCCCCCCCAGCCGACCAGTGTCGCCGGTCGCCCCTCGCCTCCACCGACCTCCGTGCGCCGCCGCCTCCTCCGGTAAGCCTCTCCCCCTTTCTTCTTGCTCCATTTCCCCTCGCTCCCTCTCTCCTCGTTGTTGATTGTGGGGCTCACTCCCAAAATCCAATGCATGTGGGTCCCACCATCGCTGTCCGTCCAATGCATGTTGGTGGGTCCCACCGTCGCTTTCTATTTGCATGTGGGTCCCACCGTCGCTTTCCATAGTGCATTGCATGTGGGGTCCACCTTAGCTGTCTACAATTTGGTGGGGCCCACTGATTTATTAAATCCCTAATTAGGGATTTCAAAATTAAAATTCCTAATTAGGGATTTAAAAATTGAAAATCCAAAATTTTATTTTACAAATTAAAAAAAAATGAAATACGTAATTGTGGGGCCCACCGTTGCTGTCCACTGGCTGTGGGGCCCATGTCGCTGTCCACTGGCTGTGGGGCCCACGGTCGCTGTCCACTGGCTGTGGGGCCCACGGTCGCTGTCCAGTGCCTGTGTGGCCCACCGTCGCTGTCCACTGGCTGTGGGGCCCCCGAAGATGGGAACCGCTGGTGCCAAAAAATGAAGCATATCAAAATCTAAAGTGGACCACAGCACAAGTGTGAACTGAATGTCTATCATTGAAAAATTCTTAGAGGACACAGAAGTTTTGGATCAAGCTGATATTTGTGTTTTCCCTTCATCCATATCCATGTGATCTTATGAACAGGTTGGATGACAAATAATGATCACTGTAGGTCCTGGGAATGGTGGAAATCATTATTCCCACGATTTCCCATGGCATGGTCCACTTGAGATTTGGATATGCTTAAATTTTGGGCTCAACCACTAAAATGAGCTGAAAAAACATAAGGACGGAATAGATAAATCACATACATTCTAGGTGGGCCCAACTGAATTTACTCTACATGATAAGAGCGTGCAGAGTTACTCTGCACGCAATCCGATTCCCATGGTGGGCCCCATACATACTTATTTGTTGAGAAAGTAGCAGTCATTAGGTATTTGATTAGACTTGATTCATGGTGTTGATGATTCTGTCATTTTATGTGCTTGTGTATCTGGAATTGATGGAGCAAACCCGGGATGTGCGTTGGAGCTACCCGTGGTTGATTTATGTGGATGTATGTTGTGGATGTATTTGGCTTATTATTAATAGTTATTTTTTGTCCACAAATGGTAGTATAATAGAATCAGTTAGCCCATTTGGAGATTTCTATATTGCCGAGCATAGATAAAGTGTGTTTTGGAGGTATAGAAATCTGTCAAATTGTCCTGTTGGATAGTCCAAGGTTGGATAGATTGGAATGTTATCGTTGTTTGTCATTTACATGCTCTGTCATTAGTTTCGTGCGGTAACTCTCCTATTCTCTCTGGATATGTTTCTTATGTTTAATTCCATTGTCAATTTAATCCACACAATGTGTGGATAGTTGACGTGGAAATTAAATGTAAGATAAATATATCTGGAGAGATAGGGGGAGATGCTGTCGAAATTTAGGCTTGGGCATTTAAATGGAAATAATGATAGCATTTCAATCTATCCATCCTTGGATGGGCGACTGATTTTATTATATTATCATTTAGTGGCAAATTAGATGACGAACATGATACTTGTGATTAAGAGTAGTTGATTGATGTTGATGTTGAGCTGGGGTCCCTTGAAGGTGGGAACCGCGGTTTAGACCATGATGATGAAGCTGTCCATTTCCTATGGACAGCAATATGGGTGGCCTGGCCATTTGGACAAGCCCGTGTTTATGTATTAGCTCGAAATTAATGGAGCAGACCCGGATGTGCGTCGGAGCTATCCGGGTGTTGAGCGGGAGTCCCTGGAAGGTGGGAACCGCTGTTATGACCATGATGATGAAGCTGTCCATTTCCTATGGACAGCAATATGGGTGGCCTGGCCATTTGGACAGGCCCGTGTTTATGTATTAGCTCGAAATTAATGGAGCAGACCCGGATGTGCGTCGGAGCTATTCGGGTGTTGAGCGGGGGTCCCTGGAAGGTGGGAACCGCTGTTATGACCATGATGATGAAGCTGTCCATTTCCTATGGACAGCAATATGGGTGGCCTGGCCATTTGGACAGGCCCGTGTTTATGTATTAGCTCGAAATTAATGGAGCAGACCCGGATGTGCGTCGGAGCTATCCGGGTGTTGAGCGGGGGTCCCTGGAAGGTGGGAACCGCTGTTATGACCATGATGATGAAGCTGTCCATTTCCTATGGACAGCAATATGGGTGGCCTGGCCATTTGGACAGGCCCGTGTTTATGTATTAGCTCGAAATTAATGGAGCAGACCCGGATGTGCGTCGGAGCTATCCGGGTGTTGAGTGGGGGTCCCTGGAAGGTGGGAACCGCTGTTATGACCATGATGATGAAGCTGTCCATTTCCTATGGACAGCAATATGGGTGGCCTGGCCATTTGGACAGGCCCGTGTTTATGTATTATCTGGAAATTAATGGAGCAGACCCGGATGTGCGTCGGAGCTATCCGGGTGTTGAGCGGGGGTCCTTGGAAGGTGGGAACCGCTGTTATGACCATGATGATGAAGCTGTCCATTTCCTATGGACAGCAATATGGGTGGCCTGGCCATTTGGACAGGCCCGTGTTTATGTATTAGCTCGAAATTAATGGAGCAGACCCGGATGTGCGTCGGAGCTATCCGGTTGTTGAGCGGGGGTCCCTGGAAGGTGGGAACCGCTGTTATGACCATGATGATGAAGCTGTCCATTTCCTATAACTAAAACCCGAAACCATAAACCTAAAACTAAAACCTATAAGCTATACCTAAACCGAAACCTAAACTCAATTCATCTAACTCTAAACCGGGGCCCTATAAGCTACGAAAATGCGTCCCTAAACCCGATCCCGAACCCGCAAATCCAAACCTATGCCCTAAACCTAATCTCATGTCTCCTAACCTAAACCTACACCTATTCCTAAATCCATTCACCTAACCTAAACCTAGACCCAAACACGAGAACCAAACCCGAAACCCGATCCCGAACCCGCAAATCCAAACCTATGCCCTAAACCTAATCCTAAACTCATGTCATCTAACCTAAACCTACACCTATTCCTAAATCCATTCACCTAACCTGAACCTTGACCCAAACACGAAAATGCGACCCTAAACCCGATCCCGAACCCGCAAATCCAAACCTATGCCCTAAACCTAATCCTAAACTCAAATCTCCTAAACTAAACCTACACCTATTCCTAAATCCATTCACCTAACCTAAACTTAGACCCAAACACGAAAATGCGACCCTAAACCCGATCCCGTACCCAAAAATCTCAACCTATGCCTAAACCTAATCCTAAACTCAAATCTCCTAAACTAAACCTACACCTATTCCTAAATCCATTCACCTAGCCTAAACTTAGACCCAAACACGAAAATGCGACCCTAAACCCGATCCCGTACCCAAAAATCTCAACCTATGCCTAAACCTAATCCTAAACTCAAATCTCCTAAACTAAACCTACACCTATTCCTAAATCCATTCACCTAACCTAAACTTAGACCCAAACATGAAAACCTAACCCGAAACCCGATCCCGAACCTGAAAATCTCAACCTATACCTAAGCCTAATCCTATATTCAAATCACTTAAACTAAACCTACACCTATTCCTGAATCCATTCACCTAACATAAACCTAGACCCAAATATGAAACCTAACCCGAAATCTAATCCCGAACCCGAAAATCTCAACCTATGCCTAAACCTAATCCTAAACTCAAATCTCCTAAACTAAACCTACACCTATTCCTAAATCCATTCACCTAGCCTAAACTTAGACCCAAACACGAAAATGCGACCCTAAACCCGATCCCGTACCCAAAAATCTCAACCTATGCCTAAACATAATCCTAAACTCAAATCTCCTAAACTAAACCTACACCTATTCCTAAATCCATTCACCTAACCTAAACTTAGACCCAAACACGAAAATGCGACCCTAAACCCGATCCCGTACCCGAAAATCTCAACCTATGCCTAAACCTAATCCTAAACTCAAATCTCCTAAACTAAACCTACACCTATTCCTAAATCCATTCACCTAGCCTAAACTTAGACCCAAACACGAAAATGCGACCCTAAACCCGATCCCGTACCCAAAAATCTCAACCTATGCCTAAACCTAATCCTAAACTCAAATCTCCTAAACTAAACCTACACCTATTCCTAAATCCATTCACCTAACCTAAACTTAGACCCAAACATGAAAACCTAACCCGAAATCCAATCCCGTACCCGACTATCTCAACCTATGCCTAAACCTAATCTTAAACTCAAATTACCTAAACTAAACCTACACCTATTCCTAAATCCATTCGCCTAACCTAAACTTTAACCCAAACATGAAAACCTAACCCGAAACCCGATCCCGAACCCGAAAATCTCAACCTATACCTAAGCCTAATTCTATATTCAAATCACTTAAACTAAACCTACACCTATTCCTGAATCCATTCACCTAACATAAACCTAGACCCAAATATGAAAACCTAACCCGAAATCCAATCCCGAACCCGAAAATCTCAACCTATGACTAAACCTAATCCTAAACTCATGTCACCTAAACTAAACCTGACTCTAATCTTTGCATTGTAGATATGGATAAGAGTTGGATGCAAGCTAAGAATCGGTTTGGCCCAGAGTATAAAGAAGGTGTTAAGGAGTTCATGGAATTTGCGAGAGATCGGGCAGATTCAGGTAATAGAATTAGGTGTCCATGCCGAAAATGCAAGAACATGATTCACAAGACATTGGACAAAGTGGAAGATGATTTGTTCATAGTTGGGATTGACCAGGGTTACACTTGGTGGATTCATCATGGTGAAGACTTCCACCAAAGAGTTGAGGCCACTGAAGTCCTTGCTGACCCAATTGTGCGTAATGACGAGGATGAAGATATTGACGATATGCAAGATATCATTGGGGATGTGTTAAGGGGAACAATTGCGGATACTGATTTTGCAGCGACAAGTACTAGCCAGGATATTCCTCCTATGGGTGATGCCGAATCAGAAAAGTTTAGTAGGTTGTTGAGGGATGCGCAACGTCCACTCTATCCCGGGTGTCGGAACTTCTCCAAGTTGAATTTCCTTACAAGGTTACTTCATTTAAAGACAATAAATCGTTGGAGTAACAAATCGTTCGACATGTTACTTGGCTTGTTGAAAGAAGTATTACCTGAAGGTGAGACATTGCCTAAGTCTCATTACGAGGCAAAATCGTTAATGCGAGACTTGGGCCTTGGTTACATCCTCATACATGCATGTATAAATGATTGTGTATTGTATTGGAAAGAACATGAAAATGTTGAGGAGTGTCCACAATGTGGAGAGTCTAGGTGGAAATATGACGAAGCTAAGCGTAAGAAAATTCCACAAAAGGTGTTAAAGGTACTTTCCATTGAAACCCAGATTACAAAGATTGTTTACGTCGAGCAAGACGGCTGAAGATATGAGGTGGCATAAGGAGAAACGCCTTCATGATGATAATACATTGAGGCATCCCGCTGACTCTGAAGCCTGGCAACATTTTGATAAGCAATATGACTGGTTTGCAGAGGATTCTCGCAATGTTCGGCTAGGTCTTGCAAGTGATGGTTTTAATCCATTTGGTAATATGAGTAGCTCGTACAGTATGTGGCCAGTGATACTTATGCCCTACAATTTACCTCCTTGGTTGTGTATGAAGGAATCATTTTTTATGATGTCGTTGCTTATTCCTGGACCCAAGTCACCGGGGAATGACATTGATGTGTATCTCCGACCGTTAGTAGATGGTATGTGTTGCATAACTGTGAAGAAATAGAGTCGTACTTGGAGTAAGTCTTCGCACATAATTATTGTATATCTACAGACAGTTTTAATCTCAAAATTTCTTGCTTACAACGTACCAATTGTGTATAGCGAACACATCGAGGAGATGAAGTCCCAATACCCTACAAATTATGATCGAATGCATCAGGATTTGTTTCCAGAATGGTTTGCAAAACGTGTAGGCTTAATTTACCTTCTATCTCACCACACTTACAATATTGTTGTATTGCACAATATTTACACGTAATTTTAAATGCCTAAACGTACATTTATATTCTGTACGTGATGATAGATGAAGATGTTGCGCGCTAGCAACTCTGCGGATGCATCTGATGCGCTCTACTCACTGGCGTGTGGCCCTGATAGACGTGTATCTAGATATACAGGTTGTATTGTAAACGGGGTTCGGTTCCACACTGAGGAGCGTGAGAAATATAGGACCACACAAAATAGTGGTGTGGTTGTGAAGGGAACACATGAGGAGGTCGAAATTGATTTTTATGGCGTTTTGACGGATATTATTGAGCTGAGTTATTGTATGAGAAAGCGGGTGTACTTATTTAAATGCGATTGGTGGGACATTGGAAATAAAAAGTTGGGAATACAGACTGATAATTACTTCACGAGCGTAAATTTATCTCAGAAGTGGTTTAAAGATGACCCATTTATCATAGCCGGCCAAGCCGAACAAGTATTCTACCTCGCTGACACCAAGTTAGGCGGCTCTTGGCACGTGGTGCAGAAAATAAAGCCCAGGAACATATTTGACGTTCCCGAAGTAGACGTTGAAGATAACGATGAAGGGAGTAATAGAACGTCGTCAGTTGAACAAGCATACCAAGAAGACATGCCATCTTGGGATAGAGGGAATGATCCAAATGTTGATATTGATGTGGTGCAATTGAATAGAGATGATGTGCCACCTGATCATGTTGATGCCTCAATCATAAATGACATTGTTAGAGATGATAGCGCTTTCATCGATGACAATGTTGCAGACGATGAAGAGAAAATTCTGATCAGCGATAGTGATGGTGAAGAAGAAAGAGTCCTAAGCGATAATGATTCAGACGACGATTATTAAATGTAAACAAGATTTACATGTAATTTTTCAATTCGATTAATTTGATTATTACATGTATATATGTTTTACAAGTCATGATTTTTTTTCCTGAATTGACTTGTTGATAATCTACATTTACAGTTAAGTCACTTTCTGATCATGTCCTCCACAAATTGGAGCGTAGCGGAAGCACGCAGCATACTTCATCAGCTGTTGCGGATGGACTTTCCGGCCCTATATTCTTCTGGTATGGCCAGAGAGATACCCGGTCTGGTCGAGATATGTAGGAAGGAAGACGATGACTTAGATGAAAGATTATACAATCTCAAAGAAATTCCGGACCTGATTGAGGAATATAATCGCGGAAAACTTCGTATGGAAGATGCGACATTATCACTTGCACATCTGAATGCAGTCCCGAGAGATCAGATTTCTCCTATTGTGACTGGCATGTTGGCTGTAACAATGTCGAGTGCTTCATACAGCATCGAATATACATCTGCAGCGTACGATAACTTACGCAGGGAGTATTTCGGATAGTTGATCCGAAGTTGATTTGTATTACAATGAGATATATGTATTTAATATAGAATGACAATGTGTAATGGATTTTTCAACTTTTATATTCTGTTTACGGTTTTATTATATTCTGTTTACGATTTTATTATATCCTGCTTGCATTATAGTGTAATGGTCTAATCATATTTTTATCATTTCTCTAAGCATAAGCACAAATTCACTCTGCAATGATGTTCATAAACTTGCATTGACATTGTTTAAATTTATAAGTTTGTATTTCAGATATATTCAGTCATGGCACCAGGTGGGAGATCAGGTCGTTCGTGCACTGGATCTACCCCTTCCACCCGTGATGCGACGCAGGCAGCATCGACGTCGCACGGTGCATCACAGTCATCTGATCCTTCGGTTCAGCATACACCGGGCACTGCATGTAAGTCTAGACATTTATTTAGTGATTTTTGTTTATATTGTTACTTACATATATCTTTTCGCAGCAGCATCTTCTACCAGCCGACGAGGACGTGGACCCACGCGTGGGTTAGTTTTAGAGCGACTTACGCGTGAGGGTAGGGTGGCAGTAGAGTTTCCACAGGACTGCCTTAGACCTGTTGGAGACAGTGCCAGATTGTTTACGTCTGAGGTCGGTGTCCTATGCCGATCTCTGATCCCCGCCACCACCCCCCGTTGGACTGACGTGACAGATGATGTGCGACAGCTCATCCGTCAGCGCCTTCAGGTAAAGTTTAGTAAATTGAAATTTTCTTTTGTGAAAGTTCATTTACGGTTAAGTCCTATTGTTAATTAGTTTATTCCCTTAATTTATTATTTACGAAACTGCAGGATAAATTTGAATTCGATTTGAATGTTCCCTACATTTCTCATGCCGTCGACGACATGATTAGGGAGCGGTTCAAGGAGTACCGCGGAGAGTTGCACCAGAGGTACAAGCGGTGCAGGACACACGATGAGGTCGTACAGTCCGCACCGCCACACGTTAGTACAGACGACTGGCGGATACTCTGCGAGAGATTTTCGTCGGAGGCTTTTCAGGTAATATTTACATGTACGATATCTTACGGTAACAATTAAATTCGCAATTAATTTCGCAATTAATAGAAATGTATTTTGTATAATGTGTTCAGAAGAGGAGCAGAATAAATTCTGCGAACAGGGAAAAGTTACAAGTGAACCACGTAGCTGGTTCAAAGTCATTTGTACGACATCGTTACGACATGGTAAGAAATTATTGATGATTATTAAGTTAATATATTATTTTGATTGGCATTTATTATAAGTCTTTTTTCCTTTCGATTGCGCAGCGGGATTCCGTCACCGGCCAGGAGCCTGGACCAGTAGACCTCTACAGAGGGACTCACTGTCGGCAGGCGACGGGATCTTGGGTTCATCCTAGAGCCAGTGAGCATTGGGTAAAAATCTTTACTTTGTTAAATTTAATTGCGCATTGATTGATAATAATGTCATTCATGTCATTTTTTATGAAATTTCATATCTTTTCATTACAGGCGGCGATGGACACCATACGCAGTCAGCCCACTCCCGATGGTAGTCAGCGGAGTGAGCCAGAAATCCTGAGCGAGGTGCTTGGCACCCGTTCTGGATATGTGCGTGGGCTTGGCCATGGTGCTAAGCTCATGGCACAAACTAGAGCTGGCTCCAGCCGATCCGTAGCTGGTGAGAGCGCTCAACGCCGAGCTGACATCGCAGAGAGAGAGGTTCAGCAGCTACGGGTCGTCGTCGATGGGATTCGGGAGTAGCTAGAGAGGCAGAGGGAGGAGGAGGAGAGGCAACGGGAGGAGCAGGAGAGGAGGATCGAGGAGTTGCGGCAGGAGCATGAGCGACGGATGCAGGAGATGTTTCAGGCTCTCGCTGCACGCCTTGGCGCCGATGCCCCGCCACCTCCCCCACCTCCGCCTTCATCTTCCTGATTTTTTTTTTAATATACGACTTTTAACTTGTATATATTTGTGTGTGGATGAATATTGTTTGTTTGTGGATGTGGAATGGATTATTTGTGTATGGATGATGTACTTTTTGTTTGTTTGTATGTTTGTGCATGTGAGTAGGATTCAAAATGTATAGGTTTTTTTACAGGTGTATATCAGGAATTTTCCTGAATTTTTGAAAACAAATGGAACCGAGAAAGGAAAAACTTTTACCGACGAAATATTTCGTCGGTAAAAGAAAGGAAAAACTTTTTACCGACGGAATATTTCGTCGGTAAAAAGCTCTGTGTTGCTTTTACCGACGAATTATTCCGTCGGTAAAAGTTTTATCATGTTTTTACCTACGCATTATTTCGTCGGTAAAAAGTTTTTCCTTTCTTTTACCGACCAAATATTTCGTCGGTAAAAGTTTTAACATGTTTTTACCTACGCATTATTTCGTCGGTAAAAGTTTTTTCACCGACGTATCATTTTCAATCCCGACAAAATTCATATGTTTGGCCGACGAATAATTTCGTCGGTAATGGTTCAATTATTACCTACGAAAAAATTATTTCGTCGGTAAAAACCTTTACCGACGGCCTTTCTGCGACGATGTTAGCCGCGAAAAATTTCGTCGGGAAAAACATTTCCCGACGAAATTTTACTGATTACCGACGAAATCATTCGTCGGTAAAAATGAATTTTTTTGTAGTGAATATTTGGTTTGAATTATACATGCGTGAGCCTATTTTGAATTTTTCTAGAAATATGCTTGGAAAATGGATTTGATTCATGCATAGCACGATTGTGAACTCCAGTTATTACCGTAGGGTGAGCACCCGGGTGTGTGCAATAGGTCCATTGATGGTTGTTTGGGTGAGCGCCCAAGTGTGTGCAACAGTCCCTGGTTGAGCACCCTGTGTGTGCAATATACCCTTTTGATAGTCCATCGATTGTGGACGGGTTGGTTGAGCTCCCTAGTGTGTGCAAGATACCATACTAGCGTACCCGGTGGATATCAGATGATTTTGGCAGGTTGGGTGAGTTCCCTGGTGTGTACAAGAGACCAACTCTGCAGTTGTGAAACAGTGTAGGCCCGACTATAAACTGGCCCTGGATGTTCTACTAATAACCGTATTGAGAATGTTGAAGCATACTTGCATTCCATGCATCACGTGCATGTTTAAAAGGTTTTTGGTTTGAGGAAATTACTATTGGAATTGTAGAGAATTGGTACTTTAATGGTTAAGTGATTTTCTATGTTGAATTTCATGTGTTAAACTATATGAGAATGCTCACCGGCTTTTATAGCTGACGCAGTGTTATGCGATTAACCGTAGTGACAGGTGATGATTTAGAAGATTTCGAAGAAGCGATTCCAGATGAGGGAATACTCTAGAAGATATTTTCTTTGAATTAGTTATTTTAATTTTTGGTTTGAAAGCATTGATGTAATAAGGCCCATTAGATGGCCATTAGTTTAGACAGTTTGGAACAATTTCGTATATTCATTGATTTATAGTTTAATTTTCAAAGTTGGTTTATTTTTATTCTATATATTTGGTACCTTGTGAATGGAAAGGATAAAAGTTTCAGTTGTGACTGTGAAGGATTCATTCATAACACCCTTGATTTCGAGATTTGAGTTATATACTAGAGTGTCGAATTTTGGGGGCGTTACAGTACCGACCTGTCTTCAGGTCGATCCGTAGTTGAACAGGTCAGCTCGAGTCTGTCCCGAGGTCAGCTCGTATTTCACCTACACTCTTGAGTCTAGCTCGTCTGTCTCGGGAGTAACTTATTGAAGAAGATATGTTGATCCGATTGCTTTTAGCTTTTAGTAGTTGTAACGCCGTCATTTGGATGGGCGGGAAAGTGATATTTAATACGTCGTTCAAAATATCGAGGCGCCATCATTCGTTTGTATGGCGCAACAGTGTTTAACCGGGTACCACCAAACGGGGATCTGCCATGTGTTTAGTGTGGTACGTTGCTTTTTATACGCTCTAGTCGGGGATTGCCACGTGGGGCCACTGCATTACATGCGGGAGAATCCTTCGAGTATAAAACACGGGACTTAGTGAAAATCAGAAAATTCTTCCTTCTACTCCCCGGACCTCTTCTTCTTCCCCTCCTGATCCTTCTTATCAGGCCGGTGTTGTAATAACCCTGGTTTTATTTGATTTCAGAAATAATTTAATTAGTAGTTTAATCTGATAATTAAGTGATTAAATAGTTTAAATAATGAATGAGTTGATAATAAACAATCCATAAGGATTATAGTATGATCCTTTCGTTAAAGGTGCTCAATGTGAACACTAGAATAGTGTAGAAGTGGCAGGTTCTACAAAATTTACAATAAATCAGAAAAATATGCTATTAATTGAACTCAAGTTATAAGACATTTGCAAAGATTATGATTTCGGGTGATCAGTACCATACAAAACTCTATACAATAGTTCTAGGATACGATCCAACCGTACATGTCAAATTTCAGCCCTCCGATCATCCTACAAGTGTCCTAATCAGAAATCGGACCATAAGTGGACCATCTAACGTCGAAACTGTCCCATTTTTGGTGTCATAGTTTAAAAACCCGTGGCCTACCTGATGATTGGAGTGGATCTCACGCAGGCATCATGGTGGGACCCACGTGCACAGCGTGCACGTTGCCAAACCGGTCAACCCGCGTTGACCGCGTGTTATACGGAGTCGGGACGCCTTCTTCCTTGCAGCGTTGTTGCAGCGGACGTCGTCCGCTGGTTTCGTCCACGCCGTCCATCGAGGACCACTGCAGGTGGGCCCCACATAAAAATGGAGCATTGGCAGTGTGTACGTGCGCCGCACGTACGCGGTTCTTGTAAAAAGAGCTCCTCCCGATTTTGTAGCCGCTGAAACCGCGGACGCTGTTACAGCGTTCGCACAGCATTGCTGTTGAATCCTCTGTGATTATCAAGATGAACGCCATGGTCCGATCCGGACCGTCCATTTGATGCGGAAGGGAGTTCCGACCGTACGGGAGGAATCTCTATCGTTGGAAGTGTGGTTAGGCGACTATATACTCGTGCGTAAGAAGTCTTGCGCGGAGGTGATTTCTGAAATAGATACATCCGCAATCGCCGCTTGATCCTGTTCGATCTGGGATTCTTGGGCAAGAATCCTCCTTCAAAACCGACAGTAGTAGGATGTAGATACTCGGGTTCCGTGGAGCGCAAGCATCGGCATGACGCGATTTCAGAAGATGCAGCGTCCGATCGCTGTCAACGTTCGACCGGCCTTCGTGCCTTTGGGTGGGCCCTACTACTTGATCCAAACCGTCCATTCGATGGACCACCGGTTGTTTAGTATACGTCTGAAATTTGGATTGGATCAGACCAGGTATCAGTTCACAGCGATGGATGCAAGTCAGTGTGGGGGAGTCTTGTGTGCACCGTGTGAATCAGAACCCGACGCTAGGTCGGTCATCCAGCATTATAAAAACCTCTCTCCCTTGTGGGGAGAGGGTCAGTTATTCGCAACAGAAAGAGAGAGAGTGGGAGAGAGAGAGAGAGAGAGAGAGAGAGAGAGAAGCCGGTAGAGAGAGAGGAACGGAGTGCAACGCATTGCTGCTGTTGCATCAGTGCTGCTGGGCAGCAAGAAAAGAAGAAGAAAAGAAGAAAGAGAAAGAAAAGAAGGAGAAGAAAGAAAGGAAGAAGAAAGAAGAAAAGAAAGAAGAGGGCCAACTGAGTCGACTCGGGGAGCCGACTCAGACTCGATTTGGGGTGTATAGTTTATTACAGTAAGTGATTCATCTCATGGTTTTTCTGGTTAATTTTCCTTACTTCTCTTGTTATTATGCTCTAAGTCTTAGTTCTTTCTTTTATTGCTTAATAATTGGGTTTTGGGTTAGGAATCCGTCTCCAATCCGCTTCATTAATCAAGTCTTAATATGGTCTTTATTTCTTCTCTCTCAATTGTAGGAGAGTTTTAGGTATGGGACCCACTTCAACCTCTGTTCTGTTCATTCGTGATGTTTTCCCAAATTATCCTATCTATTTGTACATGTCTAGATGCTAGACGAACTTGTCATAGGTTACCTTACACATTCTAATAATTTTTTTCCAAATTATTCTAGGCTTCCTTAATCTACTACCAACCAAATGTTTAGACAAAGGACTACGTAAATAAAGATAATACATGCATGGTGTGATTGGAATTGAGTTGAGATGCATTGTATGCTTGAAGATATGTTTCCATGATTCATGACATTAATATACATTCTTATACACAACGACAGAATAGGAGCATGGTTGATTTGACTCCTGGCGTGCATTATTGATTTGCCGCCTCGTTGTACCGGTTAGGTGAGCATGGTTGATTTGCGACAGGTTCCTAATGTTCAGTGGCAGCGAGTTCTGGTCGTTTCACTTATTGAGCATGGTTGATTTGCTCGGTTGGATCAGTGGAGCATGGTTGATTTGCCCACTGGCGTGCATGGTTGATTTGCCGCCTCGTTGTACCGGTTAGGTGAGCATGGTTGATTTGCGACAGTTCCTAATGTTCAGTGGCAACGAGTTCCTA
Organism: Liriodendron chinense; assembly: GCA_003013855.2. NCBI lineage: Eukaryota > Viridiplantae > Streptophyta > Magnoliopsida > Magnoliales > Magnoliaceae > Liriodendron > Liriodendron chinense. Next base: position 228,190 of record PVNU02000446.1, on the reverse strand, counting down.
GACGTTTGTGCTCTTACACGTATCATAACATACATGATATCATGATAATCATGCTTCACTTCTAATAAGACATAAGAAGTTTAAATCTTCACCATATCCTTATATATATTCATATAATCCTAGCTGTTAGTATTTCACGTCTAACGTTTTATCAACTAGAATATTACTTGTGATGAAAATGATCTCACTGGGCTTTAGCTCACCAAAATCACCACAGTTCCTGCAGGATATCAAGAGGAAGGAGGAGCGGCTGAAGCAGAATATTTGGACGATTACTTTTATTAGAAGACTTATATTAGTTTAGGTGTTGAATTTATTTCCTTTGGAAGATGATTGAAAACAGATTTTAGTAGATTTGAATATTTTGCAGAATGGATGTAGTTGTTTGATTTAAACTTTTATTTGAGATTTAATTCATGGTTAATAAAATACTTCAGTTTAGTATTATTGTGGTATGTGGAATGAAATCTCTCTACAGGTTATATTTGGATTGAGTTCACACTCTGAAACTCGAGCCCTGGGTTGTTATACTCGAGTCTCGGATTTCAGGGCGTGACAGGTGTACCAGTATCTGTGGTACGCTTTTTCTAACCTTAGAATATCCTCTTTTCTTCATAGCATCTTTCATTTTATCATGTCAGAGACTTCATGCTCTGATGCGATACCCATGGTGGGGTTTGGGGATTTTAAGTCGAACCTGCCTCCGACAGAGCCTCAGGAGATGAAACCCAGGGAATCCCATTCCAGGACAGCTAATCCTGTGAATGATGAAGAACCTGAAATCCCTGAGCCGGCGGTTGGAAGTGCAACGGCTCAGAAGGATTCTTTCGAGCTGGATAGCGTAGTCTCATAGATTACCCAGGAAGAACTGGATCTTGCGAGGAAAACATTTGAAATTTTCAAATCTGTAGGATTCAGGATCCCTGACCGAGCTGAAAAACCAAGCCGACCTCATCAGGGGGAGACAGTCATCTCTTTGATGCATCTGGAGGCTAGGTTGAGGTTGCCTCTGCATCCTTTCGCACGTGAGGTCCTTAGTATCTTAGGTCTCTCTCCGAGCCAGCTGCAACCCAATGGCTGGAGGTGTATGGTGGAATGCTACATCTTGTGACAAAGGGTAGGGAATAAAGAACTGACCTCGAACGAGCTCTTTTCCATGTATAGTCTCAAGTCTCTGGGAGGTCAGGGACTTTATTACTTCTCTTCTCACCCAAGTCGGGGTGGCTCGGTGGTGACCGGTTTGCCATCTTCCACGAGAACCTGAAAGAGGAAATGGTTCTTCGTGTCGGGGAACTAGGAGGCTTCATTGGGATGAGCTTCACCCTCTGGAGTACAGGGTTCGAGCTGATTTTGCTCTACCAGGTCGAGCTGCATCCCGACCTTCTTGAGCCTCTGGTTTTTTTATTTTCGTTCTTATTTTGTATCTTGACGTGTATTCCTTCATGTGTGCAGCTTCTGTGGCTATTAGGGTAGCTCTTTCTGCTGCGCAAGAGAGGCAGATCCAAGCTGCCCGAGCTTGTTCTCTTGAAGAGAGGGACTTCTGTAATTTGATAACTGTAGATTCCGTCAGCGAATCAGGTCAGCTTGTTTGCAAGACATAACAACATCGTTGTTTCGTACATCGTTGCCCTATGTGCCCGACTTTCTGACATATTCTTCTGCATTCTGGACATGTATAGCTTCGAAGGCGGTCTCGAAGACCCACAAAATTTCCGCCAGAGTCCTCGATCGTGGACAGAGCTCTGCTGAGCCCTCGAGAAAAAAGGTGGCTACAGAGACTCAGAGGCAACGGTTGCCTCAATCTTTTGTATGTGGGTCTAGGCAGCCTTTGGGCTCGAGCTCTTCCCTGGCAAGGGTCGAGCCTTTAGCTGTCAGGCCCCCAGTTGCTGAGGTTCCAGTTGTCGATGTGCCGGATACCTCCGACTCCCGGGTCGAGCCGTCTGCAACCCGACCTGGGGCTCGTGCCAGTTTGTCCGGCACCCCCACACAATCAACTGAAGCAGGGTCTGTTCGACCCCCTGCTGGTGTTGGGCCGTCATGTCCACCTCAACCTCCTCGGACCTCCTCTGCTGCTGCCACTCGGGGTGCTGAGCCGCGAGAAGATCAGGTCAACATGCCTCTAATCACGGAACAATTTGTGACCTGGATCGACGGCATGGACGCGTACATGCATGCCAACAATAGTATCCCCCAGGATCTGAACTCGTTGGCCGTGTCGGATCTTAATCAGATGGTGGGGGTTGCGATCGAGAGCAGCCTCAAGGTAAGCTTATTCCTATTGCCTTCTCTTTTTCGCTTTGTGTGACTCATGGTCCTACTGCTTATCATTGTAACTTGCCTTTGTAGGATTCAGCCCTGTTAAATAATGATCCTTCAGAAGATGGCCGAGCGGACTCACTAGATGCAGAAGGCTCTGGTAGCGGCGTCTTCATGGAAGACTAAGGTCGAAGCTATGAAGGCTGAGCTGAAGAGGAGCTTACCAGATCTGACGGCGGCCCAATCTGAATTGAAAACCGCCCAGTCCGAGCTGAAGGTGGCACAATCCGAGATGGAGGTGTCCCAGGCACAGGTCCAGTCTCTCGAGGAGGCTCTAAAAGAGTCTTCGGCCAAGGCCCAATCAGATGAGAACAAGGTTGAATCGCTTGAGGTTGCTCTCAAGAGGGCTGAAGAGGAGAAGGTAGATCTGGCTAGACTCTTAAAGGAGGTCCATCTGAAGTCAAAGGTCTGAAAGCTGAGTTGGAGAAGTTGAATGCAGTTTCTGAGGAGTTGTATAATCATGGCTTCCAAGATTGTAGGCAGCTTGTCCTTAAGCACTTTTCGGATCTCGATCTTACTCCTGTTGACGATGACGAAGACGAGGACGAGGTCGTTGGGGAGGGACCTACTAAAGGGTCTGATGCTCAGGCCGGAGACGCTGGGGCCGGCCCGTCGGAGGTCGCAAAGGAATGATGGAACCTTGAGGATATATGATTTTTTTTTGTGCTTTGTTGAGGCTTTTCATTATAACTTGTACAACCATACTTGCTCTTTATACGCCCCTCTGAGGCTTTTTGTGATTAATCATCTTCCTGGTTTCGTATTTGGTTGGACTTTGTTTAAATAGATCAGATGAATGGACCGTGTAGCTCCAGCGACTAGGTCAACTTGCCGTGTTGTTCTGCTCTTTTGTTTTATGACTCCGAGCACGTGTTAGGCTCCTAATCATTCGAGATCATGCCGATTCTATGTGGTGTGGGAAACTTAACCTTTACGACCTAGTGGTCGAGCCCGGACTTCCTTAGCCCATACTCAGTCTCCATATAGTGCGGCAGATCTGACCTCATGATCTTATGACCGAGCTTCGATCGCCTTTGCAGGAGACCTCGTGTATGTCGAACTTCGTTTGTGGACATATATGACATAAAGAAGAGTATAAAAATTCCTGTCTTTATTGGAATAATAGTTCAAGGTTTAATATATAAAACGTGTGCCATTTGAGGATTCCTGACCTGTTTATGGATAGTAAACTTTGAGGTGATCAGCATTCCATGGGTGCAATAGAGGCCGTCCTTCCATATCCTCAAGCCAATAGGTGCCGGGGCGAAGTGAGCTGAGAAGTTTATACGGACCCTCCCAATTGGGGTCGAATACGCCTGATCTTTCTTTGGCATCTTTTCTGACTTTTCGAAGAACGAGGTCGCCTGTTCGAAACCGCTGTATTTTTACCCGTGAGTTGTAATATCGTCGAACTCTTTGCTGATACGCGGCCATTCAGACTTGGGAAGTTTCCCTTGCTTCGTCAAGCAGGTCGAGGTTCATTCGCAGTTGATCTTCGTTTTGGTCGGGCTGGTGACGGCTTGTCCGATTAGTGGGCATTCCGACCTTCACAGGAACTACTGTTTCGGCTCCAAAAGCTAAGAAGAAAGGTGTTTCTCCGGTAGTGGACCGTGCTGAGGTTCTGTAAGCCTAGAGTACCTTGGGGAGCTCTTCCGTCCATGCTCCTTTCCTTTCTCCAAGCTTCGTTTTGAGGTGATTTTGATGATTTTATTGATGGCTTCGACCTGGCCGTTGGCTTGTGGGTGATGAGGAGAGGAATACACATTCTTTATGCTTAAGCCACTGCAGAATTTGTGAAATCTTTTGTTGTCAAACTGTCGTCCATTGTCAGTGACTATGGTATTAGGAATCCCAAACCGACACACAATCGACTTCCAAATGAAGTCTATAGTCTTTCTTTCTGTGATAGTAGCTGCCTCCGCCTATTTTGTGGAGTAATCGACGGCAACGATCGCATATTTCACTTGCCCTTTACCTATCGGAAGAGGATCACCAATGATGTCGACTCCCCACTGAGTGAACGGCCACGGTCCAGACATGGGGGTGAGCTCCTCAGGTGGTAAGTGGGGGACTGGGGCAAATCGCTAGCATCTGTCACATCTCTTGACAACCTCTTGGGCATCTTGCTGGATAGTAGGCCAGTAGTACCCTTGTCGAATTAATTTTTGCACAAGGGCCCGGCTCCCAGAATGATTACCACAGCTTCCGAAGTGGATCTCGTGTAATACATAATCGGCCTCCTCTGGTCCTATATATCATAGACATGGAAGAGAAAACCCCTTCTTGTAGAGGACTTCGCCGATCAACGTGTACCGAGCTGACCTATAGCGGATCCGCTGAGCTTCTTTTTAGTTTCAGGCAGCTCACCTAGTTGCAAAAATCGAACAATGGAATCCATCCAACTCTGAGTTATTGAAACCGAGTAAACCTTGACCTGCTCTTCCTGAGATATGCTTCGCTGAGGGTGGAATTCGATGGGTATTGTCCTGTTGAGCTTGTCATCCATCGATGAGGCTAATTTTGCGAGGGAGTCTGCATTAGTATTTTCAGTCCTCGGGACCTAAATGATCTTGTAACGATCGAAACGGGACAGTAGCTCTTGAGTTTTTGTAAGGTACGTGGACATCTTATTTCCTTTTGCTTGATACTTCAGGGTTGCCTATCCGACTTACCGGACATCTTATTTCCTTTTGCTTGATACTTCGCGGTGGCCTGTTCGACCACCAATTGTGAATCGCTATACACCTTCAATGCTCGAACTCCTATTTCCGAGGCAAGACGAAGGCTAGCTAGGAGGGCCTCGTATTCAGCTTCATTATTAGAGGTTCGGAACCCAAATTGAAGCGCATACTGAACCTTCAATCCGTCTGGTGAGTTTAAGATGATGCCCGCTCTGCAGCCTTGCTAATTAGAGGATCAATCGACGAACAGCGACCAGGTGGACGTAGTGTGATTGTTTTCTGAAGGGTCCTCCGATCGTTCTTTTCCTGGATGTTGGTTCAGCTCGTGACCGCATTGATCTACAAGGGACTCAATTAACTCGACAATGAAATCGGCTACGGCTTGACCCTTGATTGACGTGCGAGGCTGATACTGTATGTCAAATTCGCCGAGCTCAATGGCCCATTTGACGAGCCGACCCGAGGTCTCCGGCTTCTGCAGTACTTGCCGTAGTGGCTGATCAGTCAATATAGCTATCGGGTGCGCCTGGAAATATGGCCTCAGTCGTCTGGCTAAAATGATTAATGTCAAAGCCAGCTTCTCAATGTTAGGGTATTGCGTCTCTGTGTCGAGCAGGGCTTTGCTGATGTAGTAAATGGGTCTTTGTGTTCCTTTGTCATCCTGAATCAGAACCGAGCTGACTGCTACTGGTGGCACCGCTAAGTACAGAAGCAGTTCTTCCTCGTGCATTGGTTTCGACAATAGAGGTGGAGAGCCAAGATAGGCTTTCAGCTCAACGAGATCTTGTTCGCATTCTGAGGTCCAGGTCATTTCCTTACATTTACGGAGTTGTCTAAAAAAGGGGAGACATTTATCTGTAGCTCTTGACACGAACCTATTGAGAGCCGCGATTCTTCCCGTAAGACGTTGGATCTCCTTCACGGTGCTGGGTGAGCTCATGTCAATGAGAGCCTGGATTTTTTCTGGATTAGCCTCGATTCCTTGTTGATACACCATGAACCCGAGGAATTTTTCAGAACTTACGCCAAAGGCGCATTTGCTGGGGTTAAGTTTCATTCAATACTTCCTCAATGTGTCAAATGTTGTACGGAGGTTGTCGATGTGGTTCCCTGACCGTTCGCTCTTAACGAGCGTGTCGTCTACGTATACTTCCATAGTCTTACCGAGCCGATCCGCGAACACCTTGTTGACTATGCGCTGATACGTCGCTCCTGCGTTTTTGAGTCTGAAAGGCATCACCTTGTAGCAATGGAGGCCTCGATCCGTGACAAATGCAGTCTTTTACCTGTCGGGAGCGTGCATTAGTATTTGGTTATATCTGGAGTAGGCGTCCATAAAGCTAAGAAGCTCGTGACTTGAGGTTGCGTCAACGAGCTGATCTATCCTGGGTAGCGGGAAGCTGTCTTTTGGACAGACTTTGTTCAGGTCGGTGTAGTCCACACAGACTCTCAATTTCCCGTTGGTTTTTTTTCCTAAGACAACGTTAGCCAGCCAATCTGGATAATGTATCTCTTGGATAAATCCTGTCTTGCGCAATTCTGCACTTCTTCTTCGATCACCATATATCTTTCTGCGTTAAAAGAACGCCTTTTCTGATGGACTGGTTTGAAGGTCGGGTCGATGTTTAGCCAATGAACCATCACCCCCGGATAGATTCCGGGCATATCTTCATGGGACCATGTGAAGACATCTGCATGCTTTTTCAGAAAGGCGGTTAGTCCTTCTCGCACATGGCTCTTCAACTGAGACCCGATCTTCACAACTCGGGTCTGGTCGGCATCCGATAGTGGAACTTTGACCAGTTCTTCGGTGGGTGACCCGTGCTCCCTCGTTTCCTCTCTTGGATCCAGGGGTGTTGTATGAGAGACATCCGAAATTAAATTCTTACTTTTTCCTTGTAGAGTGAGCTCGTAGCAATGACGAGCTTCTTGTTGGTCTCATTTGATCACACCGACCTCGTCATCGATCTCAAACTTCATTGCCAAGTGGTAGATGAAAACAACAGACTTGAGAGCTCGTAGGGTGGGTTGGGCGATGATGGCATTATAGGCAGAAGGGGTGTCTACGACAAGGAAATCGACCATGATCATTTTTAGATTAGGTTCTTCCCCTGCTGTGACTGGAAGAATTATCTCGCCTTCTGGCATAACGCTATCTCCTGTTAACTCGGTTAGAGCGGTCTTAACTGGCATTAATCTGGATCGGTTAATCTTCATCTTATCAAAGGCCGTGGTGTATAAGAAGTCTGCCGAGCTCCCTGTATCGACCATCATCCTATGGAGTTTCTTATTAGCAACTATCATTGAAATGACAGGGAGTCGTCATGTGGATGTAGGACTCCTCAGGAGTCTTCCTCGGTGAACATTATTGCACGCGAGGTAACTTTTGCAACCTTCGAAGGTCGGCTGGTGATGCATATGGAGGCCCCCTATTGCGACGTCCTTCCTTGTCGTAAATAGCTTTTACGAAAATTACTGAAATCTCCAGTGGATGGCCCGCCAAAAATCATACGGATTTCTTCCACAAGATTGTTGTCGTTTTGCTCATCGGTTTGATCTACAGCCCTCCGGTCCTCCTGACACTGGGCAATGTAGTCTTTTAAGAATCCCTATTGAATAAGGATCTTTATCTGTCGCTTCAGGTCGAAACAGTCCACAGTGTTGTGACCATGGTCTTTGTGATATAGGCAATACTTCGATTTCGACCTTCTGTTAGGGTCAGTCTTTATTTTCGCGGGTTGTTCGAATGTGTGCGTGCCTTTTTCTGCCAAGTACACTTGCTCGATGGTTTTGTTAAGCGGCGTATATTTCTCTAACCGTGGTGTTGGAGTTTTAATTCCTCGGGTAGAGTTGTTCCGACCTGGTGACCTGCGATCAGGTTTGTACTTTTTCAAGCCGCCTCCTTCTTGGTGATCTCTGCTTTTGGAGGACGTTCTGTATTGCATTGAACAATTCCTATGAGTTGATGTGTTTTCCCGCCCGATCTAAAAATTTTACCACTGACTGGGGTGGCTCTTCCCCGACAGACCAAAGGAATTTTCGATCGCGCAGTCCTCTAATCATGGTGTGAAGCAATACATCTTGTGAAAGATTTTCGACTTGCACGACTTCAGCATTAAAACGCGCGAGGTAGTCTTTCAACGACTTGTCTTCTTTTTGCTTGACTGCAGCGAGGTGAGTTGAATGTTTCCTCGGGTCAGTACTTCCGATGAATTGAGTAGCTAATGCTCTGCTCAATTGAGAGAACGAGCTGATCGACCTAGGCTTTAGGTTGCGAAACCATGTCCACGCTTAGCTTGTCAGTGATAATGGGAAAGCTTTGCACATAATGTGCCCACTGGCTCCGAGGAGTTCCATTCGGACTTTGAAAATTTTCAAATGTTCAGCCGGATCTCCTATCCTGGAATATTGTTTCAACTGAGGGATTTTAAATTCTCTAGGGAGTGGCGCTTCACGAATTTCTTCAGTGAATGGTGATTCAGAAGAATCAACTAATGCATCCACTACAATAGGTGCCCTGGCTCGCTACGCTTTCTAGATATCGACCACCTGCTCACGGAGTTCTTTCAGCTCAGCTTCTAGCGGGATTATGTTGTCTTCTACTCGGTCTATGCTATCGTGGTTGGCTCGCTTGTGTTGCAGACGATCCGACCTCCTTTCTTCGAGCTTATGGCCTAGGTCGATCGCGGGCAAGTCCATCGCTGATCGGGACTTCCTTCTGGTCGCTTGGCTGGCGACTTCCCGTTCCTCAACTGGAGCCGGTCGCTGTGAACACTGTAGCGGTTGAGTTTGATGAGTGCGTTGGGATTGTTGAGGCTGGAGATGAGACTGTTGAGGCTCATCATAATTCCTGCCATCTGGAGTCGGGTGAACCAGACTGGTTAAAAGGGCTTTGATTTCGTCCAGCCTTCGGTCGACATACCCGAATCGTTTGTCAACGCCTCCCAATCTTTCGGCGACACCTCCCACTTGTTCTTCGAGGACGGATAATCTGATCCCTCTGTTACGAGATCTCTGTTGTCCGCCTTGCTGAGCAAAGCGAGAGGAGTTCCCACCAATCTGGATGATAGGAGTTTCGGGAATAGATCCTTCATCATCGGAATATGGGACCTCTGAAGGTTCGACGATTGCGGGAGCCTTCCCTTTATATTTCCTTTTTCCCGTCATGGCAAGATTGTCGGAGTGTCTTGAGCGTTTGGGTGAGAACACGGCCTTAGTATCAAAACACGACCGATTCCCACAGACGGCGCCAATTTGTTGATGCTGAAAGTTGGTCAATAGACGAGTCGAGGTTGAAACCTTCCCCTGGATCCTATCAGAATAAAACAATGGCTAACGGAGGGGCCGGGGATCGGCCGTTAGCTCTTCGATGCTTAAGTCAGTTCAAACTTTTAAGATCGAGGAAGGGATTTTCTGTTTTTGTTTATCTTGGGTTGAAGATTTTTCGTACCTTATCCCTTAGGAGCAGTTCTCTGTTATAGACTTAAGTTTTGGAGTCATACCTCTATAAGGAAATGTGATTTCCATGGAGGAAATCTTGGATCTCTGAGATTTTCGGGTTGTCCCGCAATCGCTAGAGACATTAGTGCGTCGGTTGATGATTCTTCGGACTCCTCTCCTATTATTCAGGCACAAGCCTAAGATAATGGAGCTGTCATTGGGAGAGTCAGCTCGTAATATGGCTGAGGTCAATCTTATGCGGGCGTCTAGAAATGTCTTCTACATCAGGTCAGATAGTACCAACCTGTCTTCAGGTCGGTCTGTAGTTGAACAGGTTAGCTCGAGTCTGTCCTGAGGTCAGCTTGTATTTCACCTACAACACAAGCTATTGAGACACGGGGTGAAAGTAGCTTCTCAAAAATCTTCAAAATGGAAAGATCCTAAAATTCTGATCAGTTACCTACAAAACAATGATTAAGAGACTGTCCATGTTCAAAGAAAAGGACTGAAAATATTTTAATTTAAGGTATTCGTTACTGGGTATCCCATCCATTATTACATAGACCCAATAGCTATATTGCCCACATTCCTACAGCAATACCTCCGGATGTATTCTACCAAACCTCCGTGAAAAGCAGAAGTCTGCACATGTTTTCTTCCCTCAAGTGCACTTGCACCAGTCTCTTTGGCAAGTACTGTCGTTGGAAATGGACGTCCAACGAGTCGACAGTCCTTGCGGATGCACATGATTTTGGGAGAACGAGGACTGGATGTCATGAAAGCATCATAGTAGGCGTATCGAGTGGATTTCGAGGTTGGTGAAGTATTGGACTAATAAGACCGTTCAACTTCAAGTCTGGACAAAACAGACCGCCAATCTTGAATTCCCTGATAAGACATCCAATTTGACGGTTGATTATAACGTTGAATAAATCTAACTAGTGCACTTCCATATCTGTCCAAAGGGACCATTGATATTCAATATCAGATTAATCACGTTGGTCAACTTCAATATTTGTTTAACCCCATTGTTACTATTCAATATTGGGTTAATCACACCGTTTATCTTTGATATCGGTCAAACGTACCAGACTGTGGATCAGCAACATCAGGCTAATAACATTGTTCATCTTTGACATCAGTTTAATGGAATTGTTGATCAACAACATCGAGCTCTCTGTCCATTAATTGAAATACCTGTCGATGGATTGAAATTAATGCGATTTTTCTTCAAAACTCATTAGACAATTTTCACCTTGATCGAAATTAATGTGAATTTTCTTCAAAACTCACTAGACAATTTTTACCTTGATCGATTGATCAAACCGGTCGGTTCAATTGATCAGTCACACTGTCAATCGAATGCAAATTTCACAATTGTAACACCAAGTCTCTGGACACATTACAACCCGTTTGATCGATCGAACCCCTCCTGTCGATTGATCGACGACGCTGACGATTGGTTCATTATGACAATTAGATTTTGCGACTTTTGGGCTTTTCTTTTCTGGATTCTGATGGATTTCTCGACCATATGGGTTAAATCTGAGTCATCCATTGGTTCTCATAAAATCAAAGGGACAGCCAACAGATCGTAAGATCTGAACCTTTTGATGGATGTATCCAACCCTAAATTGTATCTGTAATGTCCATCTATCTTATGATCGTCTATGGCCCATCAGATGATTAGATCCGTCCAGAATTTTGTAGGGTTAGTACCTACCACCATCCCAGTATACTGTTAGTACAACCTTCCCCACTGTTAGTCGCAACACAATGTTAGCCACCCCAACTTGGGAATGGATACCAAGACCTCAATGGCACACAGATATTTATATTATCGAGCACTCGATCTCTATACACGTGTGTGGCACAAATATATGAGATCTGATCGATTCATCTGTTATGCTCAGCCCTGTGTGCATGGCACCTCAGAAGCAAGTTCTCTAGCTGCTGACCGACTGATTTATGAGGATTACATGCATGGAAAAGGTCCAATCACTGATCACATTCATGAGGCACCACTTATCCAACTGACAGCTTCCGTTTGTGTCCACACACACACACACACAAATCAATCGGGTCCATCCATCTAGTTGACCCTACTTTGGGTAGGTGTTGGTGTACTTAACCCTTTTTAACTCAATATACCCCTAGTGACTGTTAGACTAAAAGAAATTAATGTCCCTTAGGGATTAATAGTAAAAGACTCATGGAGGAAATTGGTTTTTGAGAAATGTGGGAGCACACCACCCGGAACTTTATTGATTTATAGAAAAAATTCAGCAGGCACCATAAAAGAAATGAGCCTCACATATTATATAACACTCATCACCAAACCTAATGTATACAATGATGAGAATAAAAAGAAAGGAAAGAGACGACTATCACCAACACTATCTTCTCCTCCTATTTAATCAATCATACCTGGATATTCGATAGATGAGACAATGTAATTGTGTGGAAAGCCTCGGGAAGAGGAGCCCTGCCTGCAGATAGCTCCTGCGACACGTGCCGCATGGTGGGCCGAGACTGAGGATTGGCACGTAAGCATGCAAGTGCCAACATTGCAGCAGAAACCACGTCCTTCATGTCTTGAGGAGTGGGAGGCGGGAGGCGTTGATCTAACACATCCATCAACAATGTATCTTCGCCAGCTGATGATGCAAAGGATGAGAAGAGATCGCCAGGATGCCTTCCCATTATGACTTCAAGTGATACAACCCCAAAGCTATATACATCGCATTTCTCAGTCACCCTCATTGTGTATGCAAGCTCTGCACGAAAAAAAAAAAAAAACTTAAAAAGAAGAAGAAGAAGCTATAATGCATTGCATTGTATGTTAATCTCAACCTACAAATATTCACAGTGGATCGGTTCTCATTTGTTATTCCCTTGATTGGAACAACCATTGTATGAAAATAGCATAGGGTTAGCAAATGGAAGCTTGTTGGGAACCTAAGACCCATATGAATGCACTGTCTTTTTCTGTTCTGTGGATGGGCATGCTGATTATAGTGATGGCTAAGCTGTGGCATTAGAAGATCCATGGCCAAGCGACCTGTGTGATTCTGTTTCAGAAAATAAAAAAAATAAAAAATAAAATGCTTGCTGTCCAATAGGTTGGTCATGTTTGGTTTTGGCCTAGTGGTGGCATGGCTGCAAATGGGGGATGCCTTTCTATGGTTGGCTGTGCACATGGGGGGTGGTTTTTTCTGGTTGCTCACCTCTTGATGGTGGCTTCTTTGGCCATGCTTTATCCAAGAAATGCTATCATGTTCTGTATCACAGCCTGTCTGCTCTGGCTCCTGTTTTATGCTCATGGTGGTTGGAATTTACAGGGTTCCCACATTGATTTTGTGCTCATGGTGGTTTGGGATAAGCTTTTGTTTTCTGCTCATGTTGATTTGTGCTCGCATGATCATATTTGACATGTCCATTTGTAGCGCTGCTCTGTTCAGTGCCTCGTTGCTGTCTCTGGAGGGTGGTTTGGCTTGGGCGATGGCTCTTGTAGTCTAAAGATTCAGCCGCTCATCCTGCTGCGCTTGGGTCAGCCCTGGGCACCAGATATCAGCCAGAGGCTTCCTGAAATGGTCCCTGTTGCTGAGAAGTGTCAGAATCAGCTTTTCCCCTTTCTGTCTGTGCTGCCAGGTAGGTTTTGTGGTTTATGAAAGGTGAATGTTAGTGCAGGTTCTATATATGGATGTTAATTGAGGCCTGTCTATGATGCATATTTGAAAATGTTTCCTGCAATGGTGGAGGTCGGGGGCTGGCCAGAGTCTCCTTGGTGTAATGGATTCTGTCTTTCGATGTTTGTTAGAATCTGGGTCCCTTTGGATGAATGATCTAGTGATCATCTGTAGAGTTTTCTTTTTCTATGTCGGATTATACTGAGTTGAGACCCAGATTTTTTAGTAGTGCCTTCCTTGTGGATGTGTAGCTTTTAATCTCTAATCAACAAAGTTACAGCTAGTGTGCTCCCACTTTCTTAAATATATATATATATATATATATATATATATATATATATATATATATATATATATATATATATATATATATATATATAAAACAATTCCTCTAATTGGCAGGTAAAGCAATGAAACTATAATACAAATAAAGTCAAAGATAAATTGTTTCAAAAATTTTACAAATTTGATTTAATATAGGTGATTAAATTTGTTAAGAGAGTCCTTTTACCATTTATGAAACTAAAATTGAAGTTGACATATCTTGGCATGAAATGAGAGAAAAAGAGGAAATGGAATTTAAATATTTTAAATAAGACGTGACTTAAAAACATTATCTCCATTGACGAGTAGGAAAAAGATGATAAGTAACCTTTTTTTTTTTTTTATCAAAATTCGAAATAAAAACAACTTTTTCAGAGATTTTTAACAGTTACAAGTGTGCATTTAGACCTTCCACATTCCATATATTATCTGCCTAATAAGAAGAGTTAAAGCACCACAAGGGAAAAAGATGAAAAGAAAGAAAATTAGGCTCAAAGTACCGCTACTAACTATTCACCATACCTGGAGCTACATATCCACAAGTGCCTGCAAGTGTGGACCAGTTCGATGAATCGGGATTTATGAATCTAGCGGTGCCGAAGTCAGAGACACAGGCCTCGGATTCCAAATCCAACAAAATGTTGTTGCTCGATAAGTCCCGGTGAACTATAGGAGGGCTGCAATCGTGATGCATGTATGATAATGCATGAGCTACTCCTCTGATAACCTTCATCCTCTTCAGCCAATCCAATTCTACTGCTCCTTCGTTACTACTGTTGAGGATGCTAGCCAAGCTTCCCCTTTCCATGTACTCATACACTAGAAATGAGCACCGAGCATGCGAACAGAATCCATAGATCTTCACGATGTTACGATGTCGAATTTCTGTGAGTGCTTGTATCTCATTTCTAAAGCTTCTTTGATCAGCTTGCTCCCCACCTTCCAACTCCTGAAGCTTTTTCACAGCAACTATCTGACCTGTTGGCAGATCTGCTTTGTAAACTCTCCCGTGGCCTCCCACCCCAATGCAATATTTGTCGTCGAAATCCTCTGTTGCCTTGATGATGTCTTCATATGAAATCTTTCCATCGAAATTACGTATTGCAAATAGATTTCCGTTGGTCATTTCTACATCCCCTTTCTCTGTATTTTCTGTTCTCCTAAGAAAAATGAAGCAAATGACGGCAAAGACAAATAGAAGAAACAATGCTGCCACGATAGCAACGGTGATGATGATCATAAGCTTTTGGTCTTTCTTTCCGCCAACACGGTATATTGAAGAGGAATTACAAGGTAGAATACCTTTTACTTCACCACACAGACCTTTGTTTTCAACGAATGTCTCTAACGGAGCCAGACGAAAGGCTTTGCTGTCAGGGAGAGGCCCCTCCAAATCATTGTACGAAAAGTCGATGGAAGATAAACTGGTCATCTCTTTGAAAGACGACGGGATGGAACCTGAGAGAGAATTTTGGGAGAGATTTAGCTTTTCCAACATTTTCAGTTTTCCAAGTTGTTAGGGGTACCTCTCCTGAAAGGAAGTTACGGCTGAGATCCAATGTATTCTGCAGGTCAACTAGATTGCCTATCTGAAACGGAATGCTTCCATTCAAATAATTCTCGCTCATGCTCAAACACCGTAATTTGGAGCAGTCCCCCAATTGTTGAGGTATCGGCCCACTCAGCTTGTTTTTCGATAGGTCAAGAATCTCTAAATTGGATAGTTTTCCAATTTCACCTGGTACCCAACCAGATAGTCGGTTATTTTTTAAACTCAACTCGTAAAGCATAGACAACATCCCAAGGGTACTAGGAACCTTTCCTTCTAAGTAGTTTGATGAAAGATGGAGCTCTTTTAGCCTACTCAATTGCCCAATTTGCAGCGGAATTCTACCAGTAATATTGTTGTTGGCAATATTTAGCAGCGTTAGTTTTCGACATTCTCCCCAATTAGGCGACAGCTCACCATGCAATCTATTGTAACTAAGGTCAATGTAGTCTAAACTAGGATATACTCCGAAAAGTTGGAATATATTTCCTGTGAGCCGATTATGTTCAAGTCGAACTCTTGTTAAAGTGGTGCAGTTTCTCAGGCCTCCAGGGATGGGACCGGTAAAATGGTTGCTTTCTGCAGTGAAGTGGCTGAGTGATCCACCTTGGCATACCTGAGGTAGGTGGCCAGAGAAGAAGTTCGAACTCAAATGGAGTCTAGTTAGGCTACTCAAATTATAAAAAGACTCTGGTATTGGACCACTGAGTTTGTTTGAGGATAATCTTAGATAAACTAGCTTCTTGAGATTTCCTAGAGATGTAGGGATGGAACCCGTGAGATTGTTTTTGTACAATCTTAGGGTGAGGAGATCTTTAAGCATTCCTATTTCTTGAGGTATCAAACCGACTATCTGATTTTCAGAGAGGTCCAAGTAGCGCAGATTCCTTAGCAGGCTAATTCTTGATGGAACTTCTCCGGCGAGTTGATTGGTATAGAGTTGAAGGGAGATGAGTCTGGTCCAATTGGCGAAGACATGAGGGGATATTTCACCGGTTATCATGTTATCAGAAAGGTTGAGCTCTAGAATGCGAGTAAGATTAGCTAGTGAAGGAGGCAAAGCACCCGACAGTTGATTGGCAGACAAATCAAGGAAGACGAGTTTCGAAAGAGAACCGATCTGGGTTGGAATAGTTCCATGGAATGAGTTTTGGCTGAGATTGAGATGGACGAGGTTGGGAAATGAAGAGAAGCTCAAATTATCAAGCGTACCTTGCAATGCTTGTATTCCACAGGTTTATTTCAACCACGCTTGATGCATGATCGCAAGCGATTCCAGTCCAGTTGCATGGAGAACTCTGTCGGGTGGCAGAAGCGTTGGCAAATGGGGATAACAACCATGATAGGAGAGCCTCTTTTTGAGAGAGACTGGCTTTCCATTTGAGGAGAGCTCTTGCTTCTTCAGATGCTGCTGATGGTCCTGCTTCAATGGAAGAAGCTATTAGTAGTAAGTAGAGGAGAGAGAGAAGAGATTTCTTTGAGAACATGTTTGGACTTTGGTTGGTAGTGCTGTGGATTTGGGTTTGGGTTGGGATAGGATGCCTCCATTTTATAGTGGGATGAACCTCGCCAACTTGTGAAGACCAAAGACAAAATGTAGTTAGTTGGGAAAGTTTACCGACCCAGGAACGTTTCTTGTCTGGCGGCAACGAAAGCGAGAGCTGTGTCATGATCTCAGAGCCGTATGCGGATTTCCCACAGGGGTGGGCCTAAAAGCGCTGCAGGGCCAACTGTGATGTCTCGTTTGGCATCCACTCCGACTATCAGCTTCGCCAGCTCATGTCAGGTCGTTAGTCCAAAAATAGGGCAGATCCAAAACTCTAGTAGGCCACACAAACGGAATAAGTAGGGATGGAAACTCCACATTTTAAACCTCCATGGACCCACCAAGAAATTTATATGCCATCCAAATTCCAACCCCTTCATAAGGTGATTCCCCACTAAGAGGAAGGGAAAAGACAACTATTAGCCTAATTCAAAACTTCTGTTGGCTTAAGGAGCTTTCAATGGAGGCATTCGAATTCCTACCATTTCTGGTGCTGTGACCCACTTGAGTCTTGAATTTGCCCCATTTTTAAGCTCAAGTTTTAAAATGAGCTGGCGCAATGTGGATGCCAAACAGACATCACAGGGAGCCTCACATAGCTTTTTGTTATGCGGGCTGGGGCTGTAGGAAATTCACGTACGCCAGTATCAGCGTGCCACAAATGCGAGAACGGTTATAAGTATTGGTTCAGTGCATCTGTCCTTTCAAACCTTGTGCTTTGAATGTTGACTGGATGGAACTTTAAGGCTAGGGAACTTTCCCGATAAAGTTCCAACCTTTCATCTGATGAGCCAAGTCATGGACTGGGAGTTTGGTTGACTTAAAAACCTCTCGGGTTGAAGATGTGATTATTTTTGCCTGGGGATAGGCTCCTTGCCTCGCTGGTAGGCTCTTTGAAGTTTCAACAAGAGGTCTTGATTTGAAGCCCATAGCTGAGGAAAACCCAGCTAGGGAGGGAGTGTGGGGTTGTGTGCGTGTGTGGAGTGTGGGGTGCGTGTGTAAAAGAAAAAAAAACATCCAATGATTTTGCCTCAATATTTTCTCCTTAGCCATCTATTTGTAAACCTTCAATCAAAGGGGTAAGATATTACAATAAGGAGATTTTCAAAGGACATACGGTAATACCTCGCATTTAACATACATGTTGGTACCACGTTTCAAACAGACAAAATTGTTGAAAAATTCTTTTTTCGTATCTTAGAATTTAAATAAATCAATTTTGGCATTAATCAAGAATCCAAAAATAAATCATCAAAAGTGGAGACATTAATTCATGAAAAATGTGAGGTTAAATTAAATAAATGAATTAATAATTAGATGATCAATACTTCTTAAAAGAGTATTAGCTATAAATAAAATTATCGTATATAATAAAATAATTTACGATTGTTAAATTAGTATGTGTGATGTAATAATAAAGCTTAGAATTTTATTAGCATTGAATTTAGTAATATGGAATGGGGATTTCAACGGTAGAAATGTAAGATGTTATGCTTACATATTGTATTAATGACAAGTAAACTAATTTGTGCTGCACCTAAAATGTAGGACGAACTAAGTTTAGCTTACTAGCCTTTACTTTACAAAGTAAAGGTAAATGGACGGTATAGATTGCATAAATCTTGCTTGTGGGGCCCATTATATTGCGCATGCGCATCAACACTTGTGCACACGCCGTGCACTAGTCCAAGTTGAGTTGGTCAAACTAACTTTCTCAAACCCAAAAGAGGAATTTCCTCTTTGGTGAATGAGCTCCAGCAAGCGGACGGACCACTATCCATTTGGGGTGTACAAGTGGGCCACTTTTGGGGGTATAGTGGGACAATCCAAACCGTTCAAACGATTCTTGGGTAGCGTTTTGAGAAAACTTTGGTAACGATGGCCATCGTTGTTTATCGAATGAGGCGTAGTTAGTAGCAGAAGATAGACTGTCCAAATTGAAATTGTGTTTTCTACATCTGAAACATTACCAAACTGTGATCATTATGGCCGCCACTTGGAAGATCCAATCTGTCTATCTGTTCGCTTCCCCAAGTGTAGGGTTGCGATGTAGTAATAATCTCGGTAAGACCGAGGTCGATCCACAGGGAAGGAAGTAAACAATCCAAATTATCCTAATAACTAGAATCTTAAGAGGTTTGTGAAATTGGTTTTGAACATAAAACAAAAAAATCTGATAATGAAAAGATAACTAGAGCATCAAGGATCCACTTATAGCTCTCCTTAGATGCATAATTCATTGTAGTTTCTCACTTACTCAACTAGAATCGAAATAAAATCCTATCTAGTCGGATGATAGAGAGGTTATATTATCAAAGCAATCCAACACATGTGCTATTCATTAACATGATCCCCTCAATTCAAGTTAGGACTTGAGCACACTCAATTGCATAGGTCAATCTTATTTCCAATAAATTAAGATCATAACCATAATAATCATCAAACCCCGTCACAAGACTTGACTATATTATGATTTGAACTTCATTCAAATCATATGAACAATCAACACAATATTTAGAATTTAGAACAAAAAGGTAGAACTTTGGTTTGAAGTTCTCACATGATGATCTAAGTCTAGAGTGTATTGAATCCGATTCCACGGAGCGTACAGGTTTAGAGTCATGCAAAACAATTAAGAACGAAAGCAATTCTTCTAAAAATTCATGAGCCATCATAAGATTAAGAAAAACTACTTGGAACTTTATTCAAACTTTTAAAAACCATTGTTCTTCAATAAATCCAACTTGAAACCAATAAAACGAAGTAAAACATTTAGGTAAACTATAAGTTTCACCTCTTAGCTCTAACTAAGAGGTTAGCTAATGAAAAGCATAAAAACAAACTAGAACCAGAAGAAAACTAGTTGTAGGAGGCTAGGAAGCCTCTTAGGTCTTGAATCCTTTGCTCCTCACATTGCTAGATGGCTTATGAAGAGGCTGTAGGTGTCCTTTTATAGATTGGCGCGGAAGATTTCAGATTGCGCAAGAAATCACGCAATTGTGCAGAGAAAATCGGAGTTTTACGGACAAGCTCTGTTACGCTGCCGACCGGTCGGACGACCGGTCTGAGCCTATGGACGACCGGTCTCAAAACATAAAAAACAGTCTAGCAAGTTATGTTTTTCTGGACTCATCTCGACCTGTCTGGCGACCGGTCTAGCTGTGTAGACCTGTCTGGCGACCGGTCTTGGGAGAGGTCTTGGGACAGGTCTTGTGATCGTTTTTCCATATTTTCTTCTCTTTCTTTTTTTCTTCTTTCCTCCACCTTTTGGGACTTGTTATATTGATCTTCAATGCATACAAAGTGACTCTTTTAACCATGAATTGGTGAAGTCTCCCTCTCATTCCTACAATCACAAATCCATGCATTAGATTAGTCTTTAAACATGAAAATCATGCATAGTGAGTGATGAATTGGGGTTAGAATATGCACAATTAAGAGCTCAACACACCCCCCAACCAGCATTTTTCTAGTCCCGAGCAAAACATGCGTGAAACAAGTTCAATTCTCCAAAAACCAACTCTCCTTCAAAAACTATTCTTCTATACATCCCAAGACGCACAAGTGTAAAAGTCAGAAAAATTAGGTGATAGAGGTTGAAACCTTAAACTCTCAAAACATAATAAGTGTTCATATGAAATTCCCACTGATTGATTGATGAATGGAAAAACTTGAACAAATTCAACCTAGTGTGCATAATGAATGTTCATCTCATGAGTTTCCAGGATTATTTTCTTCATAGATCAACTAAATTATGAATCTTAAGGTGAACAAATCAACAACAAGCCTATGACAAGAATTTACCTTACCGTCCTTCCGACGGCTTTCACACTACGTCCCATTTCCGACTTTAGTTACGGGTAAACCATCCCCCGATTGGTAATAGGTAGCCCTTTTCAGAATTTTCCACCATATACTCCATCATTCCCATATTTTCATCATTCCTTTCCGTTTTCTTTTTCATTAGATAGGATTTTTAGAAATCTACATCTTTCGTTATTTTCCCATGGACAAGGATGGACAAAGTACCCCGGCTTGGTTTCTCAACACCTCAAATCCAAACTTAACCAATCCATAATTTTACATAATCCTTTCAAAACATGATAATTGTGTAAAGTGGACTAGCTGTAAAAGTGTTTCAATTTTTCTATCAATCAAATCAATAGGGGAATCCAATTAGAAAACCATCATGTTACAAGTCTTTTAAGAGCTTCAAAATCATCTCACTACATCTTTCTTCTTTTCATACTTAAGACATGTAACACCCTAGATTTTCGAGATTTATTTGAAATTTTTTGAAAATTCATTTTTAATTTATTTTTTTATTAATTATCGTACATTTACCGTTGATTTACAAATAGCGGGACATCCATAGGAGATCCAATAGGGGACCCTTTACAAAAGTTACTTAGAATGATCTCATAAACATCGTAAAAAGATCAGATTTCAAAAATCACGCACTTTTCAGATAATTACGAAAATGCCATTAGTTAAACTTAAGCTAAGATGTCATTTTTAAGTATTATAGTTTCTGACAATCACTTTCATGCAAAACCATGGATTTAAGCTTTTGGGCACATATTAACCATACATGTCAAATTTCAGCCCTTAAATCATAGTAGAAGTGGTCAATTGTCAAATCAGTTCCTTAACCCTTGATTTTCATGTCCATCGAGTGAGGAAAGTAGATGGTTAGTTGTAGTTGAATATTTCTCTTCATATGAGTGACTTGTATTGTCTTTATCATGGAACAATAGTGTAATTTGAGTGCCGCACCTTGATAAGCCGCTTTCTTATGCGCGAAGTTATCCTGTTCTAGAAATTAAGGAGTTACCAACTCTTTTTAAATCTGAACCTTTCAATTTACCCACTTCTCACCATCAATCACTTCTCAAATTTGGATCACCCATTATACTTATATGACTACGGGTTTACACAAAATTTGGACCCCGATCTATAATCCTACACCGTTAAACCACAAAGCCAGCCCATTCCTTTTCCGCCAAAAGTTGGAATTTCAGATCTAGGCATTTCTCACCATCAATCAACAACTAAACTTTGTAAAATTGTTTGACTATCATGACTACATATTTTCTCAAAATTTGGGCCCTGATCATCAAGCGTAGACCGTTAATTGAGATCTAACCCATTTTAGCACCCATCAGGCCATTTTCAAGGATCGGCCAATCTAGAGTGTAGATCATCAAGAAATTTACGTATTCTGACTATACTCTTTAAACTTGATAAGATGAACGGATTGGAATTGATCAAAGATCACCCAAATATTGAGATTTGAGAAACCCACCTCAAGAGGTTATTACACAAGACCTCTTTTTTTCTCTCCCCATGTACGCACATCCCTCTCCATATTCTTACTATGCACCTCCAAGCCCTTCTCCTAACCCTAGCCTCCATGCCCTAGAGAAGAGAGAGAGAGAGAGAGAGAGAGAGAGAGAGAGAGAGAGAGAGAAGGGAGTTCTTTCTCATATTTTTTTCAGCGGCGAGGATCTTCCTCAACCCTCTTCTAAGTCCATCCTAAGGTGAGGATTTTTCTTCAAGCCTTTCATTAATAATATCACGATTATCATAAGTTTCTTTCGTGGCATGTGAAGTTATTTTGTTTTGAATTGTTGATCCATATAACATGAAGTTTAATATAGGATTTGCAATGAATATCATTACATAATGATGTGATTCCTTGTTTAGATTTTTGACTAAGAAGTATGTGTATTTGTGTTATTTATCTTTGTGAAATCTATGCCCTTATTTCCTTAATCTGTGTTTTATATGTAACATTGGTTTTCATATTGTGATATGTAATATGTGTATAAGATCATCATATGGACATCCCATTATTGTATACTCTTTATCCCTAAGTTGGTAAAATTATTCGATGTAGAGAGATGGAACCCGTGAGAGGTGTCCTTGATGGAAGAATATATCTTGACTTAACTGAGAGAATGAAGTAATTGTTTGTTAATGAATCCTTATATGTACATGATGCTTGATTGAATCCATTTACATTACATGAGTATTTTAATGAATTTGGTCATGATGTACAATATTGGCTTTTTGGGACATGATGAAATTATAAAACGGGACAATGAGTGGACACTAATGGTATACAAATTCTCATGAGCCGGGGTTGGTGTTACGGACACTAATCCCGTGCTGTCGGCCTATGCTGGGTTGCTTACGACTCCCCATAGTGACCCCTGAGTTTTATTTAAATCGGTTGTATGCGAAAACACTTAAATAAAGGTGAAACTAAAGTCATGCATTCACTTGGCTCCATGTGGGTTTACGGAATTGAGAATAGGCTAGAGCGTCCTACTTCTCCCGTACACTGTCATGTGTAGATTTGGGCTATGAGCGTCCCGTTTCTCAAGTGGTCAGGGCAAAATTATGAGCTTGTGCGTCCCAGGAACCTCTGGTGACTAGTGGTTAGTGTGAAGTCGTAACAGGGAGTCTCCTACTTCATGTATTATGATTTCTAGCCAAGGTACCTTAGCTAGAGCATGCATTCCATACATCGCACTAATAAAGATTTTTACTTGGTTGTTTTGATTTGATTAAATGATAATATCCTACTTTCAGTTTACTCTGTACTGTTATTATTATTCTTGATTGTCTTGGAGGGATATTCCCCACTATGATAGTGTTTAACGCTATCCAACTATATCTCAGATAATCCAGGTGAAGATCCAATAAGTGAAGTGAGCACTTACGACGAGATGTTCGAAGGTTTGCAAGCATAGATGACGGATGACGAAGTTGGAGTGACATATTGAAGATTTTATTTGATTATGTGCTTTTAGGATAGTTTATTGTTTATTTCAAAATTGTAATAAGTTTTCTTAATGAAAGCAATAATTGATTATTTGTTTGGTTTAGTTTCAAGAACTTTTTAATAATAACGTAAATTAAAATTTCATTAAATCACATGTTTATCTTTCGTCTTCGTGCATGAATGCCATTAAATTTTAAATATATGGAAACATAGTGATATGTCAAGAACTTTCATCCTTGACACGTCTTAGATAACACCTGAAAATTCGGCCTATCGTAAAATCCATGGGAGCAGAAATCTCAGGTCGTTACACGACATCCCAAGTGCATATAAACACAGTTTTCCAAACGAGTTTTGAATTTTCAGAAAAATCTGAAAAATATCTACATAATTGCTCGAAATGTCACAAAAGCTAGTAGATTCATCTAAGGATTCTCACCCCCCAACCAAAATCTGACATCGTCCTCAGTGTAATAAGATATGCAATATGGATGACATGAGAGTAATGACATAAAACAAAGGAGAGTGAGAATGAGAGTACCTGAGGTAGCAAGTTGATCAATTCTAACATCTTCCATTGTCTCGATGAGACTTATTCAATCATAAATTCAGAAAGAAATCCTAACCTACCTTTGATTAGTCTGATCGACTACATGATCAAATTTGAGCAGGATCTTCATGAATTTCAATAGGTTTCTTATAAAGACCATCCAAAGTCCTGCTCGAATGTACACATGGGTGCGTTTCTTCATTAAGGTCCAATCATAGTGTGCACCACACGCATGTAAGGAGGAGTTAAGAGCAGTAAAAAGATATTTCCTCAAGTTCTAAATTGGGTTGTAATTGATTAAAAACAGGTCCTCCCAATCAGAATTTTCAATTGGTTGAAGAACCCATGATGGTGGAGAGACGTTTATGAAGTATTCTTCAGTTCGAGTTGTTTCCTCCATAATTTCAAAATTGCATGGTGCTTGCACAGACAATGGTAAAGAGTGTAAATCAGTGGAATGGTGTTCTTTAGGCACCAACACCGTGTCTCACAAACTATCCAACTCCTTAATCATCTCATCATCTA
Source organism: Liriodendron chinense (assembly GCA_003013855.2). NCBI lineage: Eukaryota > Viridiplantae > Streptophyta > Magnoliopsida > Magnoliales > Magnoliaceae > Liriodendron > Liriodendron chinense. The sequence goes on along the minus strand of PVNU02000446.1, from coordinate 203,780 downwards.
GATCATAGGGGTGGGTCATGCATTCCTTTAGGAAATCGAGAGAGTTGGATGAAGGGTCCTCGTTCTCCCTAAGTGATTGAGGAAAGTCTGTTTCAATGGCAATGAATTCCTCCTCTATAGAGGCGAGGCCTTCCAAAGAAAAATTTTCAAATTTAGTGGTAAGCACATCATCTAACATTGGTTGATATAAAATTTCAGATCGTGCCACCACACCATCCAAAGAAACAGAATTTTCAACCCAAGAGAGTTCTTCCACAATAGAATCCGGCATGTGTTGTTGGTGGAAGGACTAAAAAATATCAACTTCGGACCATCTCTCTAGCAAGAGTATCTTCCGGCGACTCAAAAACATTCGACCCTTTGGAAGAAGAAATCATAGACTTACAATCATCCTTCAAACCCTCATTGTAGGCAATCAAACTATCACTTTCAGATTTTGTAGATTCCTCGGGTTCGTCAACCGTCCTTAAAATCTCTTCATCATTCAAATCGGAATAGCTAAAAGAGATAGTTGATTCACCATAATCGATGGTAATGTTGGGATCACTGAGATCTACATTCCCTAAAAGTTTAGTCATCAAATCGGAAGAGGGTTGGGCTTGGATAGCCCCATCCTCCTCCTTGTTGGAGAATGATTCGGTCTTCCCAATGTTGGGTTCAGGATTTTGAGATGGCGAGAGGTTTTGTATGCATTGCTCAGTTATTTCTATAAACTCTCGCAGCGTATCCTCAAGAGTTCGTGTTGGTTGTGGCTCATGAGAAAGAAACTCCTGAGGATAATTGTTGGCATCCATGGTTGGTTCGTCTCCCAAGTTGAAATTTTGATGCTCCCACCTATTAGGATTATGCATGTCATATGTTGTGCTATTAGATGGTTGTTGATATTTGTTGCTAAACAAGTGGTCATACATTGTCCTAATCGGTGGAACATTATTCATCTCTTTCCAACACTCTCCCATTGTCTTACCTGACGAAAAGTTATGCACATTGTTGTCATTTCGGTAATCTCGAAGGTCTTATGTGGGGGAGTATTAGAAGTAGATTGAGTCATAGAAAAATATTCATGCTTATAATGGTTCCAATCATAATGATTTTTTATTTGGTTCGACCTCTCATCTTCCAAAAGGTATTTAGTCAATCCACTCGTCCAATCATTCATAATGAAATTATAAGAAGAAGTTGAAATAATTCCTAATCTAGGAAGAAAAATAAAAAGAAGAAATGGAGAAGGGGAGATGTTACTCGTGAAGGTGAGAACTATGTCAGCAACTAAGTTCATACAAAACACAAAAACAGAAAATTATTAGTAATCTAGGAAAAATCAGAAAACTACTTCTAGAAAAACTGAAAATCCTACCTAACAAAGACTACTCTATAGCTACTAGAACAATTAGAATCGTTTAACCACTTCTCTGGCAACTGTGTCAAAAACTTGTTCGCTTCCCAAAGTGTAGGGTTGCGATGTAGTAATAATCTCAGGTAAGACCGAGGTCGATCCACAGGGAAGGAAGTAAACAATTCAAACTATCTTAATAACTAGAATCTTAAGAGGTTTGTGAAATTGGTTTTGAACATAAAACAGAAAAATCTGATAATGAAAAGATAACTAGAGCATCAAGGATCCACTTATAGCTCTCCTTAGATGCATAATTCACTGTGGTTTCTCACTTACTCAACTAGAATCGAAATAAAATCCTATCTAGCCGAATGATAGAGTGGTTATATTATCAAAGCAATCCAACACGTATTGTTCATCAACATGATTCCCTCAATTCAAGTTAGGACTTGAGCACACTCAATTGCATAGGTGAATCCTATTTCCAATAAATTAAGATCATAACCATAATAATCATCAAACCCAATCACAAGACTTGACTATATTATGATATGAACTTCATTCAAATCATATGAACAATCAACACAATATTTAGAATTTAGAACAAAAAGGTAGAACTTTGGTTTGAAGTTATCATATGATGATCCAAGTCTAAAGTGTATTGAATCCGATTCCTTGGAGCGTACAGTTTTAGAGTCATGAAAAACAATTAAGAACGAAAGCAATTCTTCTAAAAATCCATGAGCCATCATAAGATTAAGAAAAACTACTTAGAATTTTATTCAAACTTTTAAAAACCATTGTTCTTCAATAAATCCAACTTGAAACCAATAAAATGAATTAAAACATCTAGGTAAACTATAAGTTTTACCTCTTAGCTCTAGCTAAGAGGTTAGCTAATGAAAAGCATAAAAATAAACTCGAACTAGAACTAGAAGAAGAAGAAAACTAGTTGTAGGAGGCTAGGAAGCCTCCTAGGTCTTAAATCCTTTGCTCCCCACGTTGCTAGATGGCTTTGGAAGAGGCTGTAGTTGTGCTTTTATAGATTGGCGTGGAAGATTTCAGATTACGCAAGAAATCATGCAATTACGCAGAGAAAATTGAAGCTTTACGGATAAGCTCTATTACGCTGCCGACCGGTCGGACGACCAGTCTGAGCTTATGGACGACCGGTCTCGAAACATAAAAAACAGTCCAGCAAGTTATGTTTTTCTGGACTCATCTCGACCTGTCTGTCGACCGGTCTGGTGACCGGTCTAGCTGTGTAGACCTGTCTGGCGATCGGTCTTGAGACAGGTCTTAAGACAGGTCTTAGGATCGTTTTCCATATTTTCTTCTCTTTCTTTTTTTCTTCTTTCCTCCACCTTTTGGTACTTGTTATATTGATCTTCAATGCATACAAAGTGACTTTTTTAACCATGAATTGGTGAAGTCTCCCTCTCATTCCTACAATCACAAATCCATGCATTAGATTAGTCTTTAAACATGAAAATCATGCATAGTGAGTGATGAATTGAGGTCAAAATATGCACAATTAAGAGCTCAACACTATCCTTTAAAATGTATAAGTTTTTATCTAACAAGTAATCTTAGATGATAAGACATTATTGTGTTTCATTAGGCTCCTAAGCAATTACCTGCTGTGTGTCTTTACTTTTAAAAATCAGACTTGCTAAGTGGGCAATCCGCGTGCACTAATTCCAAGCAATCCCAACCATTCATTATAAACTTTTTAGAGTTGGAATAAATCAGTCCTGACCGTCCATTACATTATAGTCGGATCGTCGGTCTGATATAAAGAAACTAGGGTTTCTTTGTTGAGACCTTTGTCTTGCAAATGGCCCAACCAAGCTCCAGATCTGCCATTTCTCGTTTTCCTCTTCCATTCTTCCCATCATTCCAGTATCTTGGTACTGATCGCTGCCATTAAATCGGCTGGGTTCCTTTAGCATGTTGTGGTGTTGGCCAGTCGGTTACTTTCTGTCGACGGATCTTGTTGGAAGATCACCTTGGTGCTTCATAGCAAGCAAACTCTGAGCCGTTACGTCTGATCTAATCAGCAGTGGGATTTTCTCAAGACAGTTTGTGGGTGCAGCAGCTAGGAAGATTACAGTCAATCTTGGAGATCCAGTCTACATCTGCAAACCCTTCTTACTTAAGAAAATAAGGTAAATCATTTATCTACCAGTTTTAGCTTTGTAAAACTATTTCAGTTTAGTTGAATATTAGGTATCCAGCAATTAATTTTTGAATATAATATAGATTATGAAAGTCGTTTGGGAATAGACCTTGATCTAATGAACATTCGAAGGGTTCAATGAGATAAATAAGTTTGTGAATGGAGTTAGATCAGTAAAGGTTTGTAATTAGTACTTTGTATGTAGCTGAGAACTCCCAACTTAATTTGGTGAGTCATAGCCTCTAAACAATCAGTTGGATTGGAAATGATTTAGTTTTCTGATGGATGATTTGGCTGGAAATTGTATAATCATCAAGTTTCTTTTTGAAATCAGATTAATGATATAGAGATTTTTTATCAATGGGATCAGTGTGCACAAATCCTTTTATATTTTTATTTGAGGAAATTTTTAAAGTAGGATTGCTAGATATATAAATCCTATCTCCAAAATCTAGAACCCTTTCTTTTATGCCTATTTTGAAAACCTTTAGTGGCACTCCAAGATAAGCCTCTTACCAATTAGAACCTTCCTTGTAGTTTTTATTAGAATGAGATTTAAGACTTGAGTAAAGGATTTAATTGTATAAGTTTGCCCTATTGTAGGTGATTAATATCTTGTAATACAATTTAAGGTTGAATTCATCCTATTCAAGAAGATTGAGGATTATTTCCAATTCTTCCTCTTCATTGTTGGGTAAGGAAGAAATTTCTCTCAAGGTGAGGTCCCTCACCCTTCAAGCTTCCCCCATTTTTTATTGGTGATTGAATATTAATTCTTAATTGTCTAATTGCAAAGCATATTATTAGATTGATAGTCACATTTGGAAAGTATAAATCATTTGGAGAAAATGAAGTGGTATTCACATGTTTGTTTCAAAAAGCTTATTTGAATAAAATTTAAATTTTTTTGTAATGGAATATATTAAATTCTTCATATGTGTGTTGATTTTACTTTTGAAGTGAATGCTATGAAATCTTGTGAATTAAGTTGGACATGAAAGTAAATTAAGTTTTGAATGATATATGTTGGAATATATTAGCATTATGATAGACAATGATATTGTCTTACAAGTTATATTGAAATTGAGTTGTGGTATATTATTTAGAAAGGAATAGGAGTTAAGACTGTGATCATTCCCTTCGTGGGCCAGGGATGGTGTTCTAGGATGCTATGCCCGAGCTGTCGACCTATGCTGGATTGTGTACATCCCTCATAGTGACTGCGAGTATATTTTATTGAATTACCAAATAGACTAATTACGGCTGGGTAATCATCCATCGCATGACATTTGCGGATGGTGTTGAATTGTATTGCGGGTAACTTGGTTAATGTGATTAACCAAGTTACTGTCGGCTCGACCCTCACCAGCTGGATACATCCTCAGGCTGAAGAACATGTGCATGCATTCATGCATTAATAAGATTTAAACGTAACATGATAATTATAATATGTGTTGGATACCTGTTTACCTATTTTCTATGGCTTCTTTAATCATGTTATTTGCATCTATTTTTATTATAATTATCTTATATTATGTACATGGAAATCTTGGAGAGTGTTATCTCACTATGACAATGAGTGACGTTGTCAAAAATATATCAAATGGTGCAGATGATGGAGAGGGTATCCCTGTTCCAACTGTGGATGAGCCTAAGGCGGACATTCAAGACACTAGGCCTTACCTGTCCCAGGAGGAGCTGGACCGTATGGCAGACCATGACGAATAGACTTACTTTTCCCTTTTTGTTCGTTACTTTTGGAACCTTGGATTTGTATAAGCCTTATGGGCATTACTTACTTCCGCTCTGATATGACGATTCTTGCATTGTTGGATTCTTAGATCTATCTCTCTTATCTTGAAATACAATGATAGTGTTAAATGATGATTGGTAGCCTTTACGTCCGAGCTTTTCAGAGTATGGGTTTAACACTCGAGCACTGAAAAACCGGGGCGTTACACATACTGTCCATAATGTGATCCTTTAGAGCAATGGTTTGGATTAATAATGCCAAAGCTGGTTTATAAATAAGATGATTTATGATAAAATTAACCAACACTTCATGATTAAACGTCAGCTCGAAAAAGTGGGCCCATAGGATCCAACGATTTACATGATATGGGACCCTCGTAAAAGCGAATGATGAATGGTGCAGGTCCAATGGTCCGCCTAATTACTAGAGGAGCAGATGGGTGTTATTACCCCATTGATTCTACGGTAAGGATGGCTCTGGATTTCAATATACAACTTGGATAATTTAAGGATGGTATAGATGAACATATAAGAGATATAGTATTAGAATTTTTACTTTTCTCTCTAAACTTTTGGAGTCACGGGATTACTTACCTTCAAAAAGGAAAACTCCCCTCTATTTATAGAGCGAGGGATCAAGAGATGAGAGATAAGATTGGATGGGATAAGGATTATCCCTATCTAATCCAACTTCTTTTGTATCTCTCTCCCTCATCACGCACCCACTAATGATTGCCCACAAGTGAGCCCCACAGGACCATGGCCAACATTTCTCACTCAAGCATGTCATGGGATGGCACATCATAAATTGTCCATCTAACTCGTCTCATAATAACCAAAATAAAAAATCATGATAAATTAAAAGAATCAGAGGCATGAGACCCGCTAGAACACTATTATCTTCTTATAGATGTTTGAGTACTAAGTGACCACCTAACTACTACTCAATAACACAGGCTTTACAAAGCCTGTCTTAGTCCACGTGACCACATTAGATAGAGTTAACTTTCGATCTAGAGTACTCAGCCAACATACGCACTTATCTAACTTATAACGTTATTTCGAAACTTTATTTTTCACAATCATCAATTTGAATATTTTTAAGTGCATATTTATAGTTCAAGAAACATCGATTTGAATATTTTTAAAGTAATATTATAATATATATACTCTTGAAAAGAATATTGTTTATAAATACGCTAAGAAACTTGATACTGTTAGTGCACATATTTGTAGCATACGAGTGTACCTTATTTATCAATCAAGAGTGTCCATGTGTTGTAATGTCGGTTGAGCCTTAACAAGATGAAGACCGAAGATTCAAGTGTATAAGAAGCATCAAGGAAGAAGAAACGAGTAAATCAGAAGTGCCTTGGTGACCCTATCTGTTTGAGTTAAAACAACCCATAACCTCTAGATGACTTGGACCCAATAGGTAAACTTTTAGTTATCATAGAATGTCTTTAGGATTCTTAAAAGACCACCCTTTAAAAGGCCTAAGAGGTTCATGAGTTACTGTAAAAATACACTACAAATAGTAAAATTCATAGCGCTGTCGGTCAATTCATTGACCGACCGACAACCAGTTCGGCTGACCGATCGATCAGGTTGACATGCCGAAATTGGCCAAATTTAGACAACAAATTAACACAACAATTATTCAGGCCTTATTCGACCAGGCGATAGATAAAATCAACCGGCCAATTTGTGGCTAAATTAGATAACAAGGTTGGTCATATGATAGGTAGCCCCTCTATATTGCTTTTTGTGTGCAGATGGCAGCTTGAAAGAGGTTTTGCTTGTACATGTAGGCTACAACCTTTTTATGAATGGAATTTTCATTTTGGTGGAAAAGAAAAGATAACAGCCACAGGGGGAAATTCGATCGGCCAACACTCATTTTTGGTTAGCTGACAGCCCATTTCGGCCAGTCGACATCTTAAGTTGACTGATCGATAAGTAGTCGTTGTAGCCCATTTTTCAACCATTGGAGCTTTATCTGTCATGCCCCGAAATTCAACGCTCGAATATATCACCCGAGTACAAATTTCCAAGCATGAATAAGGTAATAAATGCAGAATGCAGAATCTAATTATTTACTCAACTAAGTTGAAAGTCATGTATTTATTTCAAAGATAAATCAAAATATTTAAGTCTAAAATCAACTGAAATCTTCAAGTCTTTAATAATCAAAGATTATATAAGCGTCCAGTAATCCTGTTCGCTCGCCTCAAGTGCAAGGCTTGCGATGTAGTAATAACTCGCTAAGACCGTGGTCGATCCACAGTGAATTAGGGTAAACCAATTCAAACCATTCTAACAACTTCAAATTCAGCAATTTTGAAGTTTGATTTTAAAAACTAAGTAAAAATAGTAACTTTTGTAAAAATTTGATAATTAATGGAACTAAGGCCTCAAGAATCCATTTGTAGTAGTTTCATGTGAATTCATTCATCCAAGCATAAACACAATTAGATTTGAAGTTCTATCTCTCATCTAGTTGGAAGATTAAGCATTCAAACACAAACAATCCCACTTAAGTCAGAAAATAAGATTCTAGTTCTAATGAAGCACATAGAATTTAAACATGTAGCCTTCGAAGTAACAATTATGCTAAGAGACTATGGCATGCTCTAGGGTTACTAAAATTTGAATCTAATCAACCCAAATATGATAATCTCAGAGAATTATAAGGAACCCATGTCAGAAGCACATGAACTCTCATAAAACATCCAAAAATACCAACTTTATTCAAACTAGAACTTCAAAATTCAAACTTTAAGTAAAGTACTTGAATCAAACGAATTCTACATGATAACTAGTGTTGAGCTCTTAATTGTGCATATTCTAACCCCAATTCATCACTCATTATGCTTGTTTTTATGGTTTATAGACTAAACTAATGCATGGATTTGTGATTGTAGGGATGAGAGAGAGGAAGCATCAATTGAAGACTTTAAGGACGCTATTTAGAAGAAAAGAAGACCAAAGGATCAAGTGGGAAAGTGTGGAAGAAAGAAGCAAAGAAGAGAAGAAAGGAAAAAAGAAGAAGACACCCACGACCGGTCGTCCAAGGCCCAGGACCGGTCGCCTGACCGGTCCGCACACTTAACAGAGGGGATCCAGAGGCCACAACTCTTTAAACTGTTCACGACCGGTCGTCCACTGCTGCGACCAGTCGTGCGACCGGTCCTTGAATTAAAATCCTGGATTCGAAATTTCTCAAAACTCACTGGACGTTTTTCGCGCTTTTGAGACCGGTCGTCTGCGTAACGAAGTGTGTTCTACAAGTTCCGAAATTCTCTGCGCACTGCGTATGTTTACGCAAATTCTGGAAATTTTCAAGGTTGCGGAGCCTCCTCGCTATAAAAGGATACCTAGGGATCGTTCCTAGGGTATCTTAGAAGAGTTTGAGTAAGGTGGGAGGCGGCGGAAGTGGATTTCGGAGTTCCACAACTCCTTCTAGTTTGTTTTACTGGTTTATGCTTTTCTCAAGTTGTTTCATGTTTCCTTGGATTATGAGCAGCTAAACCTCTTAGCTAGAGCAAAGAGGTGAAACTTGTAGTGGATCTAAGATGTTTCAATTCGTTCTAAGTTGGTTTTAAGATTGAATTTCATGTTTATGAACAATGGTTTGAAGTTTATACAAGTTCTAAATAGTTTTTCTTAGTCTTATGATGACTCATGGATGTCTGAGAGAATTACTTAAGTTCTTAATTACTTTGTGTTAGTCTAGACCTGTATGATCCGAGGAATTGGAGTATGCTCTAGTACTATGATCTTCATGTGGGGACTTCCTACCAAAGTTCTACTTTTCTGGTTTTCTGAATTATGTATGGGACTGTGTATGTGATTTGATTCAAGTTCAAATCATGATCTAGCTTTGTCTGGTGACAGGACTTAATGATGATCATGATTATGAACTTAGTTTATTGGAATTGGGACTGACTTATGCAATTGAGCATGCTCATCCTAGCTTGCATTGAGTGAATCATATACATTGGCCTTACATATGACAGATTGTTTGGTTTAACATCTCTACCATCCGGCTAAATAGATCTTAATATCGATTCTAGTTGAGAAATTGAAAAACCACAGCGGATTGAACATCAAGGATTGCTACAAGTGGATCTTTGAACCCCTAGTGCCTTTTTTTAATTGTTTACCTTTAATTTAGTTCAAAGTTGTTACTTACATCAATCTCATATAAAATTCAATTGTTAGCTCTCAATAGACACTATTGGACGTGTTTGTGAATTCCTACACAAGTCCTTGTGGATCGACCTCGGTCTTACCGAGTTTATTACTACATCGCAACCCTACACTTGGGGAAGCGAACAACTAGCTACAAGCTTCACCTCTTAGCCTTAGCTAAGAGGTTTTAGCCGAGCACCATCATACTACGACTAAAATCAAAAGAAAAACTAAAGAAAAACATGAAAAAATAGAAAAACTCGAAGTCAACGGAGTTATGAACTTTTCATGATGCTCTCCCTCGCTTCCTACAACCTCTAATCTCTTCTAGGATACCATAGGAATGATCCCTAGGTGTTTTTTTATAACAACAAAGCTCCACCACCTCAGAATATTCCAGATTTGTGTAATAACTTACGCAGAGGCAAAGACAAGTTCAATTGATGCAGCTCCTATCCAATTGATCGAAATGTCGTCTCTGATTGATCGGATGATGGTCGATGTATCGAAAAAGTGTCCAGAGAGTTGCTATTTTCATCACTACTTTCGATTAATCGGACATGTCTCTGATTGATCAAACACCCCTGATTGATTGATCGGACATCCTCTGATTGATCGAAAATCTGTTCAGAGAGTTAAAAATTTGATTTTTCAAGTGTGTTTGATGGATGGTCCGATTGATTGGAGACCTATCAGAACATGTCATTCGATTGATTGGAGACCTATCAGGGATCCATCAAAACTGCCTGTTTCTAAATTTCTTTTTGGTTTCTATTAAGACTTTCTTCACTTGATTTCTTCCTCTTTTTCTTTCTTTCCTTGAATCTTGTATATTTGATCTTTAAGTGGGTTTAAAAGCATTCTTTTAGCCATTAACTAAGTAAAGTCTCCCTCTCATTCCTATAATCACAAACATGTATTAAATTAGTCTTTTAAATATGCAAACCATGCATAATGTGTGATGAATTGGGGTTAAAATATGCACAATTTAGAGCTCAACAAATCTCAACATAAACATAATTTAAAAATAAATAAAAGCGTCTTCATTAGAGTTGGCATTCTCCTCCTCTTGGGTTTCCACAATATCCTTAGCTTGTGCCTCGTTCTCGAAAGATTTCATGTCACCTCTTAAACCTACGATTCCCTAAGAAGGGTGAGAAAAACAATGCCCAGCGAGTAGGAGCATTTACTCCACTCCATAATATGATTTAAGCAATCATAATGTATGCGAAGTATACCATGCGCACATGTTCCATCCTATGACAACACACAACAGATACTGAACGAACCTCCCATAATGAAAGCCCATGCATCACATGTAAATCAACCATACATGTGGCCTTTAATACAGGGTCTTTAGTCTGGCATTAAATTAGCAAATTAACCACATAAAATTTCACATCCAATGGGGTATGGCAACGCCTCGATCCTGACATGGTACACATTCCCTATGGAGACAACGTTGAATTACAACGCTTCGGTCTTGACATGGTACGCCCGATCCTAACACGGGCTGCAATCCCAATAAAGATAACATTAACTGCCCCTAGTCATGCGTGTTAACCCCCAATCCTGACACGGTATGTCTGATCCTGACATGGTACGTCCGATCCTGACATGGTACGCCCGATGCTAACATGGGTCGCAATCTCCATAAAGACAACATTACCACACACAATTTCCATAAAAGAATAATCATCATAAAACTATGCATGCTTAGCCCATAAACATAATTGTACTCATTAACCACAACCATTCAACTTAACCCGACCAAAACTGACCAAATCCTGGGTAAGGACGACCTCACATGACCTCCTCGTAGGTTTAGTCCTCTCCATTGGTCTCTCTATGCATGCATGTATTATGCATATACATATTTGTATAGGCATAATTATGTAGGAACAAATGAACCGTAAGGTAAGCACATTGAATCAATTTAATCATAAAGGAATTCTTGCATAACGACTGAGTAATACATTATATGAAACACAAGCATTCATAACATTAGTTAGGAACAATTTACCATACTCTGTTTGGAGAAATTGGGACACTTTGGTGGCCCCAGATCTTAATCTGGAATGGTGAGGCCATATGTTTTGAGATGCTGGACATGTTTCGTCCCCATTGTTTAACACGGTACGCTCCATAGAAAAGTCTGATTAGAGTAAAACTTATTTTATAAACATAACCTTCATTATTCCAGATGTTTGATGGCTCAGATTGGAGAAATCATCTCCTTGTGGGGCCCAACAATTTATTTAATTTAGATTATGAATTCTATCACACACCAGGTAGTCAACACTACTATTTCAAGTGGTGTGGGCCATTTGAGACTCTGATCAGTCTCGTTTTGTATGATGATCCCTACACAAGCTAAAAAATAATGTGGACGAGGTGGATCTCTAAAAAATTCACAGGTGGGACCCATCAGTGGCCTGCTGTCCACACCCAGAAACGTGGCAGTTTTTGCTTCTTATTAGTTTATAATGTTCATTGTTTGGGGCAGTGTGGCCCACTTGGTAGTCCAATCCCTATGAAATTTTGTGTTAAGCCTCCTGAGATGATAGTGTAACAAGTGAATGGTGTGGATTGGACAAAAAGTTCAGAGTGGGGCCTATGAATCACCTGTTGTCCATGTGAGACAAAATTGAAATTTTCTGCACAGTTGCAAAAAATTCAGTAGGATAGTCCAACTCATGGAGGATGGCGTGGTTTGTCCAAGTGTCAGATCAAGCTGAAATTTAGTGGGGCACCTGAATACATGAAGAGGTAACTAATGGATGAAGTGGATATACAAAATACATCAAGGTAGGGTCCACGTGTGGGCCCCCAGCTGCTGCCTGTCCGCCCATTGCGTCAACAATAATGACACTGCTGGGTTGGCAGTGTCCTTGGGACGCTGGTTGGTTAGCAACGTGCATATTTATTTATTTATTTTTATACAAAGCATCCAATCCGTCAACCTTTTTTTTAATAATCCGTCCACCTTTTATGTCTGGTGGAACCCACCAATAAATTTTCTGATCAAAGGTAGTTGTGCATAAATCAACACTCCACAAACGAATTTTCACAGATTAAAAAAAATATACATGTTATCATATAAAACATGGTCCATAAATTGCACAATCGATCAAATCATGTTATCAGCCAGATCTATGCCATTAATCTGCTAATCAATTGACCATCAGGATGGGACATAGAATCAATGGTCCTGATCAATGTTAACACATAAGTTCCATAATTTTTAACATAATTCTAACAAAATATAGTGCATAATTCATAATAGAGAATTGAGTGAGTGGTTCCTTAGACTCAAGTGCAAGGCTACAATGTAGTAATAATTCTTGATAAGACTGAGGTCAATCCATAGGAAAAGAGGTAAACAATTCGAACTATCGTAATAACTAAAATCTAAAAGGGTTTATAAAATCAGTTTTAAACATAAAACAGGAAAAAATTGAGAATTAAAAAGAACTAGAGCATCAAGGATCCACTTGTAGTGGTCCAATGTCATCTATTCATCTAAGCACAATACAATTAGAATTAAAGTTCTATCTCTCATCTAACTGGAGGATATAACATTCAATCACAAACAATCTCACTTAAATCTGAAAATCAGATTTCTAGTTCTAATGAAGCACATAGAACTCGAACTTGTAGCCTTTGAAGTAACAACCATGCCAAGAGATTATGACATGCTCCAGGGTTGTTACAATTCAAATCTAAACTAACCCATCATGGTAATCTCAGAGAATTGCAAGGAACTCATGTCCGTAGTACACAAACTCTCATAATTCATCTAAAAATCTAAGATTTATTCAAACTAAAAGTTCAAAATCCAAAGTTAAAGAAGGAGTACTTGAGCTAATGAATTAAGGATTGAAACTAACTACAAATTTCACCTATAGCTCTACCTAAGATGTTAACTAAGAAAAAGCATATTAAAACTAGAATTAGAACTAAGAAAAGGAAGAAAAACTAGTTATAGGAGGCTAGAAAGCCTCCTAGGACTTGAACTCCTTGCTCCTCACGTCCTTCATTGCCCTAAAAGAGAAGAGAGCTCTCAAAATCACACAATTCAGGTATCTCCGGAACCAGTCATCTTGCTTTCAACTGTACGGAGTATACATAGGTCGGATTAATCTCAAATTTTGAACATTAGTAGAAACCTTCCTCCTTAGATTGTCCAAAATAATTTCAGAATTGGGTGCCAAAATTAGAACACTTAGTGCTTTTTATAAAATCTGTGCAGTTGGAATCTTTCTGGATGGTCTATCTTTCTTCAACCGGTACGATTAAACCACATATCCTTTTGACCTGAAACTTTGTGGTTATTCATATATAGATGTGGTCTAGAAGATGGTCAGATTAGATTCTTCATATCATCAATGATGGGCCACCTGGACCATTCCAGAGTTGAGTAGCGGAATCAGGAAACTTTCTGAACAGTTCATATTGTTTTGGCCGCCACTGTCAATCCGTAGCTTTGATCGACACGACTTGGGGTTTTTCAGCATCAAGCTAATCTTCAAGATTGAATTTTGCAATAATCATCAAGATGGGGCCCACGAACTGGGTTGAATATCGAAAAATGGGACTTCCGATTTTCTGTTTGAAATCTCAAAATTGGAAAGTGCATGAGTGATTGGTCATTACCGGTTAGACCCATCTGGTCCTTGTTCCAGCATTTCTGTAGAGGACAGCCATCTTTGGCCTGATCGGTCTTGATCGGTTGGGCCACTATGTTGGTCTGTTTTCTTCATCTCTTATCCTCCTTTCTCTTAGTTTCTCCACTCCACCTCTTGTTTTTCTTCACTTTTTCTTCAATGATGTTTAGAAGGCCTCTTTTAACACTAAATTAGTGTTGTCTCTCTCTCATTCTTACAATTATAAAAACATTCATTACATAGGTCTTTTAACATAGAAAGTATGCATAATGTGATGATGAAAAGGGGTTAAAATATGTAATATTCATGGTTCAACAGATTCGATAGAGGAAATTTAGTGCATTATAGCAAATACCATTAGGCTCTAATCATAACACAATCAAGTCATCTTTCTTGTGATTCATCACATGTTGGAGCATTCAAAGCTCAAACGAATATGAACTTGTTCCCTTGTTGATGTAGAACAAGAACCCCCTGATGAAGGGTGTGGATCAAGCATCTTTCTACCGCACATGGATCGAAAAAAAGATCAAGGAAAAGTGACAAAAATTGACACTTTTGTTATAGGATGAGCCAAAAGAAGGCATACCATAAATTGGCCATAACTTTTTATCTGGGAGGAGTTACGAGACGTACAACATATGAATTCCTACTGAAATTTTGTTTTGAGATGAGCCGACCCATAATTGTCCGTTTTGTGAGAAAACGCGCGGTTGTAGTAGAAAAATGAAATTTTAAGAAAAACTACTATTTTTATTAATTTTGATTTTTAGTGTGTTTCCTTCTTTTTAGAGTTTTTGTTTATTTAGGAGTTTCTATTTTTTCTGAATAATGAGTTTTAAAAAGACTCTACTTAGTAGTAGTCTTTAATTAGGAGTTTACTATTTTTAGTAACTTTCTATTTCGAAAAACTTACTATTTTAATAGGTATGAATTAGGGTTTTATTTAGGTATATATAAGGTTGTTAAATTCATTTTTGATTGATAATTCTCATTATATTAATAAATTTTGGTTTTTACCAATTTTCTCTCGTGGATTTGAGGAAGCCTTGTTGAGGAGTCTAGGGAGCTTTGTGGATTCAAGGTAGTTATCCCTGTAAGTAAGACAGTACTGATCGACCTTACCACGTCCTCCCTGCGTCAGTGGTATCAGAGCAAGGATTATTCCTCGGGACGATGACTTCTAACAAAGGATTAAATTTTCATCTTGTGAACGGTGCTCCAAAGTATTATCTCACGGCGGTGGCAGGCTTTCGATGGTACACAACGGGAGAATCTGTTGATCCTACAAGGTATACAGGAAACCCTTGATCTCATTGTAGTGACATTAAATCTGCCCCAAGCCTAATACGACGATTAACCACCTGTGATCAGCTGTACGGAACAACCCTATATTCCGTAAAGCGCCCCCGATGGCCAATTGTAGGGTTACCCCAGGCGATTTAGAACCCAGTGATGAGAAGGTCAAAGACATTATTGTACGACGGCTTGCCCATGGGAATGATCGTGGGGATCATGCTGAAAGATATTTTTAAGGTAATTAATGCAACTTCGAATGAGGTCTTTGAAGTACAACCCACCATCATCTTAGATGATGTTCAGAATTCCGAGGAGGTGGAGAAAATCAATACCTCGGTCTTAAAGGGTAGGGAAGAAGAGTTTGAAATTATTCTAAACGTTTTGGAGTTAGTTTTGACGGAATCCATGAGCATCCTAGAAAGTGCTTACGACAGCAACGTAGGAAATTGAGGCTATCGTGGTGGGTCCCACACGGAGGTGGATCGAAGGCACATACATCCTAGTAGGTCTCACACTTAGTGGACCCCTCCTAATTGGCTGGAACAACTAATGGAATGGGTGGATAATACCAAATTACATTGGGCTTAAAAGAAGGTTTCAACGGTGGTCATTCCCCCACTGTTTTCAGTGGTGGGCCTATAATGGTTCAGGATCATGCTAATATTTGTGTTTTCCATTTCATCCAAGTCTATATGACCTTAATGATCAACAGGTTAGGTGGCAGACAATCATCATAGTGCAGCCCCACAGCGAGGTGCACACATTATATGGACATGGTGTCTTCATAGTGTGGTCCACCTATGGTGGGCCCCAAATCACATTAGAGATAGAGAGCGAGAGAAGTGAAGAGGGAGATGCACTCACTGCGGTCTGGATGGCATAGAGAGCACAAGGTACATGATGAAGGCTTCGCAACGGTGAGTTTGGGTTTTGCAAGGTAGGGTGTGCATGGGGGGTGGGTTCCTCCATTTTCTTCCTTTCTTCTTCTCTTTTCTTCCTTCCTTCTCTCTTTCTTTCTCTTCTCCTCCTCTTTTCTCTATTTTCTTTCCTCTCCTTTTTTTCTCTCTCTTTTCCTT
Organism: Liriodendron chinense; assembly: GCA_003013855.2. Classification (NCBI taxonomy): domain Eukaryota; kingdom Viridiplantae; phylum Streptophyta; class Magnoliopsida; order Magnoliales; family Magnoliaceae; genus Liriodendron; species Liriodendron chinense. The sequence goes on along the minus strand of PVNU02000446.1, from coordinate 187,277 downwards.
TCTCTCATCTTTTTCTTTTCTTTTCTTTTCTTTCTCTTTTTCGGTGAGGTGTCACAAGGAGAGAGTGCATGCATACATGAGTGGGTGAGGTGGCATGCATATAGGGAGAGGTGACATGCATGGGGATGAGGTGGCTAGGAAAGAAAGTGAGTGGAGGTGTTAGTGGGGAGTGATGTAGTGATGAGGTGAGAGAACGAGAGAGAATGAGTGGGATTTGGTAGAAATGGGCTTGGGTTGGGCTTTGGGATTGGATTGGGCTCCAAGCCCACCTAAAGTGTGGGTGTGTAGAAGCCCACCTCCACATCTTCTCTAGGGTTCTACACCCACATGGGGTTTCAATTTCCCTGTGCATGCAACACCATGTGCATTCAAGTGCACACAGGGGCATCGGGAGTCAGACATTCATGATCTGGGGGTCGCGATCTTGCTCTTGAGTGTATGGATGTGTACGAGAGGGGTTGAGGATATATGTGCAAGGGCACAAGTATGCACATACACACATACACGAGGCTTTTAGAATTGATGAGGTACTTGCACTTGCACTCAAGAAGGGATATGAAGGATCAAGGGACATTCTTGAGTTTAAAGAATGAAATTGCGGTTTTACCGCTTGAAGAGATACTCGGAGATATGCCTAATGTCCTAGAGGGGGGTGAATAGAACTTTTTAAATTTCCAATTACAATTTAAAGCTAAATCAAATCGATCTCACCAACCATGATTATCACAATAATATTCAAGGCAAATATTTAATTTGCAAGAAAAGACTATCATAGGCATTTCATCAAACAGTTAGCATTTATGATTGACTAAACTATTCAACACATAGCAATCATTCAATCTCACAATGCACAACGATTTATAGTGGTTCGGTTTCCCTACTCCACTCTCGGTTCACGATCTCAACCTATGAGAACACCGGATTTCACTATAGTCGTGGTTTTAAATTAGGTTAACCATTAACCTTAACATCCTATGATATAGGACCGTGTTTACCATCCGTCAATGGCCCAATCCAGGGACTTGACGAGTTTGGATCTCAAACTCTCACCAATCCTAATCCAAGGATGGCCACGTACACTTCCGCCGGAGTTTTCCAATCCAGGGAATAATAACTCAATAAATGGACTCTCAAATACTAGACATACCTAGACGATTGAGCCCCGATTCGATGCCTTTGATGAGTAGCTTCAACTCCACGTGCTTCAGCTTCTCTTTATGCTCCCTAAGATCAGCTACCGATGCAAATGATGTGTGTATGATTATGTCGGGTAGTTGAGAGAGATGGTCAAGTTCCTCTTGGCTATTCAATGCAATGGTTATGAGGGAACTACCAAACTTCAACATTCAATGGCTATAAAAGACCTCATAATGATATTTCGAAGGTAGGTCAGCCATGAATGCGAATATTGAGTTCATACTTCAAACCGAGCTTTGAATACTCACTGATAAGCCATTAATGGCTAGGTTTGAATGATGAACTCAAGGGAGTTAAGAGCAAGGAGGGTAGGAAGATGTGAGTAAAGGCTCTCTCACTTGGCTCTTGATGGGTGTTGAATGCGTACCAAGAAAGACCCTGAAATATGGCTATATAGAGCCCCAAATGATGGCCCCAACGGATCTAAAACGGTCATGTCCGACCTGCCAGAGAGAAGCCCCAACCGGTCGGACAGGTCAGAAGAATACACATGTTGCTGGACCACATTTTAGGGTTTGACCTGACCGGTCAAGATGGGTCGGGCATCAGTTGCTGGACACTTTTTGATATGCTGTCCGACCGGTCAATACCAGTCAACTGTCTTGCCAGAAACAATGCAGCACAGCTGCTAGACAGTTCTTCTAATGCCGACTGACCAGTCGACTGTCTTGGTAGAACACATGTAGCACTGTTGTTGGACAAGTCTTGCCATGCTGCTCGACCGGTCAAGACCGGTCGGCTGTCTTGTTGCTTTTAATACAGCAAGCTTGTTGTTCTTACTTGCACTGTAGGACCAACCGGTCAAGACATATTGACTGCCTGTTCAGTAAGACTATATTTCAATGACTAAGCTGCTGGACATAGATGAAGGGTCAGTCCGACCGGTCATGACTGGTCGGCTGCCTTGGAATCTATTCAAATCATCAGTAGAACACTTCAAGTATTCAGCATGAAGTGATGGTGCATGAAGTCCAATGTTTGGACAATGTTTTCAATCATGATATTAGCACCTGCCATGGAAAATCAAGTCTGATCAACTTGAGCTATAGGGTCGAGAAGGAATGGGTTGAGATAGGTCGGTAATTACGCCATTCATTGATGTTTTGGGATTCCTAAGGTAATTCTATATGCAACTTACCTGAGGATCTTGTTTCTGCTTGAGCTTGAGCAAGGGAAGAAGCATAATCTTCAAGTCTTGAGCTTCAATTCTTTGATCGGGGCTCACACGACAAGACGCGACCAACCAACACGACAATTGACAAAATAACGTGTACTAACAAAGAATGGTCGAGGCACAAGTGCAGATCAGACACTCACGCGAAAGCCGGAGCACTTGGCAAAGTATCAAGAAAGACAAGGGTATATAAACTTCAATTAGATATGGTAACGCCCTAGATTTCACATCTTGAGTTTAGTACTCATTGTTCCAAAATCCCAAGTGTTAACTAGAGGAAAACACATATAGATGCACTTTCTTATATCCCACATTAATCACATTTACATTCCCATATTGGGCATCAACCAAAAGTAAGATAAACCAAACTTGAGATATAAAGTTCCAAATCAACAAAATCAAACATATCCAACTGTTCGCTCAGGTGGGGACTTAATATAAATAAAGTAGCTCAAAGTTCTAACACTTTACTGAAAAGAAAAACAACTATTTATTGATTGAGCTCAAACAGCTCAGTTGCACTCATATATGGTTCCTTGGACACAAGATCCTCCCTAGTCTTCATAAGAGCGTTCTCAGGTATAACATTGCACTACTCTACCTCCCACATCATCTAGTTGGTGCAATTGCACATACAAAATCATGAGTGTCTATCTTAGTGAGAAATTTCTGCCAAGATTACACATCTGTCAAAATAGTCAAGTATAGTTTACAATTAGGAAGCAACACTACAACATAAATGACTTTTAACAGCATGCAATGCGTGTCGTAAATGACCTTTCACAGCTTTCACGTGTATGTCGTCTGGTGCAATGTCATAAAAAATCAGTATTTGCATCACCCACTGTAAAAAGTTAATATGAATGCCATTAAAAGTTATTAACATCGTACATTGTATGTTATGTTTACTTTTTACATATGGCTAATGACTTTTAACGGCAAGTATTGTATGCCATTCACCTCATACACGAAACTCATTGCATGTTGTGTATGTTCGTTACATGTTGCTAATGACTTTTCATGGCATTCATGTGCACACCATTAAAAGTCATTCACGATACGCATTGTACGTTTTCTTTACATGCTGCTAATCATGACTTGTCACAGTGTGTAATGTATTCCATAAATTAATGATATATGAGGGCATAAATGAGAATTTTCACAAAAAAGTCAGTATTTTGGCATCCTTTTCCTTTCACCTATTTTCTGTTTTTTAAATACCATCAAAACAACACAAGACACCTCAAATGCATACATCTCGACCTCACACCATATACTCAATAAACACAAATTACAAAAAATGTACTAGTGCATCGAAATGAATGGAAAACATGCACAACCTGAAGATGCTAAACCTCTTTAGCATGTACATAATGCAAGATACATAATTCCACATTTGGTACAGGGTCTACATATCTTACATTCCACATAGTAATGTATAAATTGATGACTGATTAAGTATAATCAATAAACATTACTTCTCCAATTACACAAACCTTAATCAAAATATTCCAAAATCTTATATAAATAGTTTCAAAATATAAACCAAACATAATTTGTTCCAAGTATATCATTTAAAAAAAAAACCCTATGCACCCCAAAAAACTATGTCCTATATGTTTGTTGTAAAAAATAAAAACAAATACAAATTAACTTCATCTACCCAAATTATACGTAATCTTAACCATCTAAGTTGATGAATTGGGTCGGCGCCATTAATGTACTTCCTATTGCCTCTTTAAGGACAAAAAACTCACGTGTAGGTTGATAAAATGACACATTTAGTACTCTTACAATGTCCACCAACTTTTCAACAACTAGGTCCAAGAGGCACGTGATGCATCCGTGTTTTAGGATCTATTGCTGCAATATGACCATCTGCAACTACTTCTCTTGTCCCCATACAATGTAATAGTTTACAATTGGCACCGGTTTGGCTTTGAACATAAACTACACCAATGCTGTTGTGCTGTGACTATCATGAAAATATTGAAAAAATTTAGAAACAAAAAAGTTAGTAATTTTCATGAAAAATAAATTTTTACGCAACTATTGTTGACATAGATTTACCCAAGGAGTATCTCTAGGAGTATGCATCATGTTCTCAACAGCTACACTTTGACCCTATAAAAGTTGTAATTAAAAGAATTAACAAACATATATCAAGAATGTGAATTGCCATAGTTATGATGCTTATCTTCAAAATTTACTTTGTTTTGCCTCAATCCTTGGATGACCAAAGCTTTCAAATCATTTACTTGGTGTTTTAGGTCTTGTACCTTATCTTGAAGTTTTCTCACGATCCCATTATACTTGCACCTCTACTCTAGATGGTGTAGCCCAAAATCCAAGCCTTTATACTCGACCTTGACATTTAGGACAAAGTATGCGGGCAACGACATCATCTCTAAGATAACTTTTGGTTTGAGCAGATAATGACCCAATCACTATCTGTGAACCTGATCAGACTCTATCATCATTGGCTGAATATTTAATTCCACATTCTTTGGATCCTTTAACATATTGAAGGATTCTTTTTGCAGCTACATAATGGAGTTTAATTGGCTCATTCATGAATATAGAAACCATGCTGACAACATGCACACTGTCGGGCCTTGTATTGATGAGATAAATCAATGAGCCCACTAAGCTTTGATAAAGAGTTGAGTCCACTTTTTCAGCTCCATCATTCTTTGAAAGCTTCTCATTTAATGCCATTGGTGTAGCCACGTGCTTTGTTGAACCTCCAATTTATACATTGCATTGCCCATTACATCGCATTATATGCATGGTTTTCATGTTTAAAAGGCTCATTTAATGCATGTTTTGTGATTTCAGGAATGAGAGCGGAATTCACCCAATTGGAGACTAAAAATAGCCATTTGAAGCCATTGGATGAAGAATGAAGAAGGACCAAAGAAAGTAGAAAGAGAGGAGAAGAAAGGAAGAAAGAAGCAAAAGGAGAAAGCAGGAAAATCAGCCAAGACCGGTCATGCGACCGGTCGTCCATCGCCAAGACTGGTCATCCGACCAGTCCGACTATTCACAGATGAAGACTGTTCTGCAAAAGGCCACTGGACCACTCACGACCGGTCGTCCACTGCTCAGACCGGTCGTACGACTGGTCCTTGAATTAAAATTTTAAAGTTGGATTTCAGCAAAACTCTCTGGACTGTTTTTGGGGTTTTGAGATCGGTTGTGCGACCGGTCGTCCAAGAGCTCAGACCGGTCGTGCGACCGGTCTTCCGCATAATAGAGCTTCTCCGTGAAGCTTCGATTTTCTCTGCGCAGTCCGGGATTTCTTGCGCAATCTGGAACCTTCCGTGCTATACTATAAAAGGACACCTAGGGGCTCTTCCTAGGGAATCATAGAAGCGAAGGGACGTCGTGGGAGAGGAAGGAAGTCGTCGTGGAGCATTTGCAACCCTCCAAACTCCGGTTTTTCTAGTTTTTATGTTTTCTTATTTGAGTTCTAGTTGTAGTATGGCAATGCTCGGCTAGAATCTCTCAGCTAAGGCTGAGAGGTGAAGCTTATAGCTAATTTCATGATTTGATTCAGTTAATTCAAGTACTTTCAATTCAAGTTTGGATTTTTATCTATTTTAGTTCTTCAAGTTGATAATTTGAGATGTTTTATGAGAGTTCATGTGCTCCGGACATGGATTCCTTGCAATTCTCTGAGATTATCATATGGTGCTTGTTTAGATTCGAATTATAGTAGTCCTTGAGTAGGCCATAGTCCATAGGCATGGCTGTTACTCCGAAGGCTATGATTTTGAATTCTACATTGATTGAATGGGACTAGAACTTGGAAGTTCAACTTGAATGGGATTGAATGTGTTTAATGCTTTATTTTCCAACTAGATGAGAGATAGGACTTCAAATCTAGTTGTGTATCTTGCTTGGATTGATTGGATTGACATGGGATTGCTACAAGTGGATCCTTGAATGCCTTAGTACCTTAAACTACTGATTTTCATTAAGTTATCGTTTTAGCATAATTATTCCAATTGAATCTCTTATCTATTGCAAACTAAGTTACTGGAATAGTTTGGAATTTATTATCCAATTCCCTGTGGATCGACCTCGGTCTTACCGAGTTTTATTACTACATCGCAGCCTTACACTTGAGGCGAGCGAACAAGTTTTTGGCGCCGCTGCCGGGGAATTTAGATAACGGTTTTCAAATTGTTTTAGTGGCTGTAGAAGTAGAATTAGATAGGGTTTTTCTGATTTCTTAGAGCTAATCAAAATTGTTTGTTTTGTAGGATTTCTTTTCTAGTTCAAGCACATTGGGTAATATCCTTCTAACTTAGCTTTTTGCAATTTTTTTCCAATTTCTAGATTAATTTCAGATTTTTAGGATTTAGGAATAGCTTAGTTTTAGTTGAGTGGTTTATGTCCCGTTGGGAACGTAACCACTCTAATCGTCTCCAATCCGAAGGTGGTTTAGTTGGACCATTGTCAGTCCATAGACGAGTCCGGAATTACCAAGAACGTTGTGAAAGTTTGGGGAGTATGGATCAAACACCTTTAAGGAATCCTCCCCCTCCTACTCCAACTACACACGCAAATCAAGAGAGAGTAGGAGAGAATGAGGTACATAACGTTCCTCCAATGAGATCACTGTGGGATTACTTACAACCAGCCCATGCAATTATACCCTCTTCCATAGTTCTACCACCAAACGGGGGAAACATTGACATAAAGCCGGGTGTAATTCAACTTATACCAAAGTTCCATGGGCTAGACTCTGATAGGCCATATCTGCACTTAAAAGAATTCGAAGAAGTAGTGGCTACCTTGCAATACACCAATGTTTCTGAAGATACCATTAAGCTTAAACTCTTTCCCTTTTCATTGAAAGAAAGAGCCAAAGATTGGCTTCACTCTCTTAGACCACATTCGATTGGGTCATGGAATGAGATGACCCAGGAATTCTTGAAAAAGTTCTTCCCAGCTCATAAAACGACCACCCTTCGAAGAGCCATAATGAATTTTTCGGCTAAAGAGGGTGAATCTTTCTTCCAATGTTGGGAGAGATTTAAGGACCTCCTACTTGCTTGCCCAAATCATGGCTATGAGAGTTGGCGAATTATAAATTTTTTCAATGATGGATTAAGTTCCAATATGCGCCAATTTGTAGAGATAATGTGCAATGGCGAGTTTATGAGCAAAAATCCAGATGAGGCTTGGAGTTATTTGGACATGTTGGCTGAAAATGCCCAATCTTGGGATACCTCGGATAAACCCAATAACCCCAAGCCTATTTAAGAGAAAGAGAAAGGAGGGATTTATATCCTCAAGGAGGAAGACGACGTGAATGCAATGATAGCCAACCTCACAAGGAAAATCGAGGCCATGGAACTTAGTAAAAGTGAAGTTCCAAAGTCCAATGAAGCTATTGAGACCATATGTGGGATTTGTCACACCGATTTACACGCTACGCAAGATTGTCCCACAATTCCTGCATTTCAAGAGGTATTACATGAACATGCAAATGGCACATATGGGTATCAACGGCCTTTCAATGGAGAGGTGGGTAATACGTACAATACTAGTTGAAAGAACCACCCAAATTTCAGTTGGAAGAATGCTCCCACGGGCAATCCTACCAACTCTCAAAGAGGGCCACCCATGCAAAATATGGCCCCACCTCAGTTCTTAATGGAGGATACATTGAAAGCGTTTATACAAGGGCAAACGCAAATCAATCAAATAAATCAGCAAATGTTCCAAGAGCTTAAAGTCTCGGTTGATGAGATTAAGGGACGCTTGAATGCTAGAGAAGGGACATTTCCGGCCTAACCTTAGCCCAATCCAAAGTAAGTACATGAAGTGAGCATTCCTAATCCTTCTAACCAACACATGGAGCAAGCCAAATCCATCACCACTCTTAGAAAGTGGTAAACAAATTGACAAATCTATTCCGGTGAAGGCCGACAAGCCTAATGATCAAGTAAATTCTGAGGATGAGGATGGATCTAACTTAGCCTCACAAGAAACGGAACGCATTTACAAGCCCGTAGCACCATTCCCTTCGAGATTGGTTGCCCCAAAATCTCTCCCAAACTCTCATGATATTCTAGAGATTTTTAGGCAAGTCAAGATTAACATTCTCTTGCTTGATGCCATCAAACAAGTCCCCTCCTATGCCAAGTTTCTAAAGGACCTATGCACAACCAAACGTAAAGATAATGTGCAGCAAAAGGCCTTCTTAAATGAGCCAGTAAGTGCCATTTTCATTCAAAAGAGCCCCCCCCCCCCCCCCCCCCCCCCCCCCCTCCCCAAAAAAAAAAAAAAAAAAAAAATTCAAAGATCTAGGTAGTCTCACAATTTCATGTATCATTGGAGACTACCGGATTGAGCGTGCATTACTAGACTTGGGGGCAAGCATGAATTTGATCCCATACTCGGTATACGAGCAATTGAGTCTTGGTGAATTAAAACCCACCAAAACCACATTGCAACTCGCTGATAGATCCATCCGTGTACCGAGAGGGATAGTTAAGGATGTGCTAGTCCAAGTTGATAAATTCTACTACCCGGTAGATTTCATCGTTTTGGACACACAACCGGTCATGGATGCTAGCACCCAAATAACGGTGATTCTAGGACGCCCATTCCTTGCTACATTAAACGCAATCATAAATTGCCGAAATGGAGTGATGCAAATGTCCTTTGGGAACATGACGTTGGAGGTGAATGTGTTCCACTTAGGCAAAAGGTATAGGGATGATGATGATGTCCACGAGGTTGATTTGATTGATTCAATCGTGGAAGAAGAGTTCGCTTTAAGGCAGAATTTTGATCCTCTAGATGTTGTTAGCTTTAATCCCTTTGAGGATTGGGATGACAATGATGGCCCCCATGAGGTAAACATGATAGAATCCATGGATGATGGGGGGTTTTTCCAACATGATCTACCTGAAAGCTTGGGGACATGTTTGACATATTCTAAGGATGAATCCAATTCTAATCTTAATAAGACCTTGGAAGTGTCAATTTCTGAAAATTTACTTGACAAGTCACCAATTTCTGATTTACACAACTTTGTTATGCAGGATTTGGAAGAATTGGTGCTTGACTTGCCTATAGAGAGGCCAATTTTTGAAAGTGTAGAGGTTGAGGACCCACTACAACCTACACAAAATTTTGAGAAGGAGGAAAACATGAAGGGTCCAAATCTGAAAACTTTATCCGATGAAGTCTCCTACACTCTAGAGGAGTGTTTAACGTATTTTGAAGATTGGGATGATCTCATGATTCAGGATATTGTGCATGCTTTGAAGGAGACCCCTCTGGTGCCTAAAAAGTTTACTTCCACAGAACACCAAACTGAAAAATCAATTGTGGAACCACCGGTGAATTCTGATTTTGTGGAGATCATATCGACTTGTGAAGAAGAAAGACAAGTCTCCACATCTCTTTAGTTTGTTCAAACCAAAGAACACTTCTGGGATGACCCATACGTGAATAATTTTTGCCCAGATAAGAAGGAAAGGAGATATATATTCAATGATTTCCAACCAATGCAATTCTCCTTTCCTAGTACATGTGACAATTTTGTTGAAGAACCCGCTGAAAATTTTCAGCAGGATTTTCAATGGGTTAGAATGATCGATGTCACTAATGTACTTTCCAAAGCAGGATGGTGAATAGTTCTACTGAAAAATTTGTTACACCACTTGATGATCCTGCTCAACTTTCTCCTTTTGGATGTTATACTGATAATCAATCTCTTAGTCTGATGGAGATCCTCTTTTTACAAAAAAGGACGGGTTAGTTATCTTTATTACTTTCCATAGATTAGGTTTAGTTTTATCTAGTTTTACTGTTTTAATAGCTTTAGTTGTTGGGTTGTAAACTTCCATGATCGCTCTCTCAGGTACTATTGTTCTCACTCTCTCATATTTTACCACTGCTCTCATGTTTATGCTCATTACATATCTTTTTACATTGAGGACAATGCAATATTTGGTTGGGGGGGTGAGATGAGATTCTTCATCTAGCATGTTGCAACATTTCGAGCCTCATATGCGCCATTTTTTTTTGAATTTTCTAAAATTTCAAAACTCCTTTAGAAAACCTTATTTCCATGCATTCGAGATGATATGAGTATAAGAAGAGGAGATACGAAGTGTGTGATGTTGTAAGTCTTGAATTTCTCCCAACATAATGGTTTTGTATGTTAGTTTCCCTATTGTTGTGGTTGATAGAAAATTTGAACACTCTTTACACCAAGTTCACATTACACAATTTTCATGAGTTGAAAGGATTATATGAATTGTAGATTAGCTAGACGTGATTTAAAGGTGTTGAGAAACCAAGCCGGGGTACTTTGTCTATCCTTGTCCATGAGAAAATAACGAAAGATATGGATTTTTAAAAATCCTATCTAATTTAAAAGAAAAAGAAAAAGAAAGGATGAAATTGGGAATGATGAAAAATGGTAGAAAATTCCGTAAAGGGCTACCTATTACCAACCGGGGGATGGTCTACCCGGAACCAAAGTCGGAAATAGAACGTAGTATGAAAGCAGTCGGAAGGACGGTAAGACAAATTCTTGTCATAGGCTTGTTGTTACTCTATGTACCTTGAGATCTATAGTTTAGTTGATCTATGAAGAATATAATCCCAGAAACTCATGAGATGAACTTTCACTATGCACACTAGGTTGAAGTTGTTCGAGTTCTTTTATTTATCAATCAATCTGCGGTAATTTCATGTAGACACTTATTATGCTTTGAGAGTTTAAGTTTGCAATTTCTATCACTTATTTTCTCCAAATTTTATACTTGTATGTCTTGGAATGGATAGAAACATGGTTTCTGAAGGAGAGTTGGGTTTGGAGGTTTGAACTTATTCACGCATGTTTTGCTCGGGACTAGCAAAAAGCTGGTTGGGGGGTGTGTTGAACCTCCAATTTATACATTGCATTGCCCATTACATCGCATTATATGCATGGTTTTCATGTTTAAAAGGCCCATCTAATGCATATTTTATGATTTCAGGAATGAGAGCGAATTCACCCAATTGGAGACTAAAAAGAGCCATTTGAAGCCATTGGATGAAGAATGAAGAAGGACCAAAGAAAATAGAAAAGAGGAGAAGAAAGGAAGAAAGAAGCAAAAGGAGAAAGTAAGAAAATCAGCCAAGACCGATCGTGCGACCGGTCGTCCATCGCCAAGACCGGTCGTCCGACCGGTCCGACTATTCACAGAGGAAGACTGTTCTGCAAAAGGCCACTGGACCACTCACGATCGGTCGTGTGACCAGTCGTCCACTGCTCAGACCGGTCGTACGACCGGTCCTTGAATTAAAATTTTAAAGTTGGATTTCGGCAAAACTCTCTAGACTGTTTTTGGGGTTTTGAGACCGGTCGTCCAAGAGCTTAGACCGGTCGTGCGACCGGTCGTTCGCATAACAGAGCTTCTCCGTGAAGCTCCGATTTTCTCTGCGCAGTCCGGGATTTCTTGCGCAATCTAGAACCTTCAGTGTTATACTATAAAAGGACACCTAGGGGCTCTTCCTAGGGGATCATAGAAGCGAAGGGACGTCGTGGGAGAGGAAGGAAGTCATCGTGGAGCGTCTGCAACCCTCAAAACTCCGGTTTTTCTAGTTTTTATGTTTTCTTATTTGAGTTCTAGTTGTAGTATGACAATGCTCGGCTAGAATCTCTCAGCTAAGGCTGAGAGGTGAAGCTTGTAGCTAATTTCATGATTTGATTCAGTTAATTCAAGTACTTTCAATTCAAGTTTGGATTTTTATCTATTTTAGTTCTTTAAGTTGATAACTTGAGATGTTTTATGAGAGTTCATGTGCTCCGGACATGGATTCCTTGCAATTCTCTAGGATTATCATATGGTGCTTGTTTAGATTCGAATTATAGTAGTCCTTGAGCAGGCCATAGTCCATAGGCATGGCTGTTACTCCGAAGGCTATGATTTTGAATTCTACATTGATTGAATGGGACTAGAACTTGGAAGTTCAACTTGAATGGGATTGAATGTGTTTAATGCTTTATTTTCCAACTAGATGAGAGATAGGATTTCAAATCTAGTTGTGTATCTTGCTTGGATTGATTGGATTGACATGGGATTGCTACAAGTGGATCCTTGAATGCCTTAGTACCTTAAACTACTGATTTTCATTAAGTTACCGTTTTAGCATAATTATTCTAATTGAATCTCTTATCTATTGCAAACTGAGTTGCTGGAATAGTTTAGAATTTGTTATCCAATTCCCTGTGGATCGACCTCGGTCCTTACTGAGTTTTATTACTACATTGCAGCCTTACACTTGAGGCGAGCAAACATGCTTACAATTCAACATGTTAAATCTCTTTAATAGATTTTTGGCATAGTTTTCTTGAGAAATGAAAATTCATTCAAGAGATTGCTTCACTTATATCCTGAGGAAATATTTCATAAGGCCCAAATCAGTCATTTCATTTTCTTTCATCATAGCCCTTTTGAAATCTTCCGCCATCTTCGGTTTAGTACTTGCATGAATCAAATCATCAACATAAAGGCAAACAATGAGAAGATCATGCATACCTTCCTTTTTTACATAAAGAGATGGCTCACTTGGGCTTCTTTCAAATCCATTTTGGTGGAAATATTGATCAATCTTGCTATTCCACGCTCTTGGAGCTTGCTTTAGGCCATACAAAGCTTTTCGAAGCTTGTAGACTTTATCTTCTTTTCATTTCTTCACATATCCTTGAGGCCGTTTAAAATAAATTTCTTCTTCAAGTTCTCCATCCACGAAGGTTGATTTTACATCCAATTGAAGGACGGGGATGATCATTTGAGCTGTTAGAGCCAATATTATTCGGACTGTTTCCATTCGAGCAACGGGCGCAAATGCTTCATTGAAGTCAATTCCTGAGATGTTGAGAATAGCTCTTTGCAACCAATCTTGCTTTATGCTTTTGGATTGTCCCATCCTCATTATACATGGTCTTGTAAACCCATTTTAGTCCAATGATTTCCTTTTCTTTCAACCTATCAACCATCTTTGGTGTTTCTCTCTTTTCAATTACCATCATTTCTTCATCCATCGCCTTTCTTCAAACTTCTTCCTTTGAGGTTTTTCATATTTTTGTGGCTCAAGTGCAATATACGCAATGTCACATGTTTCGTATATTTCCCTTAATGAATGTTCTTTTCTTGGCGCATTATACCAAAAATGCAAAAAAACGACGACAGACTTGATCCGTCACATGGTCGCTCTTTTTTTCGTCGTTAATTTGAAACGACGAACCTAATCCGTCGGTAAGTTACGACAGATGTAATTCGTCGTTTAATAAACGACAGATCTTACCGTCGCTTGACGACAGGATTCTGTAGTTCTAAAACAATAACGACGGATCGTTTTAATAAAACGACGAACTTACTTCGTCGCTGAATTTCAACATTGGTAATATTACCGACGGATTTAGTCCGTCGTTAATTTTTGATTATTTGTATATTGAATTTCTTACACCTAATATCATCAAAACAGTAGAAACTACAATAAAATAGAACCAACCGGTTCTAAGTTAGCCTAACAGTAGAAAACAATTCAGTATAACTTAAAACGGCCTTCAGTTGAAAGATAACTATTGCTTCCACTACTAGTGTTGTGAAAATACGCCAACAATCTACATGTAATAATAGAAAAAAAAAAAAAACAAACAAAAAATAGGGTTGTTAGAATCTCCCAAATTGTGGGGATTTTGGGAGCATGATCTATTTACAAGATTGCATGTTGGTAGAATCATCAAACAATACACTTACCATCAAATAGCTTTTTTTTTTGTTTTTTTTTTTTTTTTCTTCTACCGAGCTACAGGCTCAAAAAGAAAAAAAAAAAAAAAAAAAATTGACAGTAACAAGATGCTCAACACCTTCGACTAGAATTACTTGTAATGCCTTGCCTTCATAAATCAAGAAATGAATAATTCCATAAACAAGTAACAAAAGAGGCTTGCACTTCATAACCTGCATATGGTTCATCAGCATCCACATTACTACCATCCAGAACTAAGTTGCACGGTGTCTCAGCAACTAACTTGGAAGGATAATAATCGTTCTGTGAATACCAAAGATAAGATCTCATTACTAACCTTTGCTCATGTACAATCAACATACAAAGGATGTACCGGCCAAATAAGCACACAAGAAATAACAGAGGAAAATATTTCCTACAAATTTGCAGGGTTAAGAAGCAAATTTAGTGAAGATGGAAGTTAAAATGACGAGTCAAGAAGAACGCACTGATGCACTAAATTTAAAAGGTAAACCTCCAAGGAGCTACAAACAACATGAGACATTATATACTCAAAGAGGAATTCTACTATGATTTTTGCTTCACAGGAGTTATCTATGAAGCATAACCAAATCATATGCACATGTGGTGATTAGGATCTTTGGTTTGGTGAGCCATCATGTCAATGCAAAAGACCAAGGTCTTAGATGATCATCGGCCTATGGCTATCTGATCAGTGGCTCCTAAACAGATGATCAAAATTGAAACGAAAGATGATCCACATTTAGTAGGCAAAACACAACATTAGTTTCAATTAGGGGCTATAGTGGCACCAGATCAATGATCCCAATCAACATAAAAGTTTTGCCATGTGTATTGTAGGGACTTGACTTCCATGAAGTGCATCTCACAACATCATTTCTCTGTAGTTGAACATTAAAGAACAATGTAGCTTTTGAATACATTTGTGTCGGACACATTTTGACCACTCAATTAGAACTGTCTATGACGAAATGAAAAGGAATAATTGGTCTTACCTACAATAAATAAGTCCTTCCATCAATGAGAAGGCGAGTACCAACTGCCTCTTCTTCTACATACATCACATGATTGTTTCCATCCAACTACAAATGTATTTACCAATTAGAGATTTGTTAAATACAAATTTTTAACCTTCACAAAAATAAATAGAATCACACATTCCACCAAAAATGCTTGCCCACCACCACTAAGCATATAAATTTTCAAAAGAAAAACTTGCAAATAATCAGGTTGTTAGTAAATATGGTTTTTATTTCTCTATTTATGCACAAGAAAGGAAAAAGGAAAAGAAAAAAAAGAGAGCATATAGTTGTGGATATCACATATGACACATGTGGGCACTAATTGTTGAATTTCTGTATTAGAATGAACAAAGAAAATGAACATTAACAACAAGAAAATGTTTATGGCAGATGGAGGCTTCAGTAGAGCGCTTAAAAAGCATTTTTCTCACAGTTGACCCCATTTCTATGATAGTGAATGTCAGCCATCCATATTCGTACAGAATCCCATCAACTGAAAACCAGTTCAAGATAAATAAATAACAAAAAAAAAAAAAGACTAGCTTGGGATGTTGTAGACACCCCACCTTCGGCTACACTGTTGGTAGAGATAGCTGGATGAATAGAGGACCATACCCCCAAATCCCAAGTCCAAACTCAGCCAAACTCACCTTTGTAAGCCCCATTCCATAGCCCAGTTCAAGCCTGAACCCAGTCAACCCAGTCCTAAACATCACCCTGAAAAACCCCCATAAGAAAAGCCAGTCAAAAAATTCTAAAAAAAGTCAAACTCACTGAGTCAACCCGCTGAGTCAACCCACAGAGTCAACTCGTCGAGTCAAAACACCGAGTCAACCCGTCGAGTCAACCCGCTGAGTCAAATCACTTAGTCGACCCACTGAGTCAACTCACTGAGTCAACCCACCGAGCCAAACAGCAGACCCGAGGGAGCGACCGTACCTTGCTGGAGATCGAGGAACGGCCGTACGGGCGGCCCATAGCAGGCCACCCAAAAATATTTACGCGAAATGCCACTGCCCGCTGCTATAAATACCCCCCTCTCCTTCTCATTTCAGCATCCACTTCCCTCTCTTCAGTCCGAGTGCGATCCGAGTCCTCCTTCCCCTTTAGGCCCATTCCTCCACCAAGGAGAGCCCGAGTGAGGAGATCCTAGCCCTGGTCCAGCCCAGCCTGACCACTGGTCCAAGTCTCCCAAGCCACCCAAGTCTTGATCCAGCCACTCGAAGCCAACCTTTGCGACACCGTCCGTCCATCCAGCTACTCTTTTTCCAGCATCATCTCATTTGCATCTAGCATAAGTGCAACATTTACTTTTCTTCCAACCCCTCTGCTTCACTATAAAACACCTTGATTATTCAAGCACACTGCATACGTCTTACATTAAGCACCTGTCAGTTCGAGCATATGCTCTGGGTTTGCCCGTTGTTGGAACCTGCCCATCAGAAACTCTTACTATTCAGACCTGCATTCATGCATCATGTCATCTATGAGAATGTAAGAGGATTAAATTGGACTTTCAAGTATTCGATCGATTCTGTGAAGTAGAGACCGTACTTCGGTATGGACAGTGTGTGGGGTGCTTAACCTCTTCCCACCCTGTAACCATGATCCCTTACCTTGAATCTTTGGCCGCAGATCAAAAGGAGTCATTTTAGAGGAAGGAATCTTCGGATCCCCTTCTCTAACGTTTCTACGGGGTCTAGCCGACTGTAGATTCGAAGTAGCTGCTAGTGGCGACTCTGGTCTTATACAAACTCATTTAAACACATCCAGCTTAAACACGACAACCAAACAAAGCCCTCGAGAACGAGGCAAGCCAGTGGCACAAACGGCGATTTCGCACGCACGCACCTCTTCTTCTTCTTTTTCCGAAAGGAAAGGGAGAACGACGTCGTGTGGGAGCGCGGAAAACGGCGAGGGTCCACAGATGTCCCAATCAAGGACATGTTTCATCAAGTGTTTTCATTTATAAATTTTAGTCAAAGCCTAATTATGTTGTGAAGGGGATGCTTAATTTGTGAAAGGGTAAGGCCTCATTTTCTAGTTCTTCCATAATGGTTCTTACACATGGATTTATTATTTAGCTATTCTATTTTTACAATGTTTAGTCCGATTTTTCGACTAATGCTCGACATTTTTCAAGTTTTAGAGAAGAAACCAGGTAATTCCCTCCAACTCCACCAGAGCTTTGGACCAACTCAAATTGTGCGTGAGTTTTGAACTAATTGAACAAGTTTGTAATAGGAAATTTTGAATAGACCAAGCATCCAACTTCTAAGGTTCCCCCTAAGAAATAAATAAATAAATAACAAAATATAAAAGAAGAAAAAAATAGCTAAGGATTTATCTCTTGTCCAAACAGGCCTAAAAACTACATTTAGAAGAGCATGGTACAAGCTAAGAATACTTGCAGGAGAAAAATTTCTAGAGGCATTATGGCGTCCTCCTAGCTATGTACAACATTTTCCAACTTAATGACCTCCAGTACCTGTTTACAGCAATAACCACAACAGTAAATATGTTTGTGTACATCAAATTGAAGGGATTTCAGTTGCACATCTCACATAAATATGCTTAAGAATGGCAGGGGCCATAAACTAGGAATGAGCAATCACTTGGATGAGCATAACTAGAAACAAGAATAGCTTGCCTCTTCATGCTCAATCGTGTGAGCCAGTGGAAGGATAACCTGGCCTCTAAAGCCACCAACTCAAGACCCGACTAAGCCACAGGGGCCAGCTTGAACGGCCGCAGCCAAATAAACATCAATGTTGTTATCAGCCCATTCTGATCCGTGCTCCTGCAAAAATCTAATGAGCAAAACAAGAGGCACATTCCATAAGAAAAAAACCAGGCAGATGAAAGTAAGAAAATAATCGCCGTCTGAAAGATAGGAAATGGAAACATGGGAAGCAAGGAAAAACAAGGAAAAAAGATAAGAGAACCATACAAGAACTTTAACCCTGAACATCTTATGGAAGTGAATATATAGAAGATTTATAGCAAAATAGTAGGTGACTAATTTAAGGGACATCGGTTGTTGAGTTCATTGCACTTATAGATAGCTTTCTAACTCTAATCGAGCACATTAAAGAGTATCCTGAGAAATGGAATGTATCTCATATCCTAAAACTAGCAGACTTTGTAAAGCCCTGCCTAATTGATATATTGGTTTGGCTAAAAATGCAATAAGCAAAAACTAATATCCATGAAAACCATGGAAATTGTTATGGATCAACCAGAAAAATTACCCTTCAGGCCAATCAGACATTAAATTAAGTTTGGATCAAATCAACCATTCAACTATGTTTCTGCCTGGCTAAACAACAACAATGAAAGAAAGAAAGAAATTTCCTTATCATGTATTGCACAACCTTCAAAACCACCTGGTATCCGGAAGAAAGAGGAGAGCAAGTCATGGAAACTGAATTTCAAGCATTCTTTGATTGAAGAAAACTTGATTTATTTTTTAAGTTTTTTTTTTTATTTGACGGGTAAAAAAATCACTTCAAATAATCAAATTGATGTAGGGGAAGAACCCCATGATCGAGGGCGTGGATCACGCACCTTCCTACGAGAGATGGACAGGAAGAAAAACAAGAGAAAACTAAGGAATTTTGATTTTGGAGTTTCAACCAAAACAGGAAATTGTTTTGGTTGAAACTCCAAAATCAAAATTTCTTAGTTTCCTACTTGGTCTGCTTGGTTTTGTTGATTTCAAGCGGCTTTTGTCAATTAAAAAATGCAGAAATTTGCTTTAAGGATTCACTAATTTGCATTTTTGTACTCTCTACAAAAATAGCTTCTCCAATTTCGGCAACAAGAGATGTATTTTTGAGGCCCTCAACAGATTCTTGAAGCTCTGATACCAGATTTGTGGGAAGAAGGGGAGAGGAATGATGCCATCTGAAGAAAAACAAAGTATAAAACAAAAAAAATATACACTGAACAAACAGATATAGTAGGAATTTTTTTATTTCTCTGTTGTGTTGAAGACAGAGCACAAGAGGGTGTTTTCTTTGGTATTTTTCCTCTTCTTCACTTCTATTTTCACGCTCTCTTATTATTTACACAGTTAGCTGAGCATATATCACACACCTCTCTCTTTTTTTACTCATATAAAGATAAAAAATAAAAGAAACAGAAAGAAGGACTTTGACTGCTGACGTGGCAGGGGGTTTCAAAATTACCGGTTTAACAGGCCCCACTATGACGTATGTATTTTATCCACGTCGTCCATCCATTTTTCCATCTGATTTTAAGGCAAGAGCCCAAAAATGAGACAGATCCAAATCTCAGGTAGACCACACCACAGGAAAATAGTGGGGATTAAACGTCCCCCATTAAAATCTTCCTAGGTCCCACTGTAACTTTTTTTGCCATCCAACTTGTTGATGAGGTCACATAGACCTCGATGAAGGGAAAAACAAATATCATCTTGACACCAAACTTTTGTGGCCTCCAAAAAGTTTTCAACGGTAAGCCTCAATCCCCACTATTGCTGCTTCAACGGTAAGCGTCAATCCCCACTGTTGCTGCTGTCAAATATGACATGTAATTCCCCACACTAGTTATTGTTACAACTCCGTTCAATCCAGCCGTTCAACAGTTCAACTCTCAGCAGTTCACACCACTGTCCGGTTACAATCATTTATAAAGATGAACTACACATGTACATCAGCCCACATCCAACGGCCACAAGGTGGCCTCCCAAGTACATCCAGCAAGAAATAGAAATAAAGAAAAAAAAAAAAGAAGAAAAAAAAAAGAACCAAGGCTCGTTTTGGGGATTTCTAATAGAAAAGGACTTTGCACACTAGTCAATTTCAGCCCAATTCGTGGGGCCCACCTTGATGATTTTTGGAAATCAATTTCATCCATGTCGTAGAAAAGCTTGATGCCAAAGAAACTCAAGAATTTTCACATTGATCCGAGCTAAGATTGACCGTGGCGGTCGAAACAATACAAACTATCTAGAAGATTTCTGATTTTCACTGAATTAATTAACTTGAAAGCAGTTCATGTGGCCCACCACTATTTATATGAGTAATCTAAGCTGATCATTTTATAGATCACATCGATATTTGCAAAACCACAAAGTTTCATGTTAATCGGATGTGTAGATTGATCATACCAGTTGAAGGAAGATGGACAGTCGTGAAAGATTCTGCCTGTGTAAATTCTAAAAATGCCCTAGATGTTCTGATTTTTGGACCCCATTCTGGAATAATTTTAAACAATCGAAACCATCTATTATGTAGAAGATGAAGTTTTCGACCAAAGATCAAAATTTGAAACGAATCTGACCTATATGTACACTCCATACCGTCGACCACAAGATGAGTGGTTCTGCAGGTGTCTGATTGCACAAATTGGAGAGGCGGTCACTGTTCTCCCTGCTGAGTTTGGACATTGACATTTTACAATGTAACTGTTCTTTGGATTTCCAGATTGGCACTATGAAGATAGGTGGGCCTGTGAGTTTGATTGTGTTGTCCATAGCTTCCAAGGGTATTTTCCACATGATGAATAAACCAGCCTTATTTTTGTGACAAGTGGCATGTTGGATGGAGAATGGGGCCCATAGAGTCCCTTATAGGA
This sequence comes from Liriodendron chinense, assembly GCA_003013855.2. Lineage (NCBI taxonomy): Eukaryota > Viridiplantae > Streptophyta > Magnoliopsida > Magnoliales > Magnoliaceae > Liriodendron > Liriodendron chinense. The sequence goes on along the minus strand of PVNU02000446.1, from coordinate 166,487 downwards.
CTGTCTGTCTCTAGCTATTAAGTCTTGGTGGGTAGCGGATTAGGTGAGACTCCGGCCTCACTTAAGATGGTGCAGCCCTTACCGTGCGTCGTCTTAACATCATTTTAAAGTATTAGGAAAAAATTATCCGGATCTAACCATTGAGTGGGCCGCACCGAAAATGAAATAAATCTAACAAATATTGAATAATTTTCACCATTTTCAATGTGGCTCACCAAAGAGTTGGATCTGAATAATTTCTGGCGTACCATCCTAAATTGATGTGAGGAAATGGTTGAATAGTATGAATAAAACTCATAAATCACGGTGGGCCCCACAAGCACCGATCGATATCGTATATGGTAGTGGCAGCCTGACAGGGTCAAAGACAATGTGCAAACCACCGTATAAGATATTCAACAAAGACCACATACAAACGCATGTCGTAAAAGAAGCAGCTTAAATATAACATGCACATGCACGCCGCCATAGAGGTACATCAAAGACGGTGTGAACATGCACGTTGTATAAACGATTCATTAAAGATGGCATGCACATATATGCCATAAAAGAGATTGATCAAAGATGGCGTGCATATGCACACCTGAATTAATGTGTTTTAAGTGGCATTCTATTAGTGAATGCCGTTAAAGTAAATCTGTAACAATGATTGATTAGTGCACACCGTAAAAAAATGTCATTGATAGCGTTATTTTACCACATGCCATTAATGTTGTGTTGTTCATACACAATTTTGTTGTAGTTAAACAACACCGCATACATTTAATAAATGCAAATCTTGTTTATATGCTTAGATGCATGAATGCACAAGCCTGGGGATGCACATACAATTGGAAATTGTGGGTGGAACCCACAATACAAAATGATGGCCACATAATGACTAGTCATCCGGTAAAATTCACAAGGAACGGCCGCACAATGACCCAAGATCTTAAGTCTCTAACATCGTAGCCATTAGATAAAGTCCAAATGTCATGTATGCATATAACACCCTGTATTTTTAGTATAAATTTATTTATTTATCAATTTATTTACGTATTTATTTAATTATTTAACACTAAATAAACCCCACGTTTTAAGTAAATTAATTTCCCACGTTCCGTTTAGGCTGAAACTTTAGGAGAACTCTATTAGACCCAAAATAACCGTACATGTCAAATTTCGGCCCTTAGATCATAGTACAAATGTCCCGATCAGAAAATAGCCAATAAATGGCCCACCTCAACTCAGAATTGTTCCACATTTGACGTCAACGGTTATTTTCATCTCACCGACCTATTGGACGGAGCAAAAAACTTCGATCCATCATAGTGGACCCCACCTGTCAAGCCCGTGCGTTACGCACGATTTCCTTACGTAAAAAGATTTTTTTTCTTTTCTTCCTTCTTCTTCGGCGGACGTTGTTACAGCGTCCGTCCGCTGCCATATTGGTGACCCACACCGTCCTCCAGGATGGGCTCCACAACCAGATCCATTCCGCTCATTTGTTTTGTACTCCACCAAAACCCATGCCCCCAAGTTTTGCTACTTTTCTCGATTCATACGGCCCGCTACACTCTCACCATTAAAAGCCATTGCTTTAAAAAATGATATAGATCGGGGCCGTTCCTTTGCATGAGGGCCTGGGATTGAAACCACGACTTCTGATGGACCCTACCTTCCTCTTGGACGGTCTACATGAGACATAGGTCGTTAGAGGAGGACCCACTACTTTCCTTCTCCAATTAGGAAACCAATCCATTTACGTTGGAAACCAATCCCATTTTACGTTGCATCTCGGGGCTCCATATATGGCTCCCCTAGACGTCCTCTACTCTATAGAAAACCCTAAGAAAGAGAGAGAAAGATCGACAGTAGAGAGAAAGAGAGAGAAATCGAAAGTAAAGAGAGAGAGAGAGAGAGATCGTGGGAGGAGAGAGAGAGAGAGGAGAACCCACGTTCTCTTGTTGTTGCTTCTACGTTGCTATTCCTTTTCTTTCTGGATCTGCTGTTGAGAAGTGGTAAGTCACGTCTATTTCCTAGATTTATCCCTACTCTCTAACCATAGATGGAGATCTAATCGTAGGCGATCATTTGTGAAGATCATATCCTAACCATGCAATCTATGTTAAACATGTTAGGGTTGAACTTAGGAGGGTTTTAACGACTCTAATAATATCTCGAATCTACCAATATTAGAGGTAAGGATTTCCTTCAAAGTATAGCCACAATAATATTGATTTATTTAACCATCTTATGCATAATATAGGGAGTTTTTGCTACGTTGTTATATATGATTTATGATTATTGAAACTTTTCCATGCAAACATGAGTTGATGTTTGGAATACTGTAATAAACTCTTGCTGAATTTTTATTTGATATGAACCATAATATGTGATGTGTGTTTTGAAAGTGAAATCATGACATTATACATGCCTACATGAGATATATGTGAAGTTTATGCTTAAGAAATGATGTTTATATGCTTATGGTATGTATGATGAATAGAGTGTTATGTGATACGAGATTACTCATGCGGATGTTTAATCAGTGGAAGCCCTTTGCCCCATAAGTAATATAATTGTATGTTAAAGAGGATTGAACCATGAGGATTGTGTTGGATGGAATAATTTGGCAAAGCCATATAAATGTATTGTTGGTGAGTTGCCAACGGATCTAAAAGTGAATGTTTGAGATGAATCCCTAAGAAATTGTCGATATTTGCATGCCATGTGCTTTGTCTTGACTATGATGTGTACGTCCTTTCACGGTTGGCCCCCGTTGAAGGGAAACGACTATTCTACGTTATGATGAACCGTGGGATGGGGTAAAGAGTGACCGTTGATCTTAAACATCATTAAATTGACTATATGTTAAACTACTTAAATAAATATGAAACTAATCATGCATGCACGGGACCCGACTTGGTGGGTCAGCCCTGCGGGCGCTACGGCGCTAGCTTATGGTAGAGTGGTGGGTTGCTATCACCTCCATTGGCTGGGTTTGTTAACATAAAGTTGATGAATTTCCCGCTTCATCGTGGACTCTGGTGACTAGTGACTAGTGAGAAGAGTTGGATTAAGTCCCGTCTCATTAGTCAGGGTGCCTTAGCCAGAGCATGCATATCATGCATTGCATTAAAACAAGATTTTTCATGTGTGTTTTGAATTGGGTATGCTCTTTGTGTTTAAATATTGTTGTACTATTCTTGGTGGGCGACCCCTTACTGAGTTGATCGCGAGCAACTCACATCCTTCTGGGACGGTGTCTTTAAAACACCATTCCAGACATTGCAGGTAACGATCCAGTAGATGAGGCCGATTTACAAGGTGAGGAGTATGAAGGCTCGTGGCAGCAAATGGCAGACGACGAAGCCGAAGTAGCATGAAGATGTTTTTTTTTATTTCATAATTAGAGTTTTGATTTCCCTTGATTATGTAATAAGTCTCTCAGAGGGACACTAGCTAAAACATTGATTTGGACATGATTTCTTTTCATACATTTAATTGAGAATCTAGATGTAGAAAGTTATGGAATAAGAACATTAATTTTTCGTCGTTATGATATGAATGCCATACATGTATGTGTTTATGGGTGAATGTGTGAAAACGCAACCCTAACATATATGAGTAAACACTCAAAAATTTGGCCAATCGTGTCATCCACGAGAGTCTAAATTTTGGGGCGTTACAATGCATGATTAGCTAATCCTCTATTAATCCAATTACAAACAAATAATTATGGATAACCTTTCCAACTAGTGGCCTTTTCAAATCATGTTATATCAATCAAATAATCTTTTCCATTACAGGTCCATCCATGGACACAACAAAGGGTTCATCCCACAAACCACTTTGGGCACCAATATATCACAAATGATGATAATATCATCAAATAACCTTATATTATTTCCACAACATATAGGTCCACTAGAACATGGTATAGTCCCATAAGATGTGTCCACAACCATTCACAAGATGTGTCCACAACCACAAATTTTTCAAAAGTAGTTTCGTACATGGGTTGTATCACCAATCAAGTCTTAGATGTGGCTAATCCAAACCACGTCCCAAGTACATTGCCCAATATAAATCCACCACATTACTCCCTTCAACATGAATCATATTCATCTCCCATTACCAACCACATAATACACATATAGTAGTTCACTAATGCCACTATTTGAATTAAAGCAACATTAATTGAAATTAATCATGCTAGAGTGTGTAAATATGTTAATCAAACTACTCAGGCGACCAAACCATATGATAATAAGCATACTAGAATTTACAAACAAGTGGAGTCAAGAGATCTAATCATGTGATCTTAAGATACTAGAGTATGTACATACGAAGATTAATCAAATATTTAAAGGCTCTACACATATACTCCAAAGTATACTAACGAATTCACACACCTAGATTATAAGAATTAAGGGGTCTAATCACATAATTCAAATAAAGTGACAATTTAATGTCGAAGTTATTACTAAACTAAAATTTCGACGGAAAGCTTCAAGAGTAATTCTCACCTCCAAATTGGATCCTGGTCAAATACGGTTTCAAAAGTGTACACTTGTCTTGGAATCAAATCCAACCTTAGGCAATACCAATTGTCCGATTAGATTGAAATTTCACACAATTGTTTGCACTAGAAATCTAATTTAGGGTCTGATTTTTCCATCGAAACTTATATATATAAAATTTGAATGGAAATTCATGGAAATTCCTATGCAGGGGAATCATAAGGGACCTAGTATACCTCTCGATGGATTTGAATGGGGAACTCGGATTGCCTTGAATTTGTATACCGATCCAGATGCAACTTAATTGGGGAAAAACCAATTACAAGTAAAATTCAAATCAATAAGCCTAATTCAACTCAAATTAGAATTCTAAAAGAGTTTAGAGATTGACTTACCTCAATCGCTTGAGTCGACACAACTTTTTTCTGTACTGGGTCCACATCGGACTCAACAATGTGGATTTGAATGTAATTTGTGGTTGATGCCGCTGTGCAGAGATTTGGCGCTACCTTAGCTTCGAAATGTGAACGTTGGGAAGGCAGCCTGGATAACCACCTCACTCAACAATCACTCGTCAACTACTTATGCTATACAAGCCTCTACAAAAAGCTACAAAAAAACAGTCCTAATGTTGCCCAGCCCCACACGGTCCATAAACAGCTCACCACGGACCTTGGCCGAAAGAAGAGCGGCATCCGCAAAGAACCTGCTAGCTTGAGATCCGCTACCCTCCTTGGCAAGCGAATCGGCAACTACATTTGCCTCTCTCGGAGTGAAGGAGAAGCTGACGATCCTATCTTTACTCTGATTTTGAATTCTAGCCCACCAGTACCACATCTTCCAAGAAGGGATCCTATTCTTAGCAAGCGCGTCGACCATGCTTTTGGAGTCGCTTTCAATGACTATTCTCATGTATCCCCTCTCCACCCCTAGGCAAAGCCCTTCCTGGATAGCTCGCAGCTCCGCTATGCCATTAGAGCCTATTCCATACCCACTGGAAAAAGCAAATAGGAAAACGCCCTTCGAGTCTCTTCCAACCCCGCCTCCCCCTGACAGTCCCGGATTACCTCTGGACGATCCATCTACGTAACTAGCTCCACTTAAATTCCAACCAGAGGACAAACATCTTCAGATCGCACTCTCCTAAGGAAAATGCGCAGTCGCAGCAGCATATCTCCTCCATTCAGGTCCAAGCAGCACAACGGCCACTGAAAGCCATCAACAGCCCCTTTGGCAGGCAACATCCCCAGCTACCAGGGTGTAAGAAGAAAAAACATCTAGCCCCTATTCTACTGCTGCAAGGACTGCAGAACCAGAGCAACATCAACCTACGGCAGATATCATCTTTCGATTTCTACTTCCCAAATGCAGAACTCAGTAGAAAGCCAACACTTCCGGCACCCATGCTCCAGAGTTCAACTGCACCAATCTGTAACTTCCCAACAACAACATCGACCTCATTCATACAACCAAGTGGAGGACACGGATTACTTGTTTATCCATGAAAATATTGCGACTAAGGTATGGTTGTACTTCGCTTGTCTGTTTGATATTTCCTTATCCCTCAATCACTCTATCCAGCAATGGATATTGTAACTCCAGATTCAAACACTTTCTAGGACTGGTCCCATGCCTCATAACCTGGGAGATATGGTTAAGCCGGAATGCTTCCAGATTTGAGGACCACAAGATGTCAGCTGTACATATCATTTTGAATATTTCTCGCTGGCTGCGGGAAATTACCCTCTCCCTACCGGAAAGCAACAAAAATTCCTTGATGGAATCTACCGCCCTGCAGGCCTTGGGGATTGAAAGCAGCAGTTAGGGACACATCCACAGATCAAAATTGTCAAATGGGCCAAGCCAGGTAGAATTTGGTTAAAGCTGAATGTGGATGGTTCCTCGAGGGGTAATCCAGGTGAGGTGGGGGAATTTGCAGAGATTATGCAGGTGAATGATCTTCACGTTTCATAAATACTATGGGTGAGTAACGAACACTGTGGCTGAGGCTCAAGCGATACTAGATGGTTTGGGCATTTGCTCGAACTTGGGATTATCCAACATTATTGTAGAAACCGACTCCCCTATCATTGCGGAATGCGATCAAGGATCCTCAAGCCTCTACCCCTGGGTTGTTTGGCACAGGATGGGAGCTATCCATTAGAAGCATCGTTGCCTAATCTCAGGTTTGAGCATATTTACCGAGAAGGTAACTCAGTAGCTGACTGGCTTAGCTAGGCTGGCTAGTGATGGACACCCGAACAGTCTATTCACCAATCGAGTTGACCTTCCGAGATTGACACCGGGATCATTAGCCTTAGACAATGCAGAGATTGGCATTGATAGGAGAAAACAGTTGTAGGGTAGAGGTTGCTTTCCTCTGTCAGGTGGGTAGAGGTTGCTTTCCTCTGTTAGGTCTAGGCTTAGTACAGGGTGGGTTACGATAGGTGAGGGCCCAACATTTTGTACGGCCCTTCCTGAATGTGTATTGTCGTTTTCTGATTAATACAACATAATTCCTACATTCAATCAAGGAAAGTTTAACTCATAACCTAGATTAATCTCTACTTAGTCTCCTACTAGAAGGCTGAAGAGATATAACTCACCTTAATTAACTTGGCTTCCTTGACAAAAATCAACTCGGTGATGGACCGAGCTTCCTCTCGAACCTACTTCCAAGAAGACTCACTCATGTGGCTGAAATGGAGAGGACCTAGATCAGTTCCTAAAACAATGTTAAACTCAGTAAAAACTCACTGAGTCAACCCGTCAGCAAATTGGTGTAAGCCGATCGAACTCGGCCTGAAAATCGACACAAGTTTGACTCCTGTGCTCAGCCTGCTGAACTGGAGGAGACCCGAACCAACCCCCCTCACTGCCGACTCAGTGAGGTTTACTGAGTCAGTGTAATAGCAATGCACAGATCTGACTCATTGCCAAACCGCCTGCACTCCTTACTCTCTTCTTCCGTTCTACTTCTCTTTCTCCATGTCTGGATATTCAAAAAAGTGTGGACTCAGCCTAGACATGCCTCAAAACCCGGCCAGACGTGCCCAGCAACTCGGCAGCGAGTCACAGAAACTCAGGCGGTCCTCTGCAGTAGCCGTTCTCTCTCCTCCTCCTTGTTCCTCTTCCTATCTACCTTGCGACGGGACAGAGAGAGGCCCTAGCCTCGACTCAGACTGAGTCAGGCCCAACACTAGTGCACCCGCACACACGACAGCAGCCCCGACTCGATTATCTCTCTCTCTCTCTCTCTCTCTCTCTCTCTCTCTCTCTCTCTCTCTCTGATTTTGATTGCAAAGGGTATGTTCGAGCGAGAGAGATGAGCCACATATAGACCTCAAATCCTCTTCCAGAGGCTTTGGCCGAAACTAATGCTGTGATTAGTTACAGAGTCGAACAATAATCCGAGCGAACTCGATGATTTTCATAGCAATAATCATTGATCTCGTTCAGATACGTTGATATGATCTCAATCAACCTATATCAATGAATTTCTGAATAAGTAGCCCACCTAATGGTCGTCTTCGATCACTGATCAGGGCCATACATACTGGTGCGGTTTTTCTTCCGAACGGGAGGACATCCCACTATTAATGGCGGATCTCAATTAGATGGTTTGTTCTTCAATCCATCCAATGTGGACGGTCCAATGGGCCAGCTAGAGACTTGTGCGGCCCATATTTTGAATGGATACAATCAAACTCTCGATGGTTCACGTGATTTCTCTCCCGCATGATATTACGTGACTTTTTTGGAATATCTCGCGAGAGAATCGATTTCCGTTGCGAGAACGGTTATTAGAATCTCTTGGGAAAAGAACGTTTGTTATGTACAAATCAGCAATCCCTGTAAGCGGAATTGAAGGGTTTAGATTGCTCAAAGGAATGGCTGGGATTGAGAGATGATTTCTCTCATTAATCACCAAGATACCTGTTGGAGAGCCGTCAAACTATGTGCATGGACAGGGTGCTCAGACCGGTCGGGTGGAGTTGGCCCAGATACACAGTTGGAGGAAAACAGTTTATGTGTGTGCCCAGACCGGTCGTCAGTGGGCTCCGACCGATCGGGCGACCGGTCGGCTGTGAGGCAGAGTCGGTGTTTTTCCCTGGACCGGTCTTTGTGCGAGGTGTGACCGATCGGGCGACCGGTCGGCTGTGCGCGCGGATTCCTTGCGCAGTCCGCAATAATTTCAGATTTCTGCTTATTTAAGGAGTTGTAATCCGTCTTAGATTAGGATCCTCAGGTGTCCAAGGTTTCCTATTCGTACTAGGAAGAGGGCAAAGAGTTGTGAGAGAGAGAGAGCTTGGGTTTTCTCTGTTTTCCTTGCTTGTGGGCTGTCATCTTTGTAATCTTCTGTTTAATTCATAGTGGATCGTTTTGTGTCGTGGTTTTTTACCCGTTGAGAGGTTTTTTCAGGTAAAATTCGGAGTCTCTTGTGGTGAGTGCTTGTGTGTGATTGATTGCATCTTATTTACTTGTTTGATATGGCATTGCTTCACGTATTCGGCGTTCCACTAGCTTCCGCTGCCGGCTTTCCCAACAAGTGATATCAGAGCAAAAGTTAGGGTGGAGTAGATTCGAATCTGAGACGAGAAGATGGGATCGGGCGCAAGGTTCGAGGTAGAGAAGTTTTCTGGGAAAAATAACTTTGAGTTATAAAAGGTGAAGATTGAATCCTTCCTGGTTCAGTAAGGGCTTGATGATGCTCTTGGAAAGCGACCCGAGGCTATGAAAGACGATGAGTGGACGAGGCTCAACAAGAAGGCAAGAACCTCAATCCTGTTAAACCTAATTGTGGATGATGTTCTCTATCATGTCATGAAGGAGAAGACTGCGGCTGAAACGATAGCGAAGCTAGAGAAGGTTTATGAGAAGAAGTCTTTAGAGAATCGCATGTATGTGTTGATGCAGTTGTTCACCTTGAGCATGGCTGAGGGAACAGAGGTGAAGGACCACCTGAGCACATTCAATAGGCTGGTTTGCAAGTTGATAGAGATCGATGAACCGATGAAGGATGAGTACTAAGCATGCATCTTGTTGAATTCTCTTCCAGATTTATATGAGTCATTCAGGGACTCTGTGTGGGTAGGGAGGGAAACCATAAGCGTCGAGACTGTTATCTCAGCCCTCCAATCGAAGGCGATGAGAAAGAAAAGCGGTGACGTGGCTTCCCGTTATTCCTCAAGACACTAGTTATGAGGGGAAGAAGTTCTGAGCATGGAGGATATTCAAAATCGGGATCTAGGGCTAAGGGCAAAGGGAAAGCTAAGGTAAAGTGGTAGAATTGTGGCCAAGAGGGTCACATGAGAGAGGATTGTCAGAATCCCAGGTTGAGGCAAGAGAAGTTTGAAAATTCTTCTGGAGAGGGAGCCAATACCATAGAGGACGGTAGCGATTTGTGTGAAGTTTTGACTGTTTCTAGCAAGGGATCTCACGGTAGGGAGTGGATCCTTAATTCAGGGGCTTCATGTCATGTTTGTCTTGACCGAAGTTCATTCACGACATACAGAGAGTATGGTGGAGAATCGGTATTTGTGGGCGATGGAGTCGCTCATAAGGTTGTGGGTATTGGTACCGTGCCCATCAGAATGTTCGATGGGGTCGAACGAGTCCTGGAAGATGTGAAACACGTTCCTAAGATGAAGATGAATGTGATTTCTCTTGGTGCACTTGAGGCTAAAGGGTGCGTGTTTATCGGCCGCGGTCCTTGTTGTGAAGTGATGAAGGGGGCACTCGTGTGTATGAAGGCACGGAGGTGTGTCCATCTTTACATGTTGATCGGGAGCACAATTCACGATGGAGCTGCAGGAAAGGCAGCGAGATCCACGGTTGCTCATATGTGGTAAGTGCCCAAGGGCCACATGAGAAGAGCGGTAAAGGGCGTGAATTTGCAAGGTTAGGGTCAATGGTGGCATGAGAAGCGGTGGAGCTATGATTGCAGATGAGATGACGTTGCAAGGATGTGTTGATTCGACGTTTGAAGCCTCGATGGAGATTGTTGGAAAGCCTTCAAACTATGTGCATAGGACAGGGTGCTCAGACAGGTCGGGCGACCAGTCTGACAGAGTTGGCCCAGATACACAGTTGGAGGAAAACAGTTTCTGTGTGTGCCCAAACCGGTCGGCCGACTGGTCGTCAATGGGCTCCAACCGTTTGGCTGTGAGGTAGAGTGGGTGTTTTTCCCTGGACCAGTTTCTATGCGAGGTGCAACCGGTCGGCTATGCGCACGGATTCCTTGTGCAGTCCGCAGTACTGCGCAAGCTGTTTCTAATTTCGGATTTGTGCTTATTTAAGGAGTTGTAATCCATCCTAGATTAGGATCGTAAGGTGTCCAAGGTTTCCTATTCGTACTAGGAAGAGGGGAGAGAGTTGTGAGAGAGAGAGAGAGCTTGGGTTTTCTCTGTTTTCCTTGCTTGTGGGCTGTCATCTTTGTAATCTTCTGTTTAATTCATAGTGGATCATTTTGTGCCGTGGTTTTTTACCCGTTGAGGGGTTTTTCCACGTAAAATTCGGAGTCTCTTGTGGTGAGTGCTTGTGTGTGATTGATTGCATCTTATTTACTTGTTTGATATTGCATTGCTTTACGTGTTCGACGCTTCCGCTTCCGCTACTTGGCTTTCCCAACAGATCCGATCGAAATGTAGACTTTCGTTTTTTAAACGGATCCCATGAGTGGGAATGGGCTTCAGTTTAGGGTTGTTGCGCATGCACATGCACATGGAAACTACTGTTTCGGATTTGGAAACCCTCCAAGATCAACGGTTTGGATTTTCCAAGGCCGACCCACCCCGATCACAGTGGTCGACTCTACTTCGTTGGGAGAAAACTCTCCGTTTCAGACAGAAAATGGGGAGAAATGGGTCCTTTCGACCCGATCCGGGTTAAAATTCAATCAAACTCGGTTAGCGCATGCGGACCGAGTGACCTCTAATGTATTAAGGCATAAGAAGTTATAGCGTCGTTGCCTCTAATTAGTCCATGTAATTTTTGATGACTCAATCTACCAAGATACGCCGGATTTTTCTCAGGATTGTTACTGGAATCGCACCAATGTGTGTGGCTATTTTTACTAAAAGTCCAAATTCAAAATTGAAAATTTATGGTCGAAAATGCCCCTCCAACCAATTCCCCTTGATAACTATGGATCCCCCTTGGTGCACAGTGGATTCCCCTTGAGCACATGGTGGTCAAAGGGGTATTCTCAGCTGTAAGATTTTCAATTTCTTGTCAAAAGGCCAAACAAGATGAGCCGGACGAGAAATTGGACTTTTAGTAAAAATAGCCACAATACAGGGCTATTGCAGTAAAAATGTCATTTTTCTCCGCACGTACATGGCTGCCTACACAACTCTTTTAATGTGTGAAACTTTTTTTGAGTCCCACCATGGTTTTTTTTTTTTGTTAAATCTATACCGTCCATCACTTTTTCAGATAAATCTAGAGCACAATCCCAAAAACTAGGTACATCCAAACATCAAGTGGATCACACCACATAAAGCAATGGGGATTGAGCAAACTTCGGTTGAAACTTTACTAGGGCCAACATCGACGCTTATTTTCCATCTAACCTGTTCATAAGATTACACATGCCTAGGTGAAGTTCAAATAAAAATATCAGCTTCATAAGAATCGAGCATTATGTGGCCCCAAGAAGTTTTCAATGGTAGCATCAATTCCTACTGTCCTCAATGATGTGGTCCACTTTAACTTTGAATCTGTATTGTTTTTGGGTTCATAGCCTATGAAGAAATGAATTGATGGTGTGGATCTAACAAATACATCATCGTGGAGGCCATGTAAATTTCTCACATCCTGTGTTTGCTGTGTGATGCAGGGAAGCGGATTAGGTGAAACCGGGCATCACCCAAGACTAATGCAACCCTTACCGTGGGGCCCACCATTGATTTGTTTATTTTATATCTACCCTGTCCATCCGAATTTCAGATCATTTTAGAGCATTCTACCAAAATTTAAGAATATCCAATTATCAGGTGGACCATACTCTAGGAAAAAGTGGTGATTGAACACTCTACTATTAACAACTTCTTAGGGATCACATTAATGTTTCTATGGTTTTTATTTGACATCTAATCTATTGATAAGTTCACGTAAGCCTGGATGAAGAGGAAAAACATATATCAGCTTGATACAAAACTTTTTGTGTCCGGTTATTAGTAAGTCACCACTGTTTCTATGGCATAGCCATAGGTAATTGTAAGCCACCACTATTTCATTTTTTGAATAATTCTTTTAAATGATTCGGAAAAGCAGATGGACAAGGTGGATATAGAATACACATGTAAAGGTGGGCACCACTGTAAGGGCCGCACGGTCTTGGGTTGAGGCTGGGGTCTCACCTAATATGGTCCCTTGGTGTAGCACATTCCCGTGAGAGAAGAAAACTAATAGTATTTACATGTGAAACTTCAGTGGTCTCTATTATAATGTATTTATCAGATCCACACCATCCAGCCATTTTTTCATATCATTTTATGGAACTAGACAAAAAATGAGGCAGAAAGACGGCTCAACCAGGCCATATTGTAGAAACAATCTAAATTGAACACCTACAATTGAAAACTTCTTGAGGCCATAGGAGGCTCTGATCAAGCTTATATTTGTGTTTTACCCTCTATGTAGGTATGTGTAAGATTATTAAGAGGTTAGATAGCCAATAAACAGTAACAGTAGACCCTAGGAATGTGTCAAGTGGTTACCATTCAATATCGGCTAATTACTTTGACAGTGGTTTACTTGAACTTTGGATATGCCTCATTTTTGGGCTCACGGTCTAGAATCATACTGTAAAAATTGATGGACGGTGTGGATACTGAAACATAAATCATTGTCGGACCAAGGAAGTTCCACGCGTTAGAAGTGATGTTGTGTAGCACGGCATGTAATTGGGAGAGAGAAATCCCGCGTCAGCCGGAAGTGGATTAGGTGAGACCCCGGATCCACCGAAGTGCGTGGGACCCTGACTGTGGGGCTACTGTGATGTATATGACTACATCCATGCGGTCCATCCGTATTGAAATTTCATTTTAGCGCATGATCCAAAAAATGATTCAGTTCCAAATCCCGGATGGGCCATAGTACAGGAAAACAGTGCTGATTGACTATTAAAAGCTTTCTGTGGGCCACGAAAGCTTTGGATCAAGATGATATTTATGTGGTCTCTTCATCTAGATGTTTGTGACCTTATCAACAAGTTGGATGGAAAATAATGGCAAAAGAACATTCAGGTGAAATCCACTGAAGTTTTCAATGGTAGAGATTCAATCACGACTTTTTCTGTGTGGTCCACCTAATATTTGAGCCAGCTTCATTTTTGGCATCACACTCTAAAATGATCTTTCAAAATGGTTGGATGGTGTGGATTTAAGACACATACATCACTGTGAACCCCACTGTCAGCGGTCCCACCCACCTCGGTGGATCCGGGGTCTCAGCTAATCCGCTCCCCCTAAGTACATGGCCGGGCGTACGGCCGACTTTTGGGCAGGGAACTTTGACAATATCCCCTGCCCGGACTTTTTGGCCAGGGAACTTTGACAATGTGGACCAATCTTTGATCTGACGTTCCAAATATTGAACGGTTTGATTCGAAATTATTCCAGATTAGAAGATTGTAACTCTTTAATAACGAGATTATTTTTTCCCTTTAGATTTTCTCCTTAGCTGTGTATTTGTAAACCCATAATCATAGGCCAGGATCAATTTTCTAAAACTTGGTGCGGAAACTCATCCAATTTTTCTGAAGGTCTGTTCAAAGATAATGCAACATGTGGTCCTGAGCCCAAAACCCATAATGTCACCATGATGCTATAATTAAGGGTGTGCTTCACTCGTACACGTATCACTGTAAGCTAAGATGTTACCGGAAACATGTGGGGTCCATGTGATGGATGCATAAAATCAAATCTGTTCATAATATAAGTCAGAGAATGTTATCCACAGGCCCTAAAATCAGTCTGATCAGTGAATCAGGTGAGCCATACACCATAGGGACCATTGATGCAATCTGGATGAAAGCCCAGGCTAAAAATCAGGCCTTCGATCTTTTCCATTTTACTATACAACTTTTATTTTTACCTGTATTTTTCTCCTATAAATTAATAGTAAAAGGTAGAAGAAAATCATCCCTATTATTCCTTGAATTTATCCGCATACAAGCTATAAACATGGATGTGAATATCAATGTACAACTATAAAATAATCTAAAGATACAAATATACATGCTTCAACATCAACAAACAAGTGAAATCTTTTAACGGTGACTTTTCCATGATAGGCTGCACTTGACGGACGGTCCAAATTGATACTTCTCCCTGTTATGTGTTCACAAAAGAGAGGACTCTCTTGCATATTTCAGTTCTACCAGCTCTAATGTATCATTGCCCCAGTGATGAGAATGCGCTTTTAAAACGGAAGTTCCTTAAACATTCCTTGACCGGAAACGAATATCTTGGTTACCGTGAGATGAACGGTCCAGATCTCATATATATCTGCTGCATGGTGCGATCCCCATGACGAGAGAGTCCAAGCAAGAGGAATCAGCCTGGCTTCCAGGTGCTGAGTGCTGCAGGAAAGCGCGGGAGCCATAAGCCGAATCCATGGATCGCCTGCTGGTCTTAGGCGATCTGGCGTCTAATGTATGGAACCACTTCAGCATAATTTTTGAGGTTTCTCTTTTAGGGGGCAATCTGCAGCAATTCGTGCCACTACAGCTGTACACGAGCACACGACCCCTGCTCGTTACTTGGCTCAATTTGGCCGAGTTGAGCATGACTCTGCTCGGTCAGCAGACACAGTGAATTTGAGTTCGAGCCGAGTCTAAGTTTGAGTTTGATGACCGAGCGAGATCGACCTGAGTCTGAGTTTGAGCTTTCAAGCTAGATCAAATTACTAATTTACTATAAACACAATCCCAAAAAACTAGTGAGTTCGAGTCATACACCAAGTCAAATCGAGTGAGTTCGAGTCAATGTTCGAGCCGAGCTAAGTTGAGTGTGGCCCTGCTCGGTGCTCGATTCGAATTAATTTCAAGCACCCAAAATTTGACTCGACTCGGCTCAAAACCCCCTTTTAATCCGAATCGAGTCGATCTTATTCGAATTGAGCCGAGCAAGTTTTTTGAGTTGACTCGGTTTGTGTATAGCTCTACGTGCCACCCAATGGTGGAATGTTGCATCTGCTGCAGACGGTTTTGATTCTATGCGAGGGATTATTCCATGCCTTATTTACGGGAAAGTGTGGCATGAGAGGAACAATAGCCACTATGAAGATCGTCTTGTTGATGCTACTAGGGGTAAACTTGGGACTGGTTGGGTCAAGATAAATGTCGACCGTTCCTTGTGTGGAAACCCAGGAACTATGGTGGAGGGGGTGTTTGTAGGGAGAGCAGTGGAGAATTTTTTTTTTTTTTCTTTTACTAGCAGCTATTGGATGGGCATGAATGTCCAGCAGAGGCTCACGCATTATTTGAGGGGCTATATAAGTGCATTCAGTGTGGCTTTTACAAGATCTGGGTGGAGTGCGACTCTATGATTGTGGTAGATATCCTCAACAAGGATAGCTTGCCCAAATGGATTTTCTGGTACTGGTGGAACCATATTTGTGCGGGAGGAGAATTGAGATTCAGATTAGTTATACTCCTCGGGAAGTAAACGGGGTAGCAGATGCTCTGGCCAGATTAGGAAGCGAATCTCAAGGTACAAAGGATTTTCAGCTAGAGTCCGATCTTCCCCGAGCTGTTCGGGGGCTCTCTTTTTGGACCGGTTGGGGCTGAGTCAAATCAGTGAAATATCGAACCCTCCTTGGCCCATTCCAGCTTAAGGGATAGTTATAGGATAGCGGCCTGGAGGGGTTTTTAGTGTCTCCGGGCTGCCTGGAGATTTCTTCTGTCTGTGCCCTTCTCTGTGCTGTATTTAGCATGTGTATATAAAGTAGTTGATAACTGAAATGGATTCTGGTGGTTAGCGCCATATCCGTTCCCTTTTACTTAAGGGAGATGATACGGTAGAGAATCAACTCTGCATAGTACGAGTCGCAGGGTAATAAATCAATCGGGTCTGTCCATCCATCTAGTGGTCCCTACTTTGTATGGATAGTTTTTCCAATCACACAAATATGCTATTTCCTATCCACCTAAAAGAATACATTCAACAAGGTGTAAGATGGAGAAAGTTGAGGGCTGAACATATATCCTTTGAGGGGGAGGTTTATGCGTAGGTGTATTTATCTATTTTAAGAACGAACAAAAAAAAAAAAAAAAACATGAAAGACTCACTGGATGGATGGCTCTGATCCATATCCTTGCCAACTGTGGAGAAATGGCTCTACCATATTCCGGTTTTTTCCTTTTCTACCCTGCAATCTCCTCCTATTAATCAATCATACTTGCATATCCGACAGTTGAGACAATGTAATTGTGTAGAAAGCCTCAGGAAGAGGGAGAGGAGCCCTGCCTGCAGATAGCTCCTGGGACACGTGCTGCATGGTGGGTCGAGAGTGAGGATTGGCACGCAAGCATGAAAGTGCCAAAATTGCAGAAGAAACCACATCCTTCATGTCTTCAGGCGTGGGAGGTGGGAGGCGTTGGTCTAACACATCCATCAACAATGTATGTTGGCCACCTGATGATTGCCAGGATGAAAAGAGATCCCCAGGATGCCTTCCCATTATGAGTTCAAATGATATAACGCCAAAGCTATATACATCGCATTTCTCAGTCACCCTCATTGTGTATGCAAGCTCTGCACCAAAAACAAGAGATTGAGAAACAAGATCATGTTTCCGTTTAGTTATAAAGTTTGTTTTGAGTAGATGATCCTACAATTGTTAAGGAAAATGTAGGAACTATAATACAAATACAGATGAAGCTAAATTGTTTCACAACTTTTCCAAATTTGATTTAATGTAGGTCATTCAATTTATTAAAGAGGTAGTCCTTTTACCATTTATGAAATTAAAATTGAAGGCCAGATATCTTTGCATGAAATAAGATCTAAAAGAGGAAAATGAAATTTAAATGTTTTAAATAAGATGTGACTTGTCTCTTTCCTTTAAAAAAAAAAAAGTTCATAGAGTAGAAGATTTAAGCAACAATAGAAATAGTAAATTTTCATACCTGGAGCTACATATCCGTAAGTGCCTGCAAGTGCCGACCAGTTCGATGAATCAGGTCTTATGAGTCTAGAGGTGCCGAAGTCAGAGACATGGGCCTCAAATTCCAAATCCAACAAGATGTTGTTGCTTGTTAAATCCCGATGAACTATAGGAGGGTTGCGATCGTGGTGCATGTATGATACAGCATAGGCTACGCCTTTAATGATGTTCATCCTCTTCACCCAATCCAATTCTACAGCTCCTTCGTCACTGCTGAGGTTGCAAGCTAAGCTTCCCCTTTCCATGTACTCGCACACTAGAAATGAGCACCAAGCATGCGAACAGAACCCATAGAGCTTCACGATGTTGCGATGACGAATTTCTGTTAGTGCTTGTATCTCATTTATAAAGCTTCTCTGGTCCGCTCCTTCACACCCATCTAACGGGCTAAGTTTTTTTACAGCCACTACCTGACTAGTTTGCAAATCTGCTTTATAAACTCTCCCGTACCCACCCACCCCAATGCAATATTTGTCGTTGAAATCCTGGGTTGCTCTGATGATGTCTTCATAAACGGTCTTTCCATCGAAATTCCATATTGCAAATAAATTTCCATTGTTCACTTCTATGTGCCCATTCTCTACTTTTCTTTTTTTTCGGAGAAAAATAAAACAAATGACGACAAATACAAATAGGAGAAATAATGCTGCCAGAATGGGAATAACGATGAAGAGCACAGCTTTGTCGTCTTTTCTTCCGACAACAGGGTTTCTTGAAGAGGAATTACATGGTAACATGCCATTCACTTCACCGCATAAACCTTTGTTTTCAACGAATGCCTCTAATGGAGCCAAACGAAATGCTTTGCCATTAGGGAGAGGGCCCTCCAAGTCGTTGTGTGAAAAGTCCATGGAGAATAAACTGATCATCTCTTTGAAAGACGATGGGATGGAACCTGAGAGTGAATTGTGGGAGAGATTTAGATTTTCCAACATGTGCAGTTTTCCTAGTTGTTGGGGTATCTCTCCCGAAAGGAAGTTGCGGCTGAGATCCAATGTATACCGTAGGCCCACTAGATTACCAATCTGAAATGGAATGCTTCCATTCAAATAATTTTCACTCATGCTCAAATATGACAATTTGGAGCAGTCCCCCAGTTGTTGAGGTATTGGGCCACCCAGTTTGTTCTTTGATAGGTTAAGAATCTCCAAATTGGATAGTTTTCCAATTTCACCTGGTACCCAACTGGATAGTTGGTTATTTTGTAAACTCAACTTGTAAAGCATAGACAACATCCCAAGGGTACTAGGAACCTTTCCTTCTAAGTAGTTTGATGAAAGATCTAGCTCTTTTAGCCTACTCAATTGCCCAATTTGCAGCGGAATTGTACCAGTAATATTGTTTTTGGAAATGTCTAGTAGTGTGAGGTTTCGACATTCTCCCCAATTAAGCGACAGCTCACCATGCAACCTATTGTTACTCAGGTCAATGTACTCTAAATTAGGGTATACTCCGAAAACTTGGGATATATTTCCAGTGAACTGATTATCTCCGAGCCGAACTCTTATTAAGGTGGTGCAGTTTGTCAGGCTTTCAGGGATGGTACCAGTGAAATGGTTCCATTTTACAGAGAAGCGTCTGAGTAATCTGCCTTGACATACTTGAGGTAGGTTCCCTGATAAATTGTTGCCAGCAAATGAGAGTTTATCCAAACGTGTTAGATTTGAGATTTCTGGAGGTACTGAACCAGAAAACTGATTATAGCTTAGAGTGAGTGAAGTCAGGCTGCTCAAATTGCCAAAAGCTGGAGAGATTGGACCGGTGAGATAATTTTCAGATAGGGAGAGTAGGTTTAGGTTTCTCAAATTTCCAAGGTAAGGAGGGATTGGACCAGTGAGTTTATTATCATTCAGTAAGAGTGTAGTTAGGCTGCTCAAATTACACAGATATGGAGGGATGGAACCCGTGAGATTGTTTTTGGACAATCTTAGGAAGAGGAGATCTTTAAGCATTCCTATTTCTGGAGGTATCGAACCAACTATCTGATTTTCAGAGAGGTCCAAGTAGCGCAGATTCCTCAGCAGGCTAATTCTTGATGGAACTTCTCCGGTGAGTTGATTGGTATAGAGTTGAAGGGAGATGAGTCTGGTCCAATTGGCGAAGACATGAGGGGATATTTCACCGGTTATCATGTTACGAGAAAGGTTGACCTCCGAAATGCGAGTAAGATTAGCTAGTGAAGGAGGCAAGGTGCCCGACAGTTGATTGGCTGACAAATCAAGCAAGACGAGTTTTGAAAGAGAGCCGATCTGGGTTGGAATGGGTCCATGGAGTGAGTTTTGGCTGAGATTGAGGTTGATGAGGTTGGGAAAGGAGGAGAAGCTAAAGTTATCAAGCATACCTTGCAAGCTCGTATTCCAAAGGTTTATTTCAACTACGCTTCGTACATGATCGCATGAGATTCCGGTCCAGTTGCATGGAGAGCTATCTTGGGTGGCAGAAGCATTGGCAATGGGGAGTAAGGACCATGAACGGAGAGCCTCTTTTTGAGAGAGACTGGCTTTCCATTTGAGAAGAGCTTTTGCTTCCTCAGATGTTGATGATGCCGCTTCATTGGAAGAAGCTGTTAGGAGTATGAAGAGGAGAGAAAGAAGAGATTTCTTTGGGGACATGTTCGAACCTTGGATGGTAGTGCTGTGGGTTTATTTTAGGCCAGTATGCCTTCACTTTATAGTGGCAATGAACCTGCCCAATCTGTGTTTTCGGTGCACCTTATCTCGGCGTTTCGAGTCAAGCGTTTTGTGTCGTATGCAATCCACGTCGTTCATCATGTGAGCCTTCCAATTTTGACGAGTGAGGATCCTATATTCCTATGTGCAGGAAACTTTGTGCCGTCGCTGCTCATTAGTCCATCTCATTGTCTATGGCACAGCTTAGTGGGTGTTACCCTAACCGTGTGGGGCCACGTTGATGTATGTTTGTATATCCACGCCGTCCATCTGTTTTACTCTATTATTAGTATATGATTCCAAACTTCAATAAGATTCAAATTTCAGGTAAGCCATACTGCTATAAACAGTGATGAATGATCATTAAAAACATTTCATGGCCATAAAAGTTTTGAATCAAGATGAAATTTATATTTTCCCTTCATCCAGACCCTTTTGACATTATCCACGGGTTGGATGGAAAATAAACATTACGAAAACCTTACTTTGAACCCCTTTGGAATTTTTAATGGTGAGGCACTCAATCAGAATTGTTTACTGTGTTATGGTCCACATGTGATTTGGATCTGCTTAATTTTTGGAACCCGTACGTCCTAAAATGATCTGTAGAAACGGATGGACGGCATGGATATACAATAGATCATCAAGGTGGGCCCCACGGTAGGTATAACACCCACTATGCTGTTACCCTGGTAACTGCCAAGTCGCGCCTCCAGCTGACAAAACACCCGGATTTTGAGAGCGGATTAGGTGCGACCCCGGCCGCGCCGGCCTCACCTAAGAAGGTGCGGTCCTTAGCGTGGGTTTACCGTGGAGCCCACCTTGATAAATTTATTATCTATCCATGCCTTCCATCCATTTTTCCAGAACATTTTGTGGAATTAACCAAATAATGAAGCAGATCCAATAATCAGGTGGACCATACCTAAGAAACAGTGGCGAGTGACCATCCTACCATTAAAAACTTCTTAGGGCGTACCTTTATGCTTTCATAGTGTTTATTTACCATCCAACCAGTTGATAAGGACACATAAGCCTGGATGAAGGGAGAAAACAAATAGCAGCTTGATCCAAAACTTGTGGCCCATTAATGGTCAATCACCACTGTTTCTTATAGTATGGTCTATCTGATAATTGGATCTTCTTCATCTTTGGTACAATGCCATAAAATGATATGGAAAAACAGATGGACGTCATGGATATGTAATACATACATCAAGGTGGGGCCCACGGTAAAGGCCGCACTGTCTTAGGTGAGGCCCAGGTCTCACCTAATCCGCTCTCACGGAATTTCTCTCCCTGCAAATTGCATGGCAGAATTTTTCTGGCCTCGTCATGATTTATCTATTAGATCTGCACTGTCCATCATTTTTTCGGAGCATATGTTGGAATTGTCCCAAAAATGAGGCACATCCAAATCTCAAGTGGACCACACCGCAAAAAGAGTTGAGAAATGAACGGCTACTTTTGAAACCTTCCTAGGGGCCAACCGTGAGGATTATTTGTGATGTAACCTCTCCATATGGTCACATAGAGCTGGATGAAGGGAAAACACAATTATCAGCTTGATCATAGCCTTCGAAGGCCTCAATAAGTTTTCAACTATAGTCATTCAATTCCCACTCTTTATTGTATTATGGCCTATTTGAGACTTATGTATGCCTCGTTTTTTGTTTCAAGCTCCATATGTTAACACTTAGGATTTTCTTCTCTCTCCACAGAATGTGACGCACCAAACGGAAACCAACCGATTTTCTTGATGCGTGAAATTTACGCATGCCATGATGTAATTCTTACATCCACACATCCATTATTTTTTTTAGAACGTTCTAACATATGAACAAAAAAATAAGGTAGATCCAGAGCTCAAGTGTACCATAGGAAACAGTAGGAATTGGACGCTTATTTTTGAGAACTGCTTAGATGGCATAGCATAGATGAGGTGTGAGATCGATCATCGTCTCTCCCATAAATAATTGATCCGAATCCACAAATCTACTGAGACTCCTCAATTAATCTTCCTTGAATTCACAAAGGAATACTCAAATCCACGAGTAAAACCAAGTATAAACTCAAAATAACTAAATATTAATAAAAAAAAATCGGATCCTTTTGACAATGAATTAAATAAGTATTTATAGAAATGACTAACCCTAGAAAATCATAAAATACGTTATAAGAAGAATCCTAAATAAGATAGGAAAGAATAACAAAAATCGAAAAGAAATTAGAAAATCTGTGAAATTTTACGCAAAGCTGTAGAACCAGATGACATGTCGTAGGGGGGTCAGCGATCGATCACTATTGAGCTGCGACTGTTCGCTGGCCCTTGGAGATCGGTCACCTAGTTCCCGAAATAGTCTAGCGAGTTGGGTTGTTCTCTAGGAGAAATTCGACCGGTCGACCAAGGGTACGATTGGCATAAGGACTGTCGATTGGAAAATTTTCCGATGGTTTGGCTATTCTTCTCAGGGTCCATCTCCTTCAAGAATGTCGTTGATCCTCATCCTTTACTAGAGAGTTCTTCCCCTACATCAGTCTCCTCCGCTTGAAAGAACTCGTCCTCGAGTTTTGCTTCAGGATAGGGAAGCGATCCGCTTTCGACTTCTTCCACAGTCTTGGCTTGTGATTCGTGCTTAGATTCTCCATCCGACTTGGTTGGTGATACTATCCTCGGCCATTCCTTGGCATAATGCAATAAAGTTTTCCGCCTCCATCTTGAAGTGAACAAGGAAAATGGCAAATGGATCTACCATATCATCTTGCTGCTTGTGATTCGTGCTTTAATGAAAAACTAAACCCTATATAATGTCAAGCATCTTCAAACAAAAGATGGGAAAATGCGTCAATTAATGAACATATTTAAGACATTTCGGATGTTCGTTAACAAACTGGTTGTTTCAAATTTAATATTTAATTTATAGGCTTCATCAGCAACAATTACCAAAACTTTTCAAACTTCAAATTTAGACTTCAAATTCAGATTTTAGATTTACACTTTAGACTTCAGATTTTCCTGTTTCTTAAATCTGAAGTCTAAAGCCTGAGTTTGAATCTTAAACTAAAGTTT
Source organism: Liriodendron chinense (assembly GCA_003013855.2). Classification (NCBI taxonomy): domain Eukaryota; kingdom Viridiplantae; phylum Streptophyta; class Magnoliopsida; order Magnoliales; family Magnoliaceae; genus Liriodendron; species Liriodendron chinense. The sequence goes on along the minus strand of PVNU02000446.1, from coordinate 143,067 downwards.
AAATCTAAAGTCAGAAATTAAGTATAGAATATAAAACAATTTGCTTGTTAACTAACATCCGAAATGTCCAAAACATGTTAATTTGATACATTTTGCCATCTCCAAAGTCGTGGTTAAATCCCTATCATTAAAATTTTCTTGGGTTCCATTGGAATGTTTATTTTCCATCCAACCGGTTAATAAGGTCATAAAGACCTAGATGAAGATACCACACAAATATCATCTTAATCTAAAGCTTTTGTGGCTCAAATGAATTTTTTAATGGTCATTTACCAATGTTTCCTGTGTTGGTGCACTTTTCTATGGCATACTAGTGCACCTTGTTTGTCAATTACTTAGGTCAGTGGGTCTAGTGTCGGTTGAGCTTAATGAAGACGAAGAACGAAGACTCAAGACGGACCGGCTGCATCAAGGAAGAAGAAACAGGTAAAAGTGATGCCTTGGTGTGCCCTGCCTTGACCAAAACCTAACCCATAACCTCTTAGATGACTTGCACCAACTAGGTATACCCTTAGTCATCATTATTAGTCTTAGAACTCCATGAAAAACATGATAAGATAGACTAATTTAAGAGGTGGAAGCTGCTGCAATAAAAAGGCTCAAACAGCAGTTTCCGATAGGTGTTCCGATAGGACTCCGATCAATCGGACAGTGGCTCCGATAGGACTCCGATCGATCGGACAGAAATTCCGATCAATCGGAAATTGTCCCAGAAAAATTGAAAACTCACTGGACATATTTCCGATCAATCGGACAGTCTTCCGATCCATCGGAAGGGGCCGTCCGATCAATCGGACAGTGTTCCGATCAATCGGAATATCTTCCAGAGACTTCACTGGATAGATTTCCGATCAATCGGACTTGTCTCCGATCAATCGGACAGGTCTCCGATCCATCGGACCTTCTTCCGATCAATCGGAGATGCACGAATCTGCCCGTTTTTTGACCGTTGAAAGAAAATCTATTTAAAAGGGGGATTCGTTTTTTGAGCCAAGAGAGGGAATTTTGAGGAGATAGAAGCCACCATTGCTAGAGATCATTAGAGGCTCTATCCCAAACCTAAAGCAAGTCATTCTCCTTGTGTTTTCATCACAAGTTTGGGCCATTCAATGGCATCTTGAGAATGGACTTGTTCCCTCTTGATTCCTAGGGTTTAGACACCTTGATGATAGTTAAATCCTTTGTCTAAACACTACCTAGGAGTCCATTTAGGTGCATTCCTCTAGGAAACCCATTTCCTTACCATTTGTAGAGGTTTCACCATTCCCTAGCACCTTGGGCATCTCCAATGGAGCATCACATGCAAGGTAGCTGATCTTGGAGCTGAAGCCTTGGCAAAGCGGCGACGTCAAAGATCGGGGGAGCACAAGGGGAGCTGATTCAAGCACGGGAGAGCGAGAAGAAGCAACCCGAAGCGGCGCTGAACAAGGGGCTCAATCCGACAAGTAGGTTGTCTTGCTAAGAGTCCATCCACTCAATTCCCTGTGGGAGTTGAGTGTAGAGTTTGTTTGACAAACTCGCCCCGGGGTCGTCAGTCGATCATTGGCCTATTAGTTGGGCCTAAAATCTAGGGACGTCAGCCGTTCCTTGGCACGTTAGTCGGGCCTAAAACAAAGTCTCCAAGGGGGAGCCACCAACACGGGTGCAAACGTGTAGGTTGGGAGGAACCTGTAAACTCCCCGGTTGGGTGGATCCGAGTTAAAACACCTTGGTTGGGAGGAACCAGATTTAAACTCCCCAGTGAATGCCGGTGTGCTCAAAGGGGTTGAGTACTTGAACCGGGAGTGGAGTAGACTAGTAGTCGAACCACTATACATCCTTGTGTTTGTGATTGATCTTGAGCACATTTCTCTTTAATGCATTGAGTTTAATTTGTTAATTATGAATGCTTAGTTAGGAATGTATGCTAGGCACTTGATAGGCACATCCACACTCACAAGATGTACTTTCACTCCTCATGTTGACTTGAGCATTTCTTGATCCATCCTCTCTAGTCCACATGAGTTGATTAGACTAGGTTGTTAATTGCTTTATCTTTTGCTAGTCTTTTAATTGGACCCACTTAGGCTTGGAAGCCAAAGTGTTAATCGCTTACATATTTTAATTTGCTGATTTGTTAAAGTAGGCGAAAAGATTTTTTTTTTAAAAAAAGGTCCTATTCACCCCCCTCCTATAGGTTCAGCCATAATTCTAGTTGCTCCTCAAGCTTCCGCACGCGTATGCGTAGGGTGTCGTGTTAGGCTACCCGACGCAATTTCAATTGGTATCAGAGCGGGTTGCTCTTCAAGGACGTAACCGTCTAGAGTAAGATCCGATACCGGAGCACTAGCATCATGTCTAACCGAGATGGGAGTGCCACCAACCGTCCACCTTTCTTTGACGGGTCCAACTATGCTTATTGGAAAGCGAGAATGAGAATTTTTCTCCAATCCATGGACCGTCCGGTGTGGCTTAGCACACAAACTGGATATACCTTGCCCACCGAGCAAGTGGAGGTTGATGGGAAATACATGGTCATTCCCAAAGATGATTCCAAATGGGATGACATAGAGAGAGCTCAATACATGGCAAATGCCAAAGCTCTCAATGCGATTTGCTGTGCGGTTTCCCCGGATGAATTTCAGCGCATTCTCACATGCGCAACTGCAAAAGAAGCGTGGGATATACTTGAGGTTACCCACGAGGGAACTAGCACAGTAAGACGCTCGAAGCTTCAGCTCTTAACCACCAAATTTGAAAATATTAGGATGGAAGAGACTGAAACTTTCATGGAGTTTTATACTAAATTGTCAGATATTTGTAACTCCATGTTTGTCTTGGGGGATCGGGTTCCGGAAGGAAGGATTTGTAGAAAAATACTTAGGTCCCTCCCGGGAAGATTTGACTCCAAGATAGTTGCCTTAGAGGAGTGTAGAGACATAGATAACATGAAAGTAGAAGAACTCATAGGTTCCCTACAAACTCATGAACTACACTTTAAGGCCCCCTCTAGGAAGAAAAACATCGCCCTAAAATCCTCTCACAAACATAAGAAAATTAAAAGTGAGTCGGAGGAAGATAGTGATGATGAGGATGATGAGGAAGAAAAATTAAACAAAAAATTCAAGAGATTCCTCAAATTTGATAGAGGGAATAGCCGTGACAAGAAGGACAAGAAGGGTGATAAACATAAAGGGAAATCATCCAAACCTTCATCCGTCCGATGTTACGGTTGCGGTCAACGTGGCCATATTGCCCCGGACTGTCCGGAAACGCCTAAACCGAAAGGTAAAAAGGCGATGGCTGCCACGTGGGATAATACGGAGGAGTCGGACTCCAAATCCGATGATTCTACTAGTGATGGGAGCCAACATAATGATCTAGCTCTCTCGGCTTCCACCACTACCCCTCTTCCCGCTTATCTAAGAGGGGATCCCAACCGCTATCCCTTCTAGGAATAGAAGGAGTTCCCAACCCCTCACCTCATGCTACATTTTATGAGGGTGTTGACGAAATTAGTTACCCTTAGGTTTATCAAACTAAACATAGTTAGTGAGGGTAGCTAGAAATGCTTATATAGGTAAATCTGAGGATTTCAGCCTCATTTCTGTGTGTATGGGCAAATCAGAGGATTCAAGCCTCATGAGTCCAAATTTTGATAATTTAGCCTTGCTTTTAATTGATATATTTACTTGCTAGATTATCACCATGCTTAGATTAGCTAATCATCTTGAGTTTTATGCTTCATTGTATGCTAATCTTTGCTTAGTATTGGTCTTGATATACCAATAGGGGAGGTTGGTTGATTGGGCTATAAGCCCTTGAGCTTTAATGCTTAGTGTATATCATAGATGACCAATTAAGCATGATTAACTATGCTTAGATAGTTACGTTTTCTTGTTAATCATGTTCTTTAGCATGCTCCATGATTTTATGTTCATGCACCCTATACTCTCTCTAGTTAGCATGTGCTTATAGTTATAGCTGCGACATACTATCTTCTCTTACCTTAACCTTAATTGATATATCATTAAGGGGGAGAGAATAGTTTGTCAATTGCTAACAAAAAGGGGGAGAAAGATCAAGTCCCACCAAAACTAGTTTGCTATGTTTTGTGATGCAGGGATTGACAGGTTATGGGGGAGCAAACTGAAGAGGAGCTGCTTAGATTAGGCATGTCAAGAGTCCTGTATTTCATTTTATATCAATGTAATCTCTTGTACATGTATTTGTTTTGGTAGGTTAGGTTTTTTGTAAGTAATTGACAAAGGGGGAGATTGTTAGTGCACTTTTCTATGGCATACTAGTGCACCTTGTTTGTCAATTACTTAGGTCAGTGGGTCTAGTGTCGGTTGAGCTTAATGAAGACGAAGAACGAAGACTCAAGACGGACCGGCTGCATCAAGGAAGAAGAAACAGGTAAAAGTGATGCCTTGGTGTGCCCTGCCTTGACCAAAACCTAACCCATAACCTCTTAGATGACTTGCACCAACTAGGTATACCCTTAGTCATCATTATTAGTCTTAGAACTCCATGAAAAACATGATAAGATAGACTAATTTAAGAGGTAGAAGCTGCTGCAATAAAAAGGCTCAAACAGCAGTTTCCGATAGGTGTTCCGATAGGACTCCGATCAATCGGACAGTGGCTCCGATAGGACTCCGATCGATCGGACAGAAATTCCGATCAATCGGAAATTGTCCCAGAAAAATTGAAAACTCACTGGACATATTTCCGATCAATCGGACAGTCTTCCGATCCATCGGAAGGGGCCGTCCGATCAATCGGACAGTGTTCCGATCAATCGGAATATCTTCCAGAGACTTCACTGGATAGATTTCCGATCAATCGGACTTGTCTCCGATCAATCGGACAGGTCTCCGATCCATCGGACCTTCTTCCGATCAATCGGAGATGCACGAATCTGCCCGTTTTTTGACCGTTGGAAGAAAATCTATTTAAAAGGGGGATTCGTTTTTTGAGCCAAGAGAGGGAATTTTGAGGAGATAGAAGCCACCATTGCTAGAGATCATTAGAGGCTCTATCCCAAACCTAAAGCAAGTCATTCTCCTTGTGTTTTCATCACAAGTTTGGGCCATTCAATGGCATCTTGAGAATGGACTTGTTCCCTCTTGATTCCTAGGGTTTAGACACCTTGATGATAGTTAAATCCTTTGTCTAAACACTACCTAGGAGTCCATTTAGGTGCATTCCTCTAGGAAACCCATTTCCTTACCATTTGTAGAGGTTTCACCATTCCCTAGCACCTTGGGCATCTCCAATGGAGCATCACATGCAAGGTAGCTGATCTTGGAGCTGAAGCCTTGGCAAAGCGGCGACGTCAAAGATCGGGGGAGCACAAGGGGAGCTGATTCAAGCACGGGAGAGCGAGAAGAAGCAACCCGAAGCGGCGCTGAACAAGGGGCTCAATCCGACAAGTAGGTTGTCTTGCTAAGAGTCCATCCACTCAATTCCCTGTGGGAGTTGAGTGTAGAGTTTGTTTGACAAACTCGCCCCGGGGTCGTCAGTCGATCATTGGCCTATTAGTTGGGCCTAAAATCTAGGGACGTCAGCCGTTCCTTGGCACGTTAGTCGGGCCTAAAACAAAGTCTCCAAGGGGGAGCCACCAACACGGGTGCAAACGTGTAGGTTGGGAGGAACCTGTAAACTCCCCGGTTGGGTGGATCCGAGTTAAAACACCTTGGTTGGGAGGAACCAGATTTAAACTCCCCAGTGAATGCCGGTGTGCTCAAAGGGGTTGAGTACTTGAACCGGGAGTGGAGTAGACTAGTAGTCGAACCACTATACATCCTTGTGTTTGTGATTGATCTTGAGCACATTTCTCTTTAATGCATTGAGTTTAATTTGTTAATTATGAATGCTTAGTTAGGAATGTATGCTAGGCACTTGATAGGCACATCCACACTCACAAGATGTACTTTCACTCCTCATGTTGACTTGAGCATTTCTTGATCCATCCTCTCTAGTCCACATGAGTTGATTAGACTAGGTTGTTAATTGCTTTATCTTTTGCTAGTCTTTTAATTGGACCCACTTAGGCTTGGAAGCCAAAGTGTTAATCGCTTACATATTTTAATTTGCTGATTTGTTAAAGTAGGCGAAAAGATTTTTTTTTAAAAAAAGGTCCTATTCACCCCCCTCCTATAGGTTCAGCCATAATTCTAGTTGCTCCTCAAGCTTCCGCACGCGTATGCGTAGGGTGTCGTGTTAGGCTACCCGACGCAATTTCATCCTGTGCTATGGTCCATATGAGATTTGGATATGCTTCATTTTTTGGATTATGCCCAAGAATGATCCACTGTTTCTATGTTATGGCCCACCTAATAGTTGGATTTGCTTCATTTTTAAGATAATGCCCTAAAATGATATGACAAAACTGATGGATAGAGTGGATATAGAATACATACATCAAGGTGGCCCCACGGTAAGGGCTGCACCATCTTGGGTGAAAGGGATTGAGCATTTACCTCTGTTTTGTATTGACGTCACCAAGTTCAATGGGCCCCACCATGATGAATGTGTTATATCCAAACCATCGATCCATTTGGTGAGGATGTTTTAAGGCTTGAGCAAAAAAATTGAGACAGACCCAAAGCTCACCACACTTCAGAAGACAGTGGGGACTGAACATCTATCATTGAAACCTTCTTGGGGTTAGAGAAGTTTTAGATACATCTGATATTTAGTTTTTCCCTTCATCTTGGTCCGTATGACCTTATGAAGAGTTTGGAGGGCAAATAAACATCATGGTGAGCCCTATGAATGCGTCAATAGTGGAAATCATTTTCTCCGCTGCCTTTTATTGCTTGGTCCACTTGAGTTTTTGATATGACTCTTTTTTGAGCTTATGCATTATACTTATTTTGCTAAATAGATTAACGGTGTGGATATAACACACATCATGATGGGTCCCACAGAACTTGGTGACGTAGGAGGTGGGGGGCGTGTGGCACACCACTCGGTCTGCTTCCCTTGGAGATCTGGATGCAAACTTCTTGCGGAAGCCTTTTGCAAGAAGTTCTTGTGCCATGGATGTTAGGTGTTTCCTACCATGATGTTTGTGCCATGGATGTTTGTGCAAAATCCACTCTGTCCATCCATTTTTCGAGATCATTTTAGGACATGAGACCATAAATCAGCTGGATCGGTTACTAAAGCGGCCACACAAGAGGGAAACCTTGGGAATTGGGCACCTACCATTCAAAAGTTCTTGGGGCCACCAAAGGGTCTAATCAAGTTGATATTTGTGTTTTCCCTTCATTCAAGTCTATGCGACCATGTGAAGAGGTTAGATGTCAAATAAACTTCACAGTGAACCCTGGGAAGGTTTTAATAGTAGTTGTTCAATTCCCCTTACTTTTTTGTGGTGTGGTCCACTTGAGCTTTGGATGTGCCTCCTTTTTTAGGCTCATGCTCTAGAATCATATGCAAAAGTTCATGGATGGAATGGATCTAACACAAATAATGGTAGGCCCAAAGAAGCTCCGCACATTAAAATTGAGTTATATATTAAGTAGAGTAGAAAAATTTTGCTGTACAGGGACAGTTTTGGATTTTTGAAAAGAGTAGATCGGTGGAGCACATTCTGTATTCACCATTAAGGTTATACTCCTTCGTCCAAAAAATTCAGGGCAAAATCCCGAACCTTGGATGGTAGTGCAGTGGGTTTGGTTTAGGCCAGTATGTCTTCACTTTATGGTGGCAACGAACCTGCCCAATCTGCGTTTTCGGTGCACCTTATCTTTGCGTTTCGAGTCAAGCGTTTTGTGTCGTATGCAATCCACGTCGTTCATCATGTGAGCCTTCCAATTTTGACGAGTGAGGATCCTATATTCCTATGTGCAGGAAACTTTGTGCCGTCGCTGCTCATTAGTCCATGTCATTGTGTATGGCACAGCTTAGTGGGTGTTACCCTATCCGTGTGGGGCCACGTTGATGTATGTTTTGTATATCCACGCCGTTCATCTGTTTTACTCTATTATTAGTATATGATTCCAAACTTCAATAAGATTCAAATCTCAGGTAAGCCATACTGCTATAAACAGTGATGAATGATCATTAAAAACATTTCATGGCCATAAAAGTTTTGAATCAAGATGAAATTTATATTTTCCCTTCATCCAGACCCTTTTGACATTATCCACCGGTTGGATGGAAAATAAACATTACAAGACCTTACAATGAGCCCCTTTGGAATTTTTAATGGTGAGGCACTCAATCACAATTGTTTACTGTGTTATGGTCCACCTTTTTAGAACCCTGAACGTCCTAAAATGATCTCTAGAAACGGATGGACGGCATGGATATACAATACATCATCGAGGTGGGCCCCTCGGTAGGGGTAACACCCACTATGTTGTTACCCTGGTAACTGCCAAGTCGCGCCCCCAGCTGACAAAACACCGGAAGCGGATCGCGTACTGAGTAACGTGCGGAGTAAACTCTGTGGTGCTCACAGTGATTTACGTATTATATCCGCTCGGTCCATCCATATTAACGGAAAATTTTAGGTATGGTGCCAAAAACTGAAGTATATCAAAATCTAAAGTGGACCACACCAAAAGAAAAGTGTGAACTGAATGTCTACCATTGAAAAATTCTTGGAGGACACAGATGTTTTGGATCAAGCTGATATTTGTGTTTTCCCTTCATCCATATCCATGTGATCTTATGAACAGGTTGGATGACAAATAAACACCATTGTAGAGCTTGGGAAGGTTTCACCGGTGGAAATCATTATTCCCACTGTTTCCCGTGGCATGGTCCACTTGAGATTTGGATATGCTTAAATTTTGGGCTCAACCACTGAAATGAGCTGGCAAAACAAATGGACGGAATAGATAAAGCACATACATTCTGGGTGGGCCCAACTTAGTTTACTACACATGATAAGAGCGTTACTCTGCACGCAATCCGATTTCCTAAACACCCGGATTTTGAGAGCGGATTAGGTGAGACCCTCGGCCGCACCGGCTTCACCTAAAGAGGTGCGGCCGTTACCGTGGGTTTACTGTGGGGCCCACCTTGATAAATTTATCATCTATCCATGCCTTCCATCCATTTTTCCAGATCATTTTATGGAATTATGCAAAAAATGAAGCAGATCCAATAATCAGGTGGACCATACCATAAGAAACAGTGGTGAGTGACCATCCTACCATTAAAATATTCTTAGGGCATAACTTAATGCTTTCGTAGTGTTTATTTACCATCCAACCTGTTGATAAGGTCACATAAGTCTGGATGAAGGGAGAAAACAAATAGCAGCTTGATCCAAAACTTTTGGGGCCCATTAATGGTTAATCACCACTGTTTCTTATAGTATGGTCTATCTTATAATTGGATCTTCTTCATCTTTGGTACAATGCCATAGAATGATACGGAAAAACAGATGGACGTCATGGATACCTAATACATACATCAAGGTGGGACCCACAGTAAGAGCCGTCTTATGTGAGGCCGGGGGTCTCACCTATTCCGCTCTCATGGATTTTCTCTTCCTGCAAATTGCGTGTTACACAACCTAACTTTTAATGCGCAGAATTTCTCTGCCCCATCATGATTTATCTGTTAGATCTTCACTGTCTATCAATTTTTTCAGATCATACGCTGGAATTGTCCCAAAGATGAGGCACATTCAAATCTCAAGTGGACCACACCACAAAATAATTGAGGAATGAACGGATACTTTTGAAACCTTCCTAGGGGCCAACTGTGAGGTTTATTTGCGATGTAACCTCTCCATATGGTCACACAGAGCTGGATGAAGGGAAAACACAATTATCAGCTTGATCAGTGCCTTCCAAGGCCCAAAGAAGTTTTCAACGATAGGCGTTCAATTTCCACTCTTTATTGTAGTATGGCCCATTTGGGAGTTGTGTATGCCTCGTTTTTTGTTTCATGCCCTAAAATGATATGGAGAAATGAATGGACAGTGCAGATCTAACACATACATCATGAAGGGTGCCACAGAAGTTCTACATGTTAACACTTAGGATTTTCTTCTCTCTCCACAGAATGTGACGCACCAAATGGAAACCAACCGATTTTCTTGAAGCGTGAAATTTAGGTACACCATGATGTAATTCGTACATCTACACGTCCTTCATTTTTCTAGATCACTCTAACGTATGAACAAGAAAACAAGGTAGATCTAGAGCTCAAGTGGACCACAGGAAGGAAACAGTAGGATTGACGCTTATTTTTGAAACCTGCTTAGATGGCACAGTATAGACGAGGTGGGAGATCGATCATCGTCTCTCCCATAGATGATTGATCCGAATCCATAAATTTACTAGGACTCTTCCACTAATCTTCCTTTAATTCACAAAGAAATACTCAAAGTCAAATCCACGAGTAAAACCAAGTATAAACTCAAAATAACTTAATATTAATAAAAAATGGGATCCTTTTGACAATGAATTAAATAAGTATTTATAGAAATAACTGACCCTAGAAAATCCTAAAATTCGTTATAAGTAGAATTCTAAATAAGATGGGAAGGAATAACAAAAATTGACAAAAAATTAGAAAATTTGTGAAATTTTATGCAAAGCCGCATAACCCAACGACATGTCATAGGGGGGTCAACGGCTGATCACTGTTGAGCTACGAACGTTCGCTAGCCCTTGGAGATCGGTCACCTAGTACCCGAAACAGTCTAGCGAGTTGGGCTGTTCTCCAGGAGAAATTCGACCGATCGACCAAGGGTACGATTGGTACAAGGACTGTCGATTGGAAATTTTTCTGATCGTTTGGCTATTCTTCTCACGGTCTATCTCCTTCAAGAATGTCATTGATCCTTATCCTTTACTAGAGAGTTCTTCCCCTACATCAGTCTCCCCCGCTTGAAAGAACTCGTCCTCGAGTTTTGCTTCAGGATAGGGAAGCGATTCGCTTTTGACTTCTTCCACGGTCTTGGCATGTGATACGTGCTTAGATTCTCCATCGGACTTAGTTGGTGATACGTGTCCGCGGCCATTCCTTGGCATAATGCAACAAACTTTTCTGCCTCCATCTTAACGTGAACAAGGAAAATGGCAAACGGATCTACCATATCATCTTGCTGCTTGTGATTCGTGCTTTAATGAAAAATTAAACCCTCTATAATGTCAAGCATATCTTCAAACAAAAGACTGGAAAATGTGTCAATCAATGAACATACTTAAGACATTTTGGATGTTTGTTAACAAATTGGTTGTTTCAAATTTAATATTTAATTTATAGGCTTCATCAGCAACAATTACCAAAACTTTTCAAATTTCAGATTTAGACTTCAAATTTAGATTTTAGATTTAAACTTTAGACTTCAGATTTGCCTGTTTGTTAAATCTGAAGTCTAAAGCGTGAGTTTGAAATCTGAAACTAAAGTCTGAATCTAAAGTTAGAAATTAAGTATTGAATCTAAAACAATTTGTTTTTTAACTAACATCTGAAATGTCCAAAACATGTTAATTTGACACATTTCCACATCTCCAAAGTCGTGATTAAATCCCTATCATTAAAATTTTCTTGGGTTCCGTTGGAATGTTTATTTTCCATCCAACCTGTTGACAAGGTCATAAAGGCCTAGATGAAGATACCACACAAATATCATCTTAATCTAAAACTTTTGTGGCTCACAAGAATTTTTTAATGGTCATTTAACAATGTTTCCTGTACTATGGTCCATATGAAATTTGGATATGCTTCATTTTTTGGGTTATGCCCAAGAATGATCCACTGTTTCTATGTTATGGCCCACCTAATAATTGGATTTGCTTCATTTTTAAGATAATGCCCTAAAACGATATGACAAAACGGATGGATAGAGTGGATATAGAATACATACATCAAGGTGGCCCCACGGTAAGGGCTGCACCATCTTGGGTGAAAGGGATTGAGCATTTACCTCTGTTTTGTATTGACGTCACCAAGTTCAGTGGGCCCCACCATGATGAATATGTTATATCCAAACCATCGATCCATTTGGTGAGGATGTTTTAAGGCTTGAGCAAAAAATTGAGACGGATCCAAAGCTCACCACACTTCAGAAAACAGTGGGGACTTAACATCTATCATTGAAACCTTCTTGGGGTTAAGAAGTTTTAGATACATATGATATTTAGTTTTTCCCTTCATCTAGGTCCGTATGACCTTATGAACAGTTTGGAGGGCAAATAAACATCATGGTGAGCCCTATGAATGTGTCAATAGTGGGAATCTCCGCTACTTTTTGTGGCGTGGTCCACTTGAGCTTTTGATATGACATTTTTTTGAGCTTATGCTTTATACTTATTTCGCTAAATAGATTAACAGTGTGGATATAACACACATCATGATGGGGCCCACAGAACTTGGTGACATCGGAGGTGGGGGGCACACCACTCGGTCTCCTTCCCTTAGAGATTTGGACGCAAATTTCTTGCGGAAGCCTTTACGCAAGAAGCTCTTGTGCCATGGATGTTAGGTGTTTCCTACCATGATGTTTGTGTGAAATCGATTTTGTCTATCCATTTTTCCAGATCATTTTAGGACATGAGACCAAAAATCAGCTGGATCCATAACTAAAGCGGCCACACAAGAGGGAAACCTTGGGAATTGGGCACCTACCATTCAAAAGTTCTTGGGGCCACCGAAGGCTCTAATTAAGCCGATATTTGTTTTTTCCCTTCATTCAAGTCTATGCGACCATGTGAAGAGGTTAGATGTCAAATAAACTTCATAGTGGACCCTAGGAAGGTTTTAACAGTAGTTGTTCAATTCCCCTTACTTTTTTATGGTGTGGTCCACTTGAGCTTTGGATGTGCCTCTTTTTTAGGCTCATGCTCTAGAATATGCAAGTTGATGGAGTATGGGTCTAACACAAATAATGGTAAGCCCAAAGAAGTTCCGAACGTTAAAATTGAGTTATATAAAGTAGAAAATTTCTATTGTACCGGGAGAATTTTGGATTTTTAAAAAGAGTCGGTCGGTGGTGCACATTGATTCACCATTAAACTAGAACTCCTTCCCCAAAAATTCAGGGCAAAATCCGTAAGCACTTTCCAAATTCAAACGTTAACAAACAATTCTTAAGGTGGAGTTCCACATTATGAGACTTCTTTCAGCGTTAACAAAGTCCCTAAATACGCACGTGTTTATTTTTTTTTTCTTAATTGGACGCAGATTGCCTGGGAAATCCTTTCACACGGACTTCCTGTGAGGGGAAGCTAGCTATGTGGGGCCCAACGTGATATTTGTGGAAAATTCATCATTCGATCCATTTTTTCAGATCATGCTAGCACATGGGCCCAAAAGTTATGCAAATCCAAAACTCAAGTGGGCCTCATAACAGAGGATTGAATGTCCACGGTTGAAACATTATGAGCCATAGAAGTTTTGGATCAGACAATTTTTTGTAATTTTAGTTCATCACAGTAGAAATGGCCTTATGAACGGTATGGATGGTATATAAACATCATGGTTGATCTTAAGGAGGCTTCAATGATAAGCATCTACCTACCCATATTTTCCGGTGCAGCCCACTTGGGTCTTGGATTTGCATCATTTTTTTTTGCCAATCCTAACATCATTTGGCAGAACCGATGGTCACTGCGGAAATCCGCGTCCATTTTAATTTTTCAGATGACCTCATCTGACGCCATAAACGGTGACAGCCTTCATCACACACAATACGCACTCTTTACATTTACCGGGCCGGCTGCATCAATTGTCAAAGCTGCCTGGCCAAAAGTCCGCCGTACATGTATCTGGCGTGTTAGAATAATGAAGCTCAACGTCTACGATCAGAATGCATGCTTCTCTCACTTGATGAGCGGTCGCTAGGGGAGGGAAGACTGACGAACGTGTTTGATACTGCACACAGATGCGCTGGCTTGATATGCTTGTTGCCTTCTCAAGGCTATTGAAATCTGGACGAAAGTACTGCTTTCGTTGCTGCCGTCTGAACGGAATCGGATTCGGTAGCGACCCCTCGGGACCTCAGTAATGGTCAGTGCTCTGTGGGTCCCACCATGATGTATGTCTTTCATCTACTCCGTCCACCCATTTTGCCAGATCATTTTATGGCATGCGCATAAAAAATTGAGGCAGATCTAAATCTCAGGTGGACCACACTTAAGGAAACAATGGTAATTGAATGGACACCATTAAAATCTCCCTAAGACCTACTAAGGAAACAATGGTGATTGAATGGACACCATTAAAATCTCCCTGAGGCCCACTATAATGTTTATATGCCATCTAACATGTTTATTAGGTCGCCAAGAACCTTTCTAGAGAAAGGTGGAACATACCACCTATAACTTTGTTGACGTGCTTATGAAAATAGATGTACAGTCATTTGGGTGCATATGATCTACAACACCTGTTTTGCGTGAGGTCCTAAAACACCCACATCTGTGGGGCCCTTTCTATATATGAATGTGAAGTCCACTCCGGCTATCAGACTCAATCCTTGATGTCAGGCTCTAAGGACGAACGTCAGCTAGATCAACAGCTCATGGGCCACAACTCATGAAAAAGTGGGCCAACCAAAGGTGTGGGTGGGGCAACTGTGGTGTGTATATTTTATTAAACCCATTGATCAGATGCAACTGATCAGCATGATGAAGGGGAGTTTTAAAAAAATAAAATGGTATGATACAACTCAGTAGGCGCATTGTGTGAACTTAGGCAGTTCTGGCCGGGAGAAATTTTATGTCGTTCTCATTGGTGTGAACTATATGAGTTGTTAATCAGGCTTAGTTTTTCGTATTAGTCCATGCCACCGGCGGTCATCTCAAATGAGGTCAGCTGATTTAGCTTTGGTGCCTCGCTTTTCTCTCCCTGCTGCTAGTATAGAGCATACCAACGGACGGGAGTGGGTTAGGTGTTGCCCCAGGAACAGCTTAGTTGGTGTTACCCCTACCGTGTGGCCCACATGGATAGTATTTTGTATATCCACGGTGTCCATCCATTTCTCTAGCTCATTTTACTATGGTCTTCCAAAACTTATGCAAATCCAAATCTCAAGTGGACCATACAGCTGGAAATGGTGTTGATTGAGTGCCCGCCATTAAAAATTCCAAAGAGCCCGCCATAAGGTTTTGGTTACCATTGTGGAAAAAGTGGGAATTGGACGCCTACCATTGAAAACTTCTTGGGGCCACAGAAGGATACGGTCAAGCTGATATTTTTCCCCTTCATCCAGGTCTGTGTGACCTTATGAATAGGTTAGATGGTAAATGAACCTCACAATTGGGCCAAGGAAGGCTTCAACGGTATCACACTATTTGCTGTGGTGTGGTCCACTTGGGCTTTGGATGTACCTTATTTTCGGGCTTATGCTCTAGATTGTTTTGAAAATGTCAATGGATGGTGTGGATCTGATATTAAGTTATCGCGTGACTCAGATAAGTTTTACACATTAAAAGTTGTACTGTGTAGTACCCCTCGGGGGATAAAAAATGGGTGTGTTTTGTGAGCAGGTGTTATAGGTAACAAGGTGGACTTATGAGAAGACTCTAAAGAATTTCTCTATGCCTTCACTAAAGACGTAGGCACCCGTAAATCTATTGTCGACTTTTTTACCAGGGAATTACTTTGCCAATGTGGACCAATCTTCAATTTGACAGGCTTATTATTGATCAGTTTGATTCAAAATCATTTCAAATTAGGAGATCGTAACTCTTTCATCGCTAGATTAATTTCCATTTAGGTTTTCTCCTTAGTATCATAGGCCAGCATCAATTTTCTAAAACTTGGAACGGAAACTCATCTATTTTTTCTGAATGTCTATTAAAAAACAGTGCCACTTGCAATCTGAGTCTAACTTAGTCAATCCATGATGTAACCGTGATAATGAAAGGGGGCACTCCAGTGGTACCGATACCACTGTAAGCTAAGGTGATTCCAGGAAGATGTGGGGACTGATGATGCTCAAATCCATCCTTACTATGAGTCAGTGCATGTTCTCTGCAGGCCCGTAAAATCATTCTCATCATCAGTAAATCAGGTGGGCCACACCAAAGGGAACAAGTTGGGGAGAATCTCCAATTTTGATTTGCCTGGAGGGCCCACAATGTCGTATATAAAAAATCCAGTCCATTCAGACCATCGATGTGGTCTAAAAGCCAGCCTTGAAATCAGGCTGTTTCAAAATTCCAGTGGGTCCTTCTGTCCCCTCTCACATGGTTCCCTATGTTGTGGCCTGGTGAGCATTGAATCAGAGTCTATTTTTTGGCAGCTAAAGATTACACAAGGTTATGCATCTGATGGACGGGTTGGACGCCCTTCAGACAGCACATGGCTCCCTATCTACCTCCACCCCAAGCTTAGCGTGGTACCAGTGCCACTGGAGCACGTCCAATAATTAAAATAATTATAGTACTTAAAAGGGATTACCCAATGCTCTCCGAGCATCTGACTGTGTATGTATTTCAGTAAAAGGAGGATTTTTAATGCTGAATACAAAAGCATCTCTCTTAGAATGCACATGTGCTAACTATTCCAGTGTCATCCAAACTGTTCATAAGATTATTTCAATTCTCATTGTTTTACGTGGTGCGGACCACTTGAGTTTTGGATTTACATTACTTTTTGTGTCTTATTATGAACTTGCAAAACTGATGGACGGAGCAGATTTATCATAGGAGCTCTACAATATGGCTTCTGCCTACAGGACGCCAGCAAGAAAAAAAACCAGTAGCCAGGTAGAAGCGGGCAGACCAGAAACCAAACAAAGGGTGCATTTTGTCCCCTTCTTACTGAATGTCCATCCGATATGGGGCGCAATAGATCAATGGTTCGGATCATTGAACTGTTTCTCCCATGTCTGCAACTTCACCTGGATAATGTTGTCGTATCCTGGGCTCATGGATTCATAATTGCTGGAGAGACCAGAACAAATTTCTATAGCTGCTGGATTTTTTCACAATAACGGGGGATTTTGAATGAGAGATTGGATGGCTTGGATGGGATTGACATCAGGGACATAGGTGGGAATGTTGGTCCTTTAGATAGGGTTGTGGATGGTGGGGATGGCTTAATCGCTCATTTGGATGGCATGGATGAGAGTTAGATGGGCCTCATTAGTTTAGACAGTATGGATGGGGTAGATGGGAGCTTGGGTCCTTTGATTAGCACGAATGAGAGTATTTTTTATGGCTTGGATGAGAGATTGATGGACCTTGTCCGCAAGGATGAGACTGCGGCCCCCTTGATTGGCGTGGATGAGGGCATCTTACACAATTTAGACGGTTTAGATGACCGTAAGTGGGGCCCGGATGATAGTCTATGCGGGGCCAAAGAACTTGTTTGATGATACGATCGGATTAGACGGTGATGGACCTTGACATGCACTTTTATGAGAGTCCGATTGATGGTACGCTCAACACATTCTGAGGTTTCGAGGAGACGGACAACCGAGATGGCGTGCAGTCCACTTTTGAGATCGGCGAGTCTTCACGGGCTATTGTAGAGAAATTGAATGCAGTGACCGGTCAGGATGGCCCCTCCGCAATGTTTGATCGTAGATGATGATATTCTCATAATTGATAGCGTCAAGACTGTAATACGGGAGGAGGTGGGTACTGGGCTTATTTGGACATGGAGAAACTAGGGACAACCATCCCATGGTTATGAGGTTTATCTGCCTAGTAAAAGTTGCTCCCATGAGGAGGTCTCCGTTTAAAAAAATCATGATGGGACTCTCTGCCGCGTTTGCATGGTAGCACAACCAATGTGCTCAATGGTGAAGGTATCCCCTTCTCTAGAGAAAAGGGTAAACTTAGTGAACTTGAACCCTTTAGGAAATTCAAATTATTGATCTACTCAATCATGTAAAGTTTCATGTTGGTCAACTGGGGGAATCGCCGGCCGTTCCCTGTACTCCTGGGCCTAACATTGTCTCCACCCAAGTGGGCATTGCGGTTGTGCATGGTATTATCTTTGTGTCGCTTGATTGACAACTGTTGGAGGAGGTGGGATTTTTTGGGAATAGGGACGTGGGTAGCGGAAGGAGAAGCTGAACAAACACCATAGCAGAATATGAGATCAAACGAGAAACACAATGCAATCACGCCACATAAGCATTCAACCACAAGAGACAATCTGATTTTTCGTGGAAAAACTCCTCAACAGGTAAAAAACTACTGCACAAAGCGATCTACTATGATTAACAGAAGATTACAGAGATTGATAGCCCACAAGCAAGGAAAACCGAGAAGACCCAAGCTCTCTCCCTCTGAAAACACTCTCCCCTCTTCCTAATGTAATTAGGAAACCTTGGACACTTTAGAATATCTCCTAATCCTGGATTTATGCCATATATATAGCAAGTAACCCCGAATTAGAAATGTCTTGCACAAATCCACGAAATAGCGCAAGAGAAACTTTGCTGCGCAAGTCACGTGTAACTGGCCGACCGGTCGGACTGACCAAAAAAACCGTCGGGGGGGGGGGGGGGGATCCTAAATCAACACACTACCTCAACACTGGCCGACCGGTCATGATCGGTCGATGACAGTCCAGGAATGTCAGTTTGAAGGCTCTTCTAACAAACTCCACCGAGGCTTCAAACGTCATTTCAGAGCATCCTCGCTTTCTTCGTCATCTCATTTTCATCATAGCTCCACCACTTCTCGTGCCACCATCAACCCTAAACTTAAACTTTCACGCCCTTTTCCGTTCTTCTCATGTGGCTCTTTGGCACTTGCCACATACGAGCAACCGTGGATCTTGTTACCGATCCCGTAGCTCCATCATGAATTGTGCTCCCGATCAACCTTGTAAAGATGACCACATCTCCATGCCTTCATACATACGAGTGCCTCCTTTAACACTTCACAATAACGATTGCAGCCAATGAACACGCATCCTTTCGCCTCAACTGCACCAAGAGAAATCGCATTCATCTTCATCTTGGGGACATGCTTCATATCTTTCAGGACTCATTCGATCTCATCGAACATCTTGATGCGCACCGTACCAATACTCATTACCTTATGAGCGAAGTCATCGCACATAAACATCGATTCTCCACCATACTCCCTGTATATCGTCAATGAACTCCAGTCAGGACAAACATGACATAAAGCTCCTGAATCTAGGATCCACTCTCTATTGTGAGATCCTTTGCCAGATACATTCAGAACTTCACAAAGATCGTCACTGTCCTCTACGGTATTAACTCCCACTCTAGAAGAATTTTCATTCCTCTCTTGCTTCAATTTGAGATTCTGACAATCTCCTCTCATGTGGCCTTCCTGATCACAACTTCAGCACTTCACCTTAGCTTTTCCTTTACCCTTGGCCTTAGATCCCGATTTTGAATATCTTCCACCATACTCAGAATTTCTTTCCCTCATAATCAGTGCCTTTGAGGAAGAACGAGAACCCATGTCAACGATTTTCTTTCTCATCACTTTCGACTGGAGGGCTGAAATAACGGTCTTGACATTGATGGTCTCTCTCCCTACACATGTAGAGTCCTTGAATGACTCATATGAATCTGGAAGAGAATTCAACAGGATTGATGCTTGATATTCATCCTTCATCGACTCATCTATCGCCACTAACTTACAAACTAGCCAATTGAACGTGCTTAAGTGGTCCTCCACATTTGTCCCCTCAGCCATCCTCAAGGTGAAGAACTGCATCAACAGATACATGCAATTCTCTAGAGACTTCTTGAAGTAAACCTTCTCTAACTTCACCATCGTATCCCCGCAGTCTTCTCCTTCATGACGTGATGGAGGACATCATCCGTAAGGCATAACAGGATCGAGGTTTCTAGCCTTCTTGTCAAGCTTTGTCAATTCATCATCTTTCATAGCCTTAGGTGTTGAACCTCCAATTTATACATTGCATTGCCCATTACACTACATAGTTTGCATGAGTTTCATGGTTTAAAGGCCCACCTAACACGTGTTTCTGTGATTGTAGGGATGAGAGTGGATTTCATTAAATTGGAGCCAAAAGAATGTATTTGAAGACATTGCATGAAGTCCTAGGATGGATCAAAGAAAGAAGAAGAAAAAGGGAGAAAAGAGAATGAAGAAAAGAAGAAAAAGTGGAAGAAAAACCAAGGCTGACCGGTCGTCCGACCGGTCAGCCACATATAAGATGTAAATGGAAGGAGGCCGACCGGTCTTGACCGGTCGGCCAGGAAGACTGGACACATTGCATTGGGGCCGACCGGTCATGACCGGTCGGCCATAGGCACTGGATGAAGGAGAAGCAGCCCGACCGGTCATGACCGGTCGGGCATGCACGCTGGAACAATTGAAAACCCACGCCGACCGGTCATGACCGGTCGGCTGAGCTTTCTGGAGTAATTGAAAAGCCAGGCCGACCGGTCACGACCGGTCGGCCCTGCGTAAGAAGTCTCCTTTCTAAATTGGGACTCCGAAAATTGCTGCGCAATGCGAAGGCTTTCGCAGAATCCGACGCAAGGGGGGATTGTTGCTATAAAAGGCCACCTAGGGGCTCTCCCTAAGGCATCAGAGAAGAGAAGGAACGTGAGTTTGGAGGCTGAAGGCGACTGTGGAGCGTCTGCAACATCTATCTTCGGGTTTTTCTAGTTTTATGCTTTATTTTCGAGTTTTTAGTTGTAGCATGACTATGCTCGGCTAAAACCTCTCAGCTAAGGCTGAGAGGTGAAGCTTGTAGCCAGTTCTATGTTAATTTCAGTTTGATTCAAGTACTTTTAATTCAAAGTTGGATTTTTCTTATGTTTCAGTCCAATAGGTGGTAGTTTGAGATGTCTTATCTGAGTTCATGTGCTCCGGACATGAATTCCTTTTAATTCTCTGAGATTATCACAGGTCGCTTGTTTAGATTCGAATTGTAGTAATCCTTGAGCAGGCCATAGTCCATAGGCATGGCTGTTACTCCGCAGGCTATGAATTTGAATTCTACATTGATTGAATGGACTTGAACTTGGAAGTTCAACTTGAATTGGATGAATGTGTGTGAATGCTTTACTTTCCAACTAGATGAGAGATAGGACTTCAAATCTAGTTGTGTTCTCTACTTGGATTGACTGAAGTAACATAGGATTGCTACAAGTGGATCCTTGAAGCCTTAGTACATTATATCTCTGATTTTTCATTAAGTTACTGTTTTGATTAAACATCCTATTGAAATTGAATTTGTTCTATTAACTGAGTTGCTGGAGTAATTAGGAAGCTGTTACTTTTTCCCTGTGGATCGATCTCGGTCTTACCGAGATTTATTACTACATCGCAGCCTTACACTTGAGGCGAGCGAACAAGTTTTTGGCGCCGCTGCCGGGGAAATTAGATAATAGTTTTTAAATAGTTTCAGTGGCTGTAGAAGTAGATAGGTTTTTCTGATTTTTCTTAGAACTAACAAAGTTTTCTGTTTTGTAGGAATTCTTCTTTCAGTTTAAGCGCATCAGGTGATACCTTTCTAACTTAGTTTTTAGAATTTTCAGATTGCAGTTTTCTAGGTTAAGATTAGTTTTGATTTCTGATTGAGTGGTTTATGTCCCGTTGGGAACGTAACCATTCAAATCGTCTCCAATCTGAAGGTGGTTTAGTTGGACCATTGTCAGTCCATAGACGAGTCCGGAATTATCAAGAGCATTGTGAAAGTTTAGGGAGTATGGAGCAAACACCCTTAAGGAATCCTCCACCCCCTACTCCAACCACAAACGCAAATCAGGAAGGAGTAGGAGAGAATGAGGTACATAACGTTCCTCCAATGAGATCACTACGGGATTACCTACAACCTGCTCGTACAATTACACCTTCTTGCATAGTTCTACCAGCTAACGGTGGGACCCTTGACATAAAACCGGGTGTAATCCAACTTTTACCTAAATTCCATGGGCTAGACTCTGACCGCCCATACTTACACTTGCAAGAATTC
Source organism: Liriodendron chinense (assembly GCA_003013855.2). NCBI lineage: Eukaryota > Viridiplantae > Streptophyta > Magnoliopsida > Magnoliales > Magnoliaceae > Liriodendron > Liriodendron chinense. The sequence goes on along the minus strand of PVNU02000446.1, from coordinate 121,212 downwards.
GAAGAAGTGTTGGCCACCTTGCATTATCCCAATGTTTCTGGGGATACAATCAGACTTAAACTTTTTCCCTTCACCTTGAAAGAAAGAGCCAAAGATTGGCTTCACTCTCTTAGACCATATTCGATTGGGTCATGGGTTGAGATGAACCGGGAATTCTTGAAAAAGTTCTTCCCAGCTCATAAGACAAACACTCTTCGAAGGGCCATAATGAATTTCTCAGCAAAAGAGGGTGAATCATTCTTTCAATGTTGGGAAAGATTTAAGGAACTCCTGCTTGCTTGCCCACATCATGGCTATGAGAGTTGGCGAATTATAAATTTTTTCAATGATGGATTAAGTCCTAATATGCGCCAATTTGTGGAAATGATGTGCAATGGCGAGTTTATGAGTAAAAATCCAGATGATGCTTGGAGTTACTTGGACATGTTGGCTGAAAATGCCCAATCTTGGGACACCTCGGATAAACCCAAGAACCCCAAGCCTACTCAAGAGAAAGGAGGGATATATGTCCTTAAAGAGGAAGACGACGTAAATGCAAGGATAGCCAACCTCACAAGGAAGGTTGAGGCCATGGAACTTAGCAAAAATGGAGTTTCCAAGTCCAAGGAAGCTGTTGAAACCACATGTGGGATTTGTCTCACCGACTTACACGCTACGCAAGATTGTCCCACAATTCCTGCATTTAAGGAAGTGTTGCAAGAGACAGCCAATGCCACATATGGTTATCAACGGCCCTTCAATGGACCAGTAGGTAATACATACAATGAGAGTTGGAAGAACCACCCGAATTTCAGTTGGAAGAATGCCCCAACAGGCAATCCTACCAACTCCCAAAGAGGGCCACCCATGCAAAATATGGCCCCACCTCAAGTCTCATGGGAGGATACTTTGAGAGCGTTTATGCAAGGGCAAGCGCAAATAAATGAATCAAATCAGCAATTGTTCCAAGAGCTGAAAGTCTCGGTTGATGAGATTAAGGGACGCTTGAATGCTAGGGAAGGGACCTTTCCAGCCCAACCTCAGCCCAATCCTAAGCAAGTTCATGAAGTAAGCATCCCTAATCTTTCCAACCAAAACATGGAGCAAGCTAAATCCATTACCACCCTTAGAAGTGGTAAACAAATTGACAAAACTATTCCGGTGAAGGCCGATGAGCCTAATGATCCGGTAAGTCCTGAGGATGAAAATGGATCTAACTTAGCCCCACAACAACCGGAACGCATTTACCAGCCCACAGCACCATTCCCATCAAGATTGGTTGCCCCAAAATCTCTCCCCAATTCTCAAGATATTCTAGAAATTTTCAGACAAGTCAAGATCAATATCCCTTTGCTTGATGCCATCAAACAAATTCCCTCTTATGCCAAGTTTCTAAAAGACCTATGCACAACAAAACGCAAATATAATGTGCAGCAAAAGGCCTTCTTAACTGAGCAAGTGAGTGCCATCCTCACTCAAAAGACTCCCCCAAAATTTAAAGATCCTGGTAGTCCCACAGTTTCATGTATCATTGGAGACTACCGGATTGAACGTGCCTTGTTAGACTTGGGGGCAAGTGTGAACTTGATCCCATACTCGGTATATGAACAATTGGGTCTTGGTGAATTAAAACCCACCAAAACCACATTGCAACTCGCTGATAGATCTATCCGTGTACCGAGGGGGATAGTTGAGGATGTTCTAGTCCAAGTTGACAAATTCTACTACCCGGTAGATTTTATAGTCTTGGACACACAACCGGTTTTGGATGCTAGCACCCAAATACCGGTGATATTAGGCCGCCCATTCCTTGCCACATCAAACGCAATCATCAATTGCCGGAATGGGGTGATGCAATTATCTTTTGGAAACATGACACTAGAGGTGAATGTATTCCACCTGGGCAAAAGACATAGGGATGTCGATGATGATGAGTTTTTCGATGTAAACATGCTTGAAACCTTTGAAGAAGAAGAACTCCTCCAGCTTGAACCACTAGAAAGTTTGGAGACATGCTTAGCACACGTCATGGATTCTAAAGACCCTATCATTAGTGAGATTGTGCATGCATTAAATATAGAAAAACCGGTAGTTGATACTAGCCGGTGGAGGCCCCATTTCGAAAAATTGCTACCAACCACATCAAGGCCTCTACCGTCTAGCATCAAACCACCGAAGCTTGACCTCAAACCATTGCCATCCGAGCTTAAATATGTATATCTGGGTCAAGAGGAAACTTTCCCAGTTGTCATTGCCTCCCACCTAGAAAAAGACCAAGAGCTCAAGTTGATTGAGTTACTCAAAAAACACCGGGAAGCCATAGGTTGGACAATAGCGGATCTCAAAGGGATAGATCCTTCGGTTTGCACTCACCGTATACACCTTGAAGAAAACGCAAAAACGACTAGACAACCTCAAAGACGGCTAAATCCAAACATGATGGAGGTTGTCAAAGCCGAAGTGTTAAAGCTATTGGATGTGGGTATCATCTACCCCATCTCAGATAGCCAATGGGTGAGTCCTACCCAAGTTGTCCCCAAGAAATCCGGTATTACCATCATTGAAAACGCCAACAACGAGCTTATACCCACTAGGGTGACCACCGGTTGGCGTATGTGCATTGATTATAGGAAGCTCAATACGGTCACTAGGAAAGACCACTTCCCTCTCCCATTTATGGACCAAATTTTGGAGAGGTTGGCAGGCCATCCCTACTATTGCTTCCTAGATGGCTATTCCGGATACAACCAAATTGAGATAGCTCCGGAAGACCAAGAGAAAACCACATTTACATGCCCGTTTGGTACCTTCGCCTACCGAAGGATGCCATTCGGGTTATGCAATGCACCCGCCACATTCCAACGATGCATGTTGAGTATTTTCTCAGACATGGTGGGTGAGTTTCTTGAGGTGTTCATGGATGACTTCTCTGTTTTTGGTTGTACATTTGATGAGTGCCTCGAGCACTTGAAGTTGGTCTTAATGAGGTGTGAGGAAAAGCAACTTGTATTAAACTGGGAAAAGTGCCACTTTATGGTACAAAGAGGAATAGTCCTTGGACACATCATCTCGTCCAATGGAATAGAGGTAGACCGGGCAAAAATTGACATAATCTCCAATCTACCACCACCCAAAAGCATACGCGATGTGCGGTCCTTCCTGGGACACGCCGGTTTCTATCGAAGGTTTATAAAGGACTTTAGTCACATCTCAAGGCCTTTATGCAACCTTCTACAAAAGGAAAACCAATTTGAGTGGAGTACCGAATGTCAATTAGCTTTTTCAAAGCTAAAAGACATGTTGACAACCGCTCCTATCATGCAACCACCAGATTGGTCCATTCCTTTTGAGTTGATGTGCGATGCGAGCGATTTTGCTATTGGGGCGGTGTTAGGCCAAAAGAAGGATAAAAAGCCCCATGTCATCTACTACGCGAGTAGGACCTTGAATCCTGCCCAAGTTAATTATTCAACTACGGAGAAAGAGCTCCTAGCTGTCATCTTTGCCTTGGACAAATTCAGGCCATACTTAATAGGATCCAAAGTTATTGTTTATACGGATCATGCGGCGCTGAAATACCTTCTTTCTAAGAAGGATGCTAAGCCCCGTTTGCTAAGATGGATCCTACTCCTTCAAGAATTCGACTTGGAGATCAAAGATAAGAAGGGGGTAGAAAATGTGGTCGCGGATCATCTATCCCGCCTAGTCCTACCAAATTCCATTGACGAGTCACCTATTGAGGACTCATTCCCGGATGAGCAACTCTTTGTTGCTATGCATCCACCATGGTACGCTGATATAGCCAACTATCTTTCCACAGGTGCGATGCCGACTCATTGGACTGCGCAAGACAAACGTAAATTTCTAAGGGAAGTGCGCAGATTTTTCTGGGATGAACCTTTATTGTTTAAATATTGCCCAGACCAAATTATAAGGAGATGCGTCCCCGATGATGAACACAATTCAGTCATCTCCTTTTGTCATGATCAAGCATGTGGGGGTCATTTTTCAGCCAAGAAAACAACTGCAAAAATTCTGCAGTGTGGTTTTTATTGGCCCACATTATTTAAAGATACCCACGAGTTTTGCAAAGCTTGCGAGCGCTGCCAGAAGTTAGGAGGATTATCCCGTCGAAATATGATGCCCCTCACCCCAATTCAACATCTTGAAGTCTTTGACTGTTGGGGCATCGATTTCATGGGACCATTCCCCTCATCTTTTGGACATGTCTATATTCTATTGGCCGTAGACTATGTGTTTAAATGGATAGAGGCTATCCCATGTAGAACCAACGATCATCGTACGGTCCTCAAGTTTCTCAAAGAAAATATACTTTCTAGATTTGGGACACCTCGAGCCATTATTAGCGATGGTGGTTCTCACTTTTGCAATAGACCTTTTGAAACCTTGATGAAGAAATATGGTATTAGGCACAAAGTGAGTACCCCATACCACCCACAAACAAGTGGACAAGCTGAAATCTCCAACAGGGAAATCAAGCAGATTTTAGAAAAGACGGTGAGACCGGATCGTAAGGATTGGTCCCTACGATTAGATGATGCACTTTGGGCTCACCGTACTGCATACAAGACACCCATTGGAATGTCCCCTTATAGACTGGTCTATGGGAAAGCTTGCCACTTGCCTGTGGAGATAGAACACAAAGCCTATTGGGCAATTCGGGCCCTAAATTTTGACATAGACAAGGCTAGCTCGCTTCGCAAACTCCAATTAAATGAGCTTGATGAGATCCGGAACGATGCATATGAGAATTCGAGGATTTACAAGAGCAAGATGAAGGCCTTTCATGACAAACACATCTTAAGGAAATCCTTCCATGAAGGACAGAAAGTGCTCTTGTACAATGCCCGACTTCATCTTTTTCCGGAAAAACTACGATCTCGATGGACCGGCCCATATATTGTTAAAGAAGTTTTTCCCCATGGGGCTGTTGAGATTGAGAATGCAGCGAATGGTGACTGTTTCAAAGTTAATGGACAACGCCTTAAACCATTTGTTGAGAAATTTGATTCAGAAGACATGTCCATCTCCCTGAATGATCCTGTCTATCAGGATGATTGATCTCCTAGTCTGATGGAGGTATAGCATAGGTAGGTTTAGTTTCTTTTTACTGTTTTAGTAGGTTTTAGTTATTGGAATTGCAGACCTCCATGATCATTCTCTCAGGTACTATTGATTCTCATTCTCTCATATTTTACCATTGTTCTCGTGTTCATGCTAACTAATTATCTTTTTACATTGAGGACAATGCAAGATTTGGTTGGGGGGTGAGATGAGATTCCTCATCTAGCATATTGCAACATTTCGAGCCTCACATGCGCAAATTTTTTTCGAATTTTCTAAAATTTCAAAACTCTTTTGGAAAACCATATTTCCATGCATTCAAGATGATATGAGTATAAGAAGAGGAGATACGAAGTGTGTGATGTTGTAAGTCTTGAATTCTCCCAACATAATGGTTTTATATGTTAGTTCCCCTATTGTTGTGATTGATAGAAAATTTGAACACCTTCACACCAAGTTCACATTACACGATTTTCATGAGTGACAGGTTTATGTGATTTGTGGATTAGCTAGACTTTGGTTTAGAGGTGTTGAGCAGCCAAGCCGGGGTATTTTGTCCATCCTTGTCCATGGGAAAATAATGAAAGATATGGATTTCTAAAAATCCTATCTAAGTTAAAAGAAAAAGGAAAGAAAGGATGAAATCGGGAAGGAAAGAAAAATGGTGGAAAATTCCGAAAAAGGGCTACCTATTACCAATCGGGGGATGGTCGAACCGTAACCAAAGCCGGAAATGGGACGTAGTGTGAAAGCCGTCGGAAGGACGGTAAGGCAAATTCCTGTCATAGGCTTGTTGTTGCTCTGTGCACCTTAAAATCCTTGGTTTACTTAATCTATGAAGAAGATGATCCCAGAAACGCATGAGATGAACTTTCACTATGCACACTAGGTTGAATTTGTTCGAGTTCTTCTATTTATCAATCAATCAGTGGGAATTTCATGTAGACACTTATTATGTTTTGAGAGTCCAAGATTTCAGCTTCTATCACCTAATTTTTCCAAATTTTATACTTATACACCTTGGAATGGATAGAATCATGGGTTCTGAGGGAGAGTTGGGTTTGGAGGTTTGAAACTATTTTCACGCATGTTTTGCTCGGGACTAGCAAAAAGCTGGTTGGGGGGTGTGTTGAACCTCCAATTTATACATTGCATTGCCCATTACACTACATAGTTTGCATGAGTTTCATGGTTTAAAGGCCCACCTAACACGTGTTTCTGTGATTGTAGGGATGAGAGTGGATTTCATTAAATTGGAGCCAAAAGAATGTATTTGAAGACATTGCATGAAGTCCTAGGATGGATCAAAGAAAGAAGAAGAAAAAGGGAGAAAAGAGAATGAAGAAAAGAAGAAAAAGTGGAAGAAAAACCAAGGCTGACCGGTCGTCCGACCGGTCAGCCACATATAAGATGTAAATGGAAGGAGGCCGACCGGTCTTGACCGGTCGGCCAGGAAGACTGGACACATTGCATTGGGGCCGACCGGTCATGACCGGTCGGCCATAGGCACTGGATGAAGGAGAAGCAGCCCGACCGGTCATGACCGGTCGGGCATGCACGCTGGAACAATTGAAAACCCACGCCGACCGGTCATGACCGGTCGGCTGAGCTTTCTGGAGTAATTGAAAAGCCAGGCCGACCGGTCACGACCGGTCGGCCCTGCGTAAGAAGTCTCCTTTCTAAATTGGGACTCCGAAAATTGCTGCGCAATGCGAAGGCTTTCGCAGAATCCGACGCAAGGGGGGATTGTTGCTATAAAAGGCCACCTAGGGGCTCTCCCTAAGGCATCAGAGAAGAGAAGGAACGTGAGTTTGGAGGCTGAAGGCGACTGTGGAGCGTCTGCAACATCTATCTTCGGGTTTTTCTAGTTTTATGCTTTATTTTCGAGTTTTTAGTTGTAGCATGACTATGCTCGGCTAAAACCTCTCAGCTAAGGCTGAGAGGTGAAGCTTGTAGCCAGTTCTATGTTAATTTCAGTTTGATTCAAGTACTTTTAATTCAAAGTTGGATTTTTCTTATGTTTCAGTCCAATAGGTGGTAGTTTGAGATGTCTTATCTGAGTTCATGTGCTCCGGACATGAATTCCTTTTAATTCTCTGAGATTATCACAGGTTGCTTGTTTAGATTCGAATTGTAGTAATCCTTGAGCAGGCCATAGTCCATAGGCATGGCTGTTACTCCGCAGGCTATGAATTTGAATTCTACATTGATTGAATGGACTTGAACTTGGAAGTTCAACTTGAATTGGATGAATGTGTGTGAATGCTTTACTTTCCAACTAGATGAGAGATAGGACTTCAAATCTAGTTGTGTTCTCTACTTGGATTGACTGAAGTAACATAGGATTGCTACAAGTGGATCCTTGAAGCCTTAGTACATTATATCTCTGATTTTTCATTAAGTTACTGTTTTGATTAAAATCCTATTGAAATTGAATTTGTTCTATTAACTGAGTTGCTGGAGTAATTAGGAAGCTGTTACTTTTTCCCTGTGGATCGACCTCGGTCTTACCGAGATTTATTACTACATCGCAGCCTTACACTTGAGGCGAGCGAACATTAGGTCGCTTTCCAAGAGCTTCATTAAGCCCTTGCTGAACTAGAAGGGATTCGATCTTCATATTCCACAGCTCAAAGTTATTTTTGCCAGAGAACTTCTCTACAATGAACCTTGTGCTTGATCCCATCTTCTCGTCTCAGATCTGAATTCTACTCCACCCCAACTTTAGCTCTGATACCACTTGTTGGGAATAGGGACGATGGCAGTGAAAGAAGAAGCCGAATAAACATCACAGCAGAATATGAGATCAAACGAGAAACACAATGCAATCACGCCACACAAGGATTCAACCACAAGAGACAATCTGATTTTACATTAAAAAAACCCCTCAACGGGTAACAAATCACGACACAAAGCGATCTACTATGATTAACAGAAGATTACAGAGATTGACAGCCCACAAGCAGGGAAAACCGAGAAAACCCAAGCTCTCTCCCTCTCAAAACACTCTCCCCTCTTCCTAATGCGATTTTGAAACTTTGGACACCTTAGAATATTTCCTAATCCCATATTTATGCCATATATATAGCAAGCAACCCCAAATTAGAAACGTCTTGCGCAAATCTGCACAATAGTGCAAGGGAAACCTTGTTGTGCAAGTCACGCGTAACTGGTCGACAGGTCGGATCGACCAAAAAAAAGTCCAGGGGGGAAAATCCTAAATTAACACACTGCCTCAACATTGGCCGACTGGTTGGCCCCTACTGTTCGACCGGTCATGACCATCCAAGGAAGTCAGTTTGAAGGCTCTTTCAACAAGATTGAAGGTTGTCCCCCTTGGGTGTCTTAGCTCTCTAGTAGCCTTGCTAAACAACTGGGCTGTCCAAAGGCTTCCCCCCTTGATACTTGGCCCTATGGAAGCCTTGGTGAACGATTAGGCCAATTGGGGATTACCCCCTTAGTTCTCGGCCATTAAATACTAGTTATACAGCATCAACTGGGTGTACGGTTGCTTCCCGAGATTACTTAATTATACCAGCCATTAATTGCCCCTGGGAAGATAAGAGTTTTGGGGGGTTGGTGTACTCCGACTAGCCTTTTGGTCAACCATTTTGGTCATTTTCCCTTGCCACTAGTGTTGGTGGTATAGGAGGGCCTTGGGGTTCGATCCAACTAGCCCTTGTGGGGAGCTTTGCCGACCGTTTTGGTTCCAATTCCACTAGGGGACTGGTGGTAGACTGGATATTCACATCCATCGAAAGTCTGTCAAAGTAACTTTCGACTGCTCTCTCAAATTAACATCTTTAATTACTTGCGTTTTGGTACCCTTTGTGATTTGTTGTAAGTATCATTGTGTCTTACGAAAGTGCAAAGTGAATTAACTTTCCGAAGTTTGGCTAAGAAGAGGATCTTGCACCCACATCGATGGGTTCAAATTGTGACCCACGTCTTACCACTCTTCTGCAACGTTAAGGATAGAGCTACCGTGTGGCCCACATGGATAGTATTTTGTATATCCACGCTGTCATCTGTTTCTCCATCCCATTTTAATATGGTTTTCCAACACTTATGCAAATCCAAATCTCAAGTGGACCATATCACTTGAAACAGTGCTGATTGAGTGCCCACCATTAAAAATTCCAAAGAGCCCATCATAAGGTTTTGGTAATCTTTATTTGCAATCGAAGCTCTTCATAATGTCAAGAAGGTCTGGATGAAGGGAAAATTTAAAGATCAGTTTGATCTAAAACTTTCGTGGCCCACAAAATGCTTCTAATGGTTATTCATCACTCTTTCTATTGGCATGGTCCACCTGAGATTTTGATCTTCTTATAGTTTTGGATCGCGTCATAAAATTAGGCTTAACAACAGATGAATAGCATGGATATACAAAAAATACATCAAGGTAGGCCCCACAAGGTAGGGGTACTACCCACTAAGGTGTTACCAGGGTAACAGCTAATTCGCTGCCACAACGTAGGTGCTGATGTGGCAAACTTTGATGCCCCATCATAATATATGTGTTATATCCACACGTCCATCCATTTTACGAATCATTTTAGGACGCAGTTTATCCATTTTATAAGATTATTTTCAGGCTTGAGCCCAAAAATGAGGCAAATCCAAAATTCAAGTGGACCACCTCATAGAAAGCAGGAAGACAATGGTGCCGACCATTGAAACCTTCCTAGGACCCACCATGATGTTTATTTTCCATTCAACCTATTGATCACAAGGTCATAAAGACCTGAATTAAAGGAAAACACAAATATCAATTTTATCCAAAACTTCTGTGGCTTAGGAAGTTTTCAATGGTAGGTGTTCAATACACAATACTTTCTTTGTTGTGTTACGCTTGAGCTTTGGATATCTTTTAATCATGGGATCATGCCAAAAAATAAGTTTGCAAAACAGATGAACATTGGTGTGGATAAAACGCAGTACCACGGTGGGTCTCGGAGAGTGGTTACACCACGTGCCCACGGTGGGACTTCCCACGAAGTCCTTACACCACCGTGGGTGCCACAGAGTTCTTACACCACCGAAACCGATGGCGATTTGGCTAATGACCCCAACGCAACCCAGCTACCTGATGTCAAAGCTCTGTGGGCCCCTCCATGATGTACGTGTTTTATCCATGCCATCTATCCATTTTCCAGCTATGTATTTTCCTTTCACCCAGGGGTTATGTGACCTAATCAACATGATGGATGGCAAATAAACATTACAGGGGGCCTTAGGAAGTTTTTAGCAGTGGAAGTTCAATCACTATTGTTTCTGGCCAGTGTGGTCCACTTGGAACTTAGATCTACCTCATTTTTTGGCTCGTGCTCTAAAATGAGCAGCCAAAAATAGATGGACGGTATGATAAAATACATACGTCATGGTGGGGCCCACAGAGCTTTGACACTAGCGACCTGGATGGTCGCCAGCCAAACTGCGCGCGTCTAAAACGAAGCCATAAAATTAAGTTGACAGTACCCAATCCGATTGAGAGGAGCGGATTAGGTGAGACCCTGGATCTACCGAGGTGGGTGAGACCCCTGACTGTGGGGCCACTGTGATGCATGTGACTACATCCATTCCGTCTATCCGTATTGAGAGTTCATTTTTAGGGCATGATCCAAAAATTTAAGCAGTTCCAACTCCCATATGGCCCATTGTACAAGAAAAAGTGCTGGCCCCAAAAGCTTTGGATCAAGATGATATTTATTTGATCTCTTTATCTAGGTATTTGTGACCTTATCAACAGGTTGGATGGCAAATAATGGCAAACAAACATTCCGGTAAAATCCATGAAATTGTCAATGGTAAATCTTCAGTCAAGACTGTTTCTATGGTGTGGTCCACCTAAAATTTCATTCAGTTTCATTTTTCATATGTAACCTAAAATGATCTTTCAAAATGGTTGGATGGTGTGGATTTAACACACATAAATCACTATAAGCCCCAAAGTCAGGGGTCTCACCCACTTTGGTGGATCCGGGGTCTCACCTAATCCGCTCCCGATTCGGAGGGAAAAAAAGCATAATGTTATTTTGACGTGTGGAACTTTCGTAGGCCCCATCATGACGTATGTGTTGGATCAACACCGTTCATCCATTTTTCTAGATCATTTTAGGGTGTGGATTAAAAACGAAGCAGAGGCGCACCACAGGAAATAGTGGGAGTTGGATATCCACTGTTGAAAACTTTCTAAGGGCTGAAGAATGCTATGAACAGGTTAGATTAAAAAAATAAAAATAAACGTCAAAGTTGGGCAGTAGAAATTGGATCATCAGTGTTGAAGGCGCAGGTAATTCCTGTGCCGCGGCATCTCATTGGTCCACCTCATTCCGGATGACACTATTTCTCTCCGGTACTCCACAACACAACACGTGTGAAACTTCTCTAGGCCCCACCATAATTTGTATTAGATCTACACCCTATATAAAAAATTTCAGATTATTCTAAAGCATAAGCCAAAAAATGAGGCACATCCAAAGCTTAAGTGGACGGTAGAACAAGAAGAAGTAAGGATTGAACAATTACCGTTGAAACCATCATAAGGCCAACCATATGGTTTATTTTCCATCTAACGTGTTCACAACATATATCTAGATGAAGGGAAAACAAAAATATCTATTAGAGCCTTATGTGGTCCTACGAAGTTTTCAATGTTAGGTTTCCATTTCCCACTGTTTCCTATATATGGTGCGGTCCAGTTGAGATTAATGTGGATCTACCCTACTTTTGGGCTCATATCCTATAATGATTTGAAAAAATGAATGGACAATGTGGTCATGATGTTTGTGTCAGATCCACACCATCCATCCATTTTTCCATCTTATTTTAGGACCAGTGACGGAAATAGAAAAATCCAAGCTCAAGTGGGCCACACTAGTGGAAAAAGTGGGAATTGGACGCCTACTGTTGAAAACTTCTTGGGGCCATAGAAGGATCTGGTCAAGCTGATATTTTCCCCCTTCATCCAGGTCTATGTGACCTTATGAACAGGTTATACGGGAAATGAACCTCACAATGGGCCCTAGGAAGGTTTCAATGGTATCCCACATTTTGTTGTGGTGTGGTCCACTTGAGCTTTGGAAGTACCTCATTTTCGGGCTCATACTCTAGAATGATCTGAAAACGTTGATGGACGGTGTGGATCTAATATATAAGTTATAGAGAGGCTCATATAAGTTACACACATTAAAAGTTGTGCACCCAATGTATTAGGGGGATAAAAAAATGAGTATGTTTTGTGAGCTGATGTCATAGGCAACACGGTGGCCTAATGAAAAGCGGCTGCAGAGAATTTCTCTATGCCTTCATCAAAGACGTCCAGACGTCCGGAATCGTAAATCTATAGTAGGACTTTTTTACCAGGGAATTACTTTGCCAATGTGGACCAATCTTCGATCTGACAGGCTTATTACTGATCAGTTTGATTTAAAATCATTTCAAATTAGGAGATCATAACTCTTTGATCACTTAGATTAATTTCCATTTAGGCTTTCTCCTTAGTATCATTGGCCAGCATCAATTTTCCAAAACTTGGAACGGAAGCTCATCTATTTTTTTTCTGGATGTCTATTAAAAAACAGTGCCATTTGCAATCTGAGTCCAACTTGGTCAATCTATGATGTAACCGTGATGCTATAATGAAAGGGGGCGCTCCAACAGTACTGGTACCACTGTAAGCTAAGGTGATTCCTGGAAGATGTGGGGACGTGCGTGCATAAAATCAAATCCGTCCTTATTATAAGTCAGAGCATGATCTCTGTAGGCCCCTAAAATCATTCTCATCATCAGTAAATCAGGTGGGCCACACCACAGGGAACAAGTTGAAGAGAACCTCCATTCTTGATTTGCATGGAGGGAGCACAGCGTCGTATGTATAAAATCCAGTCCATTCAGACCATCGCTGTGGTCTAGAGGCCAGCCTAAAAATCAGCCTGTTTCAAAGTTCCAGTGGGTCCTTCTGTCCCTTCTCACATGGTTCCCTATGTTGTGGCCTGGTGAGCATTGAATCGTTCAATTTTTTGGTATCTAAAGATTTTACCAGGTGATGCATCTGATGGACGGGTTGGACGCCCTTCAGACAGCACATGGGTCCATATCTACCTCCACCCTAAGCTTAGGGTGGTACCAGTGCCACCGGAGCACGTCCTGTTGGAAGTTGCAAACCAATCTGGACCATCCATTTGGTCAAACCGTTGGATTCTCAAGGGAGGAGTAATTGCTGAGAGAAGATTCCAACCACTTGGTGTGTATTCTCCATGAAAATGTTGGCTTCCAATGCATTGGAAAGAAAAGTCATTTAACTTTTTATTTTTGTTTTTTGTAAAGTAGTTATTACATGCCCTTGTAGTGTATGGTTGTAAGGGCAATTTAGTCATTTCAACTATGTTGAAAAGTCTATATAAGGAGGGGTTTTGTTGTACGTTGGTGCAAGGGAAGTTGGTGCAAAGGAAGGTGCAATACAAAGTTACATAACTAGTTTTAGAAATTTTTGTTCTCATCTTCTTCTTTTCCTTCTTTGAAAATCATCTTTCCTAAGTTGTCTTGAGGCTTTAAAAAGCCAATCTATCCATCTTCTTAAGGCTCAGTAGAGCCAACAAATTGGTATCAGAGACCTTGGTTAAATGGCCACTGCGATCCAACAACAGATTCCTAAGTTGTCAAAAGACAACTATGAAAATTGGTGTATCCAAATGAAGGCACTGTTCGGGTCACAAGACCTATGGGAGATCGTCACCGACGGATACGAAGAGCCCACTACAGAGCAAGAAGCAGCCTACACTACTGAGCAAAGGACCGACCTCAAAGAACAAAGAAAGAAGGACAAGAGGGCCTTGTTTCTTGTCTATCAAGGGTTGGACGAATCCACCTTTGAAAGGATCGCCGAAGCGACGTCAAGCAAGCAAGCATGGGAGACTCTTTGCACCATTTTCAAAGGAGTTGATCGTGTAAAAAGGGTTCGTCTCCAAACCCTTAGGGCCGAGTTCGAGACCGCACACATGAAGGAAGGTGAGACCATTTGTGATTATTTTTCAAGGTTGCCTGTTATTGTTAACAACTTGAAAAGAAATGGTGAAAAAATCGAAGATATACGTGTAATTGAAAAAGTGCTTCGATCCCTCACAACCAAATTTGAGCATGTGATTGTGGCCATAGAAGAATCAAAGGACTTGGAAAAACTGTCCATTGAAGAACTAATGGGATCGGTGCAAGTGCATGAGCAACGAATGCAAAAGAATGCCGGTTCAATGCTTGAACATGCCTTGGAGTCTAAGTTGACTCTAAATGAACAAAAGAATGGCCATACACAAAGAGGGGGTCGTGGCACCAGCAATCGTGCAAGAGGCAGAGGGCGTGGATATCATCCAAGCCATTAACAATATCAACAAAAGTTTACAAGTTTCCGTGGAAGAGGAAATGGTAGAGGCCGGTTCGTGCGTGGTCGTGGAAACACAAAGAACATTCAATGCCACAATTGCAAGAAATTCGGTCACTATGCCTTTGAGTGTTGGAGCAAAGTGGATCAAGATGAACGATCCAACTATGCTGAAGCATCACACCATGAACAAGAAGACTCCACACTCCTCCTCGCACAAGAAAAGGCATGTGAACGGCCGGATGTGTGGTATCTCGACACTGGTGCAAGCAACCACATGAGTGGTAACAAAGAACTGTTCGTGGAACTCATACAAGGAGTTTGTGGCAACGTGAGTTTTGGCGACTCATCAAAGGTACCAGTGATAGGTAAAAGAAAAGTTAAAATCTATCAGAAGAATGGTGAGCCAAATTACATCTCCAATGTGTATTACGTACCAAACATGAAAAATAACATCCTCAGTATCGGCCAACTCCTTGAGAAGGGGTATGTCATACACATGGAGAACTATTCTCTCTCTATAAGAGATGCTCGCATGAGACTTGTGGCTCAAGTCCAAATGGCGAAGAATCGCATGTTTCCTCTCTATATTAACACAAAGGCTAATAAGTGCCTCTATGGACTCGTGAAGAATGATTCATGGAGATGGCATCTTCGCTTTGGGCATCTCCATTTCAGCGGCCTTAAACTCTTGTCTTCATCAAGCATGGTGCATGGCTTGCCGACTATTGAAGGTCCAGAACATGTGTGTGAGGCGTGCACACTCGGCAAGCAACAAAGAAACTCCTTCCCAAGTGGAGTGTCCAGAAGAGCAAGGGAACCATTGCAGTTGGTTCACACTGATATTTGCGGACCACTTGAAACACCCTCTCTTGGAGGTAATAAATACTTTATTACCTTCATTGATGATTTCAGCAGAAAACTTTGGGTGTATTGCATCAAAGAAAAATCTTTCGCTTTCACTATCTTTAAAATTTTCAAAGTTCGTGTTGAAGTTGAAAGTAGTTACAAAATTAAAGTACTTAGATCTGACAGAGGTGGAGAGTACACCTCAAATGCATTTCGAGATTATTGCGGGGAACAAGGCATCAAGCAGCAGCACACTGCAGCCTACACGCCACAACAGAATGGCATTGCGGAACGAAAGAATCGCACCATCCTCGACATGACAAGAACCATGCTCAAAGAGAAAGGCCTGCCAAAGAGCTTCTGGGCAGAGGCAGTCGCATGTACTGCCTACTTGCTCAATCGGTGTCCAACCAAGAGCGTCAGAAACATGACACCACAGGAAGCATGGAGTGGCTACAAACCGAGCGTGGTGCACCTAAGGATCTTTGGGTGTGTCGCCTACGCTCAAGTTCCAGAAGCAAGAAGAAGGAAGCTTGATGATCGTGGCGAGAAATGCATCTTCATCGGCTATAGTGAAGAATCTAAAGCCTACAAGCTTTACAATCCACTAACCAATAAAGTAGTGGTGAGTAGAGATGTGGTCTTTAGTGAGGAAGAAGCTTGGAAATGGAACAATGAAGAATCAACCAAAGATATTCAAGTCGAAACAGAAGAACAGGAAGAAAGACATGACCATCGAGAGCAAACGCCTACAACACCTTCTTCGGCCGCTTCTTCAGTACAAAGAAGTCCAGGAGTACATTCCATCTCTCCTGGAAGTACTCCATCAAGTCAAAATTTGGCCGGCTCATCTTCACCCATGGAACCTATCAAAATGAGAAGCTTAAGTGACATTTATGAGCAAACTGAAGAAGTCAATCTTTTCTGTCTATATGCAGATCATGAGCCTCTGACGTTTCAGGAGGCCATAAAAGAAGAATGTTGGAGAATTGCTATGAAAGAAGAAATCCAAGCCATTGAGAAGAATGAAACATGGAAGCTGACTACGCTTCCTAATGGCCAGAAAACTATTGGTGTCAAATGGGTGTACAAAATTAAGCGAAATGCTGATGGTGAGATTAATCGCTACAAGGCAAGACTCGTAGCAAAGGGCTACAAACAGAAGTACGGGGTGGACTATGAAGAAGTTTTCGCTCCTGTTGCTCGCCTTGATACTGTAAGGATGATTATCTCTCTTGCAGCCCATCACAGTTGGATGATCTACCAACTGGATGTAAAATCTGCATTCCTGAATGGAATTCTGGAAGAAGAAGTCTATGTTGACCAGCCTGAAGGCTTTGTTATACAAGGTGAGGAACACAAGGTGTATCGGTTAAAGAAAGCCCTCTATGGGTTGAAGCAAGCTCCACGTGCTTGGAATGCACACATCGACAACTATCTTCAAGCGAACGGCTTCTCCCAATGTCCATATGAGCATGCAGTCTACATCAAGAAGAATGCTCATGGCGATATGCTCATAGCATGCCTGTATGTTGATGATTTGCTTTTTACAGGGAATAGCCAACCGATGTTTGATGAATTCAAGAAGGCCATGTTTAATGAGTTCAAAATGACCGATGGAGGTCTGATGTCCTTCTTTCTAGGCATCGAAGTGAAGCAACAACATGGTGGCATTTATATATCTCAGAAAAAGTATGCCAAGGAGTTACTTGAAAAGTTCAAGATGGCTGATTGCAACGCCGTAAACACGCCTGTAACAACGGGCTTAAAACTGACAAAGGACGGAGAAGGAAAAAGTGTGGACTCGACTCTGTTCAAGAGTCTAATTGGAAGCCTAAGGTACCTCATAATCACAAGGCCGGATATCATCTACAGTGTTGGGCTTCTAAGCAGGTACATGGAAGCACCAAAAGAATCACACTGGCTAGCCGCAAAAAGAATCCTCAGGTATGTCAAAGGAACAGTGGAATTCGGTCTTTTCTATCCATACGATGATGAAGCAATGCTGTATGGATACTCAGACAGTGATTGGGGAGGTGACCAAGATGAAAGAAAGAGCACCACTGGCTATGTATTTTATCTCGGGTCGACTGCTTTCACATGGAATTCGAAGAAGCAGAGTGTGGTCGCCCTGTCCACATGTGAAGCAGAGTACGTGGCAACATCATCCACTGTCTGTGAGGCAATTTGGTTAAGAAACTTGCTAAAGGAGCTGAAGCATCCGCAGGAAGAATCCACAGTCATATATGTGGATAACAAGTCGGCAATTGAGCTTGCCAAAAATCCGGTGCAACATGGAAGGAGCAAGCATATCGATACCGGATATCATTTTCTAAGAGATCAAGTGAAGCAGAAAGCAGTAAAATTGAAATATTGTCACACCACTGAACAGGTAGCGGATATTTTCACCAAGGCACTCCCAGCAGATGCATTCAGACGACTAAGATTGATACTCGGAATGAAACCAGTTTTGGTTTGAAGGGGAGTGTTGGAAGTTGCAAACCAATCTGGACCATCCATTTGGTCAAACCGTTGGATTCTCAAGGGAGGAGTAATTGCTGAGAGAAGATTCCAACAGCTTGGTGTGTATTCTCCATGAAAATGTTGGCTTCCAATGCATTGGAAAGAAAAGTCATTTAACTTTTTATTTTTATTTTTTGTAAAGTAGTTATTACATGCCCTTGTAGTGTATGGTTGTAAGGGCAATTTAGTCATTTCAACTATGTTGAAAAGTCCATATAAGGAGGGGTTTTGTTGTACGTTGGTGCAAGGGAAGTTGGTGCAAAGGAAGGTGCAATACAAAGTTACATAACTAGTTTTAGAAATTTTTGTTCTCATCTTCTTCTTTTCCTTCTTTGAAAATCATCTTTCCTAAGTTGTCTTGAGGCTTTAAAAAGCCAATCTATCCATCTTCTTAAGGCTCAGTAGAACCAACACGTCCTACAGTTAAAATAATTATAGTACTTAAAAAGGATTCCCCAATGCTCTCCGAGCATCTGACTGTGTATGTACTTCAGTAAAAGGAGGATTTTCAATGCCGAATACAAAAGCATCCCTCTTAGAATGCACATGTGCTAACTATTTTAATGTCATCCAAACTGTTTATAAGATTATTTCAATTCTCATTGTTTCACGTGGTGTGGACGACTTGAGTTTCCAATTTACCTTACTTTTTGTGTTTTATTATAAGCTTTTGCAAAACTGATGGACGGAGTAGATTTATCATAGGAGCTCTACAATATGGCTTCTGCCTACCGGACCCCAGGGATAAAAACAGTAGCTAGGTAGAAGGGGGCAGACCAGAAACCAAACAAATGGTGCATTTTGTCCCCTTCTTACTGAATGTCCATCCGAGGTGGGGCGCAATAGATCAATGGTTCGGATCATTGAACTGTTTCTCCAACGTCTACAACTCCACCTGGATAATGTTGTCGTATCCTCAGCTCATGGAATCATAATTGCTGGAGAGATACAGCTGCTGGATTTTTTTCACAATAACGAGGGGATTTTGAATGAGTGATTGGATGGCTTGGATGGGATTGACATCCGGGACATAGGTGGGAATGTTGGTCCTTTAGATAGGGTTGTGGATGGTAGGGATGGCTTAATCGCTCATTTGGATGGCATGGATGAAAGTTGGATGGGCCTCATTAGTTTAGACGGTGTGGATGGGGTAGATGGGAGCTTGGGTCCTTTGATTAGCACGAATGGGAGTATTTTTTATGGCTTGGATGAGAGATTGATGGACCTTGTCGACAAGGATGGGACTGCGGCCCCCTTGATTGGAGTGGATGAGGGCAT
This sequence comes from Liriodendron chinense, assembly GCA_003013855.2. Classification (NCBI taxonomy): domain Eukaryota; kingdom Viridiplantae; phylum Streptophyta; class Magnoliopsida; order Magnoliales; family Magnoliaceae; genus Liriodendron; species Liriodendron chinense. Next base: position 102,119 of record PVNU02000446.1, on the reverse strand, counting down.
CTTGGACAATTTAGACGGTCTAGATGACCATAAGTGGGGCCAGAATGATATTCAATGCGGGGCTAAAGAACTTATTCGATGATACGACGATCGGATTAGACAGTGTGCATTGGTCGATGGACCTCGATCTGTACTTTTATGAGAGTTTGCTTGATGGTACGCTCAACACATTCTGAGGTTTCGGGGAGACGGACAACCAAGTGCGTGGTCCACTTTTGAGATCGGTTAGTCTTCACGAGCTATTGTAGAGAGATCGAATACAATGACCGGTCTGGATGGGCCCTCTGCTGTGTTTGAGATAGACGAGACACTTGCAAGAGCAACCAGGACGCAGATGATGATATTATCACAATTGATAGCGTCAAGACCATATTACAGGAGGAGGTGGGTCCCTGGGCTTATTTGGACATGGAGGTACCAGGGGACCATCATCCTATGGTTAGGAGGTTTATGTACGCAGTAAAAGTTGCTCTCACGAGGGAGTTAACCAGTGGTCTTCCTTTTAAAAAATCATGATGGGATGCTTTACCACGTTGCACGGTAAAACAACCAATGTGCTATGGTGAAGGTATCCCCTTCTCTAGAGAAAAGGGTAAACCTGGGGAACATGAACCCTTTGGGCAATTTAAAGTATTGATCTACCCATTCAGTGTAAAGTTTCCTAGGTCAGCCAGGCGATTCGCCAGCCATTCGGCTTGACCCTGTACTCCTGAACTTAACATTGCCTCCGCTCAAGAGGTCATTGCGGTTGTGTGGGGTATGATCTTTGTGTCACTTGATTGATGGCTGTTGGAGGAGGTAATTGAAGATTGTCTCTCTTGGGTGTCTTAGCTCTCTGGTAGCCTTGCTGAACGACCAGGCTGTCCGAAGGCTTCGCCCCTTGGTGCTTAGCCCTGTGGAGGCCTGACCGTTTTGCTTCCAATTCCACTAAGGGACTGGTGGTAGACTGGATATTCACATCCATCGCAAGTCTATCAAAGAAACTTTTGACTGCTCTCTCAAACATCTTTAATTGCTTGCATTTTGGTACCCTTTGTGATTTGCTGTAAGTATCAATGTGTCTGAAGGAAGTGCAAGGTGAACTTTTCGAAGTTTAGCTAAGAAGAGGATCTTGCACCCACATCGATGGGTTCGAATTTTGACCCACATATTATGACTCTTCTGCAACGTTAAGGATGGAGCTAACCTTTTTTATATTTAGAAGGCATCTTACTCTATTAAGAATTACTAAAGATCGCCCACTGGGTCCCCTTGGGCATGCCAAAAAATATTTGTTTGCATTATTCAATTAAACAAGAGGCTACATGTGTTAACGAGGGGTTGTATTTAGTTAACTTGTGCAATTAGGATAGTGGAGGGGTGCAATTTCATACGTGACTCAAGTTTATTGAATATATTCTGGTGCCCCCCACGCTCAGATTGACCAATTAAGACTGAACGTGTGGGATTGGCCACCCTCTCAACGATAGACGGTAACAACGATCAGGAGATTTTAGAAGGGGTTAGTCCTTCCGAATGAATTATTTTTACTTTACATTAAGGACTTTTCTTTCACCAATATTTGCAAGCTTTGTATTTTTCAATAGCACAATGATGGACGAAAGATTTAAAAGTAAAGGTTAAAAGATATTGATTTTATTGATGTGTATTGAAAGTTTAATATAATTGACAAATTAACAAAATAAGTAGAGAAATATATAAAAGATAAATTCTTACAATCGTTTGTTGGACAAACAATTGAGGTGGATGGTAAATAGGATGTGACTGGTGGTTTGATCTTCCAAGTAAGGACTCAATTAATCGGAGATCCAATGACGATAGATCACGGATATTTATACTACTTATAAGCGTATTGAAGCGATGGTGCTAGACAGTAGTAGTCTAAGTTAACCTAAATCTTAGACGTTCTGCAATGTGGCTAGGATAGAAGTGAGGGATCTGAAAACATAAGATATAGGTAGCGTTGCGCTGTGTAGATTGATTATGTTTGATGTAGGCTTATAACTCTTCATCGTATACTCTTTTTATAACATTGGGAGGCGAAAAAACGCTCATTGAGTTTCCTTGCTGATCTAGGATCCCTTGTAGTTACGGTGTGTAGTTGTTCTCTGATCATCCCAGCTTGGCCAAAGAGATCTTTGGAGGTCAGAAATCGTTTTTAGATCTATCACTAACATGACCGTGGAGATCCGTGGATCTTGTGGGATAACTCTTACTGGATCCGGGTCAATCACGGTGTCCTTGGTTCCCATCTACAGAGAATCGAATTTTCATAATTGCTACGAGAGCACTGATCATCTTTAGGAAGATCTCCAATTTCAGAAGTATTGTGTGAGATAACTTTGTTAAACATATCAATATTTGTGATAAGATCCCTATTTCGGTGGGTCTTTTATAACCTTGTTGCGCACGCTGGCTTGATCACATGCCACATATATTAGGGTTATCTGCAGTCCAACATATGGCTATGCATCATTCTGCTTATGGAAGGCGACGTGCCACCGAAACAGACAAGAAAAAAGATATTCTCGAGGCACGAGTAAGATTTCGTTTGTCATTAAGCAAGTAGTGTCAACACATGGTGGCATTTCATTGGTCAGAGTGGATGCATAAAATATGGGTGTAAACAGATATATTAAGAAATAAATTATTTTTGATTTGCAGGTGTAAATATCTAACTCATTTTATAGGAATCACATTGAATCTTATGCTAAGAATTTTTATAATGAAAAAAATGTACTAATTACAGTATGGAATCCATAATTTTCTTTATAAAATCTAATGGTGAAAATGGTCATGTTAAAGGAAATGTGTTTCTTTTCTTTTGTTTTGTTTTAGTGCTTATCAAATAGGCCCTTAAAAGAGATATGCCAAGTCCTTTACAATAGTTGTAGATGAGAATTTTTCATAACTGTCTATGCATGGGCCAATGGTGCTGCTGCTTGTCTACCATCTAACCCATTCAACAAGCTTGCCCCACCATAAAATTGGTACACTCTTAACCATCAGGGTGATCTATTTTAGTTTTTATGTTTGTCAATTACTATGTCGTATGTGTCGTCAAGTCTGGTGAGTCCATTGAAACTTGTAGATTGAAGTTTTGAAGAACTCCGGCATCTCGGTTTGAAGATATAATCGATGATCATCTGTTCCGATGATGAATGCTAAACCCAACCTTTTCCGAACCTAGTAAAAACAAAAAATCCCTAGTATCTAGATGGCGTGAACACTTTTGATATTTTCCTTGGCCATTTGTAGGGATCCTAGTCCATGTTGATTAGCTTTAGACCCTTGGAGAATTTTGCAAAATATCCCAAAAGAAGATATCTACATTTTTCGATTGCACTTCGATGCCGTCGAAAGTAGTTTTGATGGTATTTTGATGCCATCAAAACCAATTTCGATTATGTTAAAGAATTGTCCTAATAATTAGATTAACTCTTTGGACAAATCTCAACCCCATCGAATCACCTATTTCAACCCCATCGATGCCATCGAAACTGTATTTTGACCCCATCGAAGACAAGTCCAGAAACATTGATTTCATCCCTAGACTAAATCTCAATGGTGTTAAAACTGATTTTGACCTCATCGAACCCCTCTTCGACTAGGTCGAAATGGCATTCGATGCCATTGAAGAGCATGTTCAGAATTTGTATTTTTTATCTGAATTGTTTCTTTAACCCTATCAAAACATTCTTTGACCCCATCGAAGTGGCTGATTTTTTTACCATTTTCTAGCCGTTACAAGCTTGTCTATTTAGCATCTTTTCTAGAGATTGGTCAACCCCCAAGGAGATAACCCATTAGAGCTTAGCTAGGTCATTCCCTTCTCATTCCTTCTTACTTAAGCCATAAACCCTTAAATTCATTGTTCAATCCATGTTGATTTGAGCAACATTTAATGAGCATTCATAGCTTGGATTGAAACATGAACTCAAGCCCTCATTAATGGCCTTTGACCTAATCCGAAAATGCACTATTACTTCTTATAAATGTGATTGATGATCTTCTTGGTGAAACCTCTCTCTCATCTTTAAAGCCATGTCCAATAGAAGGTTTTAACCAACCCCAATCCCTCACCTTGGAAGCTACAAGTAAGCATTCAATGCAAGGTTACAGATCAAGGGAGCTGAAGAAGAAGCCGTTCGTGCAAGCCGAAGCTTCTTCAACTAAGGTGATTTCAAGAGGCTCATCCAACTAAGTATTTCTTAATATTAGAGTCCAAGAAACCATCTCTTGTGTAAATATTAATTTGAGTTTTAGAGGTTGAAGACCCAAACTTAGGTGAGTCCTTGTGTAGGATAAATGTTTGTTGAATAAGTCCTTGGGTAGGACAAATCCATGTGTTGAGTCTATACCTTCTGTAGGTTGTAAATGTATAAGTGAACCTCATTTAAAACCATTATGATAGTGAAATCCGGTCACTCAAGGGGTGAGTGGATTAGTCGGGAGTGGAGTAGGCACATAGCCGAACCATTATATATCTTGTGTTATGTGGTGAATGATTGATATCCATGTGCTTGCAATTGTTTCTAGCCTTTTAAGTATGGGATAAACTGTTCCTTCACATGATAGATACAATTGCTAATCAAGTTTATAAATTCAACATATAGATTGATTCATGCATATCAAGTGTTTGTAGAAATGATCAAATGATATATGCCTTCTTACATTATCATACCTATCTAGCTCACATATGTTCTTGATTCACTTGTATGGATCGACGATTGTTTAAATTGAAAATTTAAAAATCCTATTCACCCCCCAGGACTAGAACCAAGTTTCTTGCTTCTACAAGTGTGGTAATTAGACTAATACCGCAATTTCAATCTAGTCATCATATTAAAAAAATGTGTGCACCACCCCTATTAAAGCAAATGATCATAAAAAGATACATGTTTCATAGACATGAAGTTCAGAAACATGTGAATAATTTCAATTGAGCATGAGGCTTTCATCCCAAGGGCGGTCTATAGCTGAAAATTTCGTTCTTGCTCAAGAGCTCTTCCATGATATTGACAAGAAAGTCCAAGGCGAAAATATCTTGCTGAAATTGGACATGGAGAAATCCTATGATAGACTTGACTGGCGATTCCTCAAATCAATGCTAAAGAAGTTTGGATTTGCTCCACAATGGATTGAGTTGGTAGAGAAATGTTGGAGCAATCGTTGGTTCTAGGTCCTAGTAAATGGCGAGGCGTGCGGCTATTTGAGCTCTTTGAGGGGCCTACGGCAAGGAGATCCCATCTCCTCAGGTCTCTTCATCATTGCGGCAGAAGTTCTTAGCAGGGGCTTCAAACAACTAGTTGAAAGAGGATTCTGTCACCTTTCTCAACAGGTCAAAACTGCCCTATGGTCTCGCATCTCCTATTTGCGGACTGCATCATTCTCTTTGCGAATGGTAGTTGTAATTCCCTGAAAGCTATCGCCAGTTTTCTTTCCAAATATGAGGCAGCCTCCGGTCAGAAGATTAGCCAACATAAGAGTTTTTTCATTCTTTCTAGCTACCAATCAGCTTCTCTCTCCAGGTCTGCTGAGAGAATTCTTCGTTTCAAATAGGTAGTGGCCCCTTGCACGTACCTAGGGGTTCCAATTTTCAGAGGAAGGCCTAGGAAGATATATTTCCAGCAGCTTCCTGATAAGATTCATAGCATAATTATGGGATGGAAGGGAAGAATTCTAGCTCAATGGCTGATTTTTGGGACAGCTGATTTTTGGACCCTATGGCTATTATCTTTTCACTTTTTTTTTTTTTTTTTTAGTTATGCCCCATCCATTATTTGGTCATCAATTTGGACGGTCTAGATTGCCATACAAATATGCTACGAGTGCATTTGAAAAATCTCCACCATTTTTAAATGGTGCGAAGCTAACTTGGGAGTCTAGCCCAAGTTTTATCACTATCTTGTGGAAGGCAAATGGAGACGGTTAACGTTTAGAAGATAGATCAAGGCGGGGTTTTGATAGTGCACATGTTATATAATGGGTAATTTCCACACCTGAACTTTAGATGATGATCTGAACCATTCACATTTCATCATGAGAAACATTTGTTAAATGATTGTGATATGGAAAAGAAGTATAGTTGCATCCAAAACTGAGGCCGCCTACTCTGGTGCGTCGCTCATCTGGAAGAAAATTCGAGCCTTGCTTCTAACCATTAATGTTAGGGTTCGTTGGTTGATCGGTAGAGGGGATTGTAGTTTCCGAAAGGTTGACTGGACTGGCTTAGGTCCCTTGATCACTTGAGCTCTTTTCCCCATTACACCCAACCTTGAGTCTGCCTTGGTGAAAGATATGTTAAACGTAGATGGCCTTATTTCTCCAGCCCTTTGAGTTACAATCTCTGCTGCCCCAGGTGGTCATTGATCACATTGTGATGAGGGATACTGCACTTCCTCAGAGGATTATAAGTGCGTCCGGGTTACTTCTCAGTCGGGGAAATTCAATGTTAAGTCATCTTGGCAGATGTATAAGCCTATGGGAGAAAGCAAGTCCTGGGTTAGATGGGTATGACACCCAAAAATCCCTCCAAAAATCTCTCTGCTGTGGTGGAAGATTATTCATAAGGTGGTGCCAGTTGATGAGAGACTCTAACATAGAGGAATTTCCCTCGCTTCTAGATGCATTTGCTGCGACCAAGATTCAGCGTCGACAAGTTGAGTCGATTGATCACGTTTTCTGTACGGGCGCAAAAGCCGCACAAGTGTGGAAGCACTTTGCATCAGTGTCCTTCTTGTGGATTTGCCTTCTCTCCTAGCCGTGGGTAGGGCTAGAAAATGGTGGGAATCTGCTGCCGGATTTGATTGCTTTCACCTACTCATGGGCCTCATTCCTGGATTTATTTTTTAGAAACTGTGGCTCGCTAGAAATTAGGGGCATTTTGACTGAGTCCCTATCAAGCCGCAAAGAATAATTGCTATAATTTATCACTGGATTGGATTGATCGCTCCATCCAGCTCCCTCAGCTCAGAAGAATTTCCCCGTCTAGAGAAGCAATTCTTAAAGCTATGGGAATAGATGCTGAATCTTCTAAGCAGCCCCGTTTATCAGTGGTGAAATGGAGTAGACCCCAACAAGACTGGATAAAGCTAAATGTTGATGGGTCGGCTAGGGGTAACCCTGGCCCATTAGGTGGAGGGGGGTGTGCAAAAACATAGCGGGTGATCTCCTTTTTGCCTTCACTTCGGGTTATGATTTTGGATCGAACACTAGAGCAGAAATCAAGGCAATAGCTGAAGGTCTCCTCTTGTGTGTGGGCTTCGGTTTCACGAAAGTGGAGGTGGTGAGCTACTCAAAAGTGGCTATGGAACTCTTCTCAAAGCAATCCTATTTTCTTTGGAGCGAATGGTATTGGAGAAATAGGATTAATGCTCTTAAGGATTGTCTGGACTTTACTATCTCTCACACGCGCCTAGGGAAGCTAACCTTGATTCAGATAGCCTTACTCGTTGGGGGAGTGACTCCCAGGTGCATAAGGTCTTCTCTTCAAAGTAAGAACTGCCTCGTTTGATTAAGGGTCACTTGCTCCTGGACAGGGCGGGGCTAGGAAATCTTAGGGTGGGCTAGTTCTCCTTTTGTTTCGGTTTGGTAGGTAGTCATTCTCCTTTAATTTAGTTAGTGGATATACATTCCAGTGGAAGAATCATCAAGCTATGCGAGGACTGCAAGCTAGGTTCAACCGCATAAACAAGAAACTAGCTCGAATCATCCCTGTAAAGAGAATTCATTTTTGGGATCCACTAGATTCAATGATCGAGTTGATTAGGGAGATCGGTCCTACAAGAGGACGATAGAACTTCCCATCTCATTAATACCCATGACCGCATCGATGAATGACTCGTTGAGGTCGAATATCGCTTCGGCTACATACAAATTACTGAAGAAAGAAGAATCTCAATCGCGACGTTCTACTTCAATGAAGACGCTTGAGATTGGTTGATTGAAGAAGTTCAGATGCGTCAGAAGCAAGAAGGAAGACCACCAACTCGCTCATGGCAGCAGATGAAACGACGATTGCTAGCTCGTTTCCTAGTCGATGAAGAAGATCCAAAGGAGATAAGAGTCACTGCAAGTCCCCAGTCACGTCAATGTATCATATGTCATTCATGTAGACACAAGAGAACCTTTCAAAGCTTTTAAAGTGGAGAAGTATTCTTCCGTGACTATCCATGATCATGATGAATGACCTCTTGAATCGGCCGAGGTTGAAGCCATGGAAGAAGAGGATGAGGTACAACCCACCATCATCTCAGAAAATATATCAAAGGTCTAAGAAGATGGAGGGCATCCTTATTCCAGATATCATGAACAGAGGGAAGATCCTGCAGGCATCCCAGAAGTTACAGATCACATTGTTTTGGAATCCATAGACGTCCAACGAGTGTCATGCTAGCAATACAAGTGGTCGAGACGATCATGGATGATGAATTCTTTGATGATATGTCCTATGCTGGAGATTAGCCTCCATCAGATTGCACCCATCTTCAACAACAAGGATGATATGGCAAAGCAGGTCGCGAATATTCGTGTTGGCATGGAAAAGAAGTCAGAGAAAATTGTTGCAGCATTCCAAGTCAAGGCTAGCAAACATCGACTTCCAAAGTTGAAAGTGGTTTGTGACCCTAGGTCAAAGCGAAACTCGAGGATGTATTTTTTTCAAGTGGGGGAGACTGATCTAGGGAGAGGACCCCTTGACCAAGGGTGAGGATCACCTAGATTCCTATCACACATGGACCAAAAAATGATCAAGGAAAAGTCGACGAAAGTGATAATCTTCGCATGTATGGACCAAAAGAAGGTGGATCATGAATCGAACATAACTTTTGATTCAGGAGTTATGTGATGCACAACATATGGATTCCTATTAAAATTCCGTTTTGGGGTGAACCGAGCCATGGGTCGTGTCCGTCTATTTCACCAGAAAACGCGAGCTTATAACAAAAAAATGGAATTTTAAGAAAACTACTGATTTTAGTAATTTCGTTTTTTTGTCTGTTTCTTTCTTTTTAAAGTTTTTTTTATTATTTTATTTTAGAGTTTCTAGATTTTCAGAATAATCAATTTTAGAAAGACTTACTATTATTTAATTAAGATTTTACTATTTTTAGTAACTTTATATTTTGAAAAACTTACTATTTTAAGTAAATATGAATTAAGGTTTGTTTAGAGTTATATAAGTTCATTAAAAATTATTTTTAATGTAATCTTGTTTATTATCAATAAAACTTGAGTTTTTACTCTGTTTGCTCGTGGATTCAAGTGTTCCTTCATGGATTCGAAGAGGACTAGTTGAGGATTCCCAATAGTTCCGTGGATTCAGAATAGTTATCACGTGAGAGAGATGGTGCTCGATCGCACCACGTCTACACCTACACTAGAACCAAAGGTGCAAAGCCAGTGCTCATTGAACAAGCATTTTTCTTCTTCTTCTTTTTTTTTTTTTTTTTTTTTTTTCTTTTAGATATTTCCCATCGACCGATCAATTGACGTTTGTTAGATTTAGATCAATTCTTTTTCACTAGCCATTAAATTTTCACCAGTTTATGGCCTGTTTAAAGTAGTTCCCACAATTAGAACAGTCTAGTTAAGTAATTAATTGTATATGTCATATATACAATTTTTTTTAGTGCATGCGGTAAAAGTTCTCCTTTGTTACCGTGTATTATAATATTTAGGGATAGTTTGGCATCTCTACTCTAATTCTATAAGAGCTACTTGAATAAGTCATTTTTGTTCTAGCTCTATTTTAAATAAGCTCATTTAGTAAAATCTCCAAAAAAAAGCTCTTATTTAAAATAATCTCGTTTGGTAAAATTTTTAAGTAAGAGCTTTTTTAAGGGTAGTTGATGTTATTTTAATTTAAAGATTACAACAACTTTAATATAACAGTAATCCAAATGGTTGTTTTGGTGGACCATCCATCATGTGGGGCCCAACATCATTCGTAATGTTCTTTATGTGGGGCCCCTCAATGTTCACTACCCATCACCCATCACGTGGACTCCACTTTGATGTGTCCATAGTGTGGGCCCTACCTTTGAAGTGAATTGTCCATCATGTGGGGCCCACTTTTGATATCCACCATTCATCACGTGGGGTGCACCTTCTATGTGGATCATCCAGATACGACCCACTTTGGATATGGGTCATCCATCATGAGAGACCTTGGATGTGGACCGTCCATTAGGTGGGGCCCATTTGATGTGAATTGTCCATTATGAGGGGCCACACTTTGATGTGGGCTGTCTATCATGTGAAACCCACTCTGTCCATCATGTGGGCCTACCTTGATGTGGACCATTCATTGTGCGGGCCCCACCTTCATTATGTGTCGTTCATCATATTGGCTCATCTTTGGTATCAACTGACCATCATGTGGGCCCACCTTCAATGACCATCATCCATCATGTGGGTCCCACCTTTGACATGGATTGTTCGATCAAATGGGACCCACTTGATGCGCATGTTCCGTTATGTTGGGCTACAATTTGATGCTATCATTTATCATGTGGGGCCCACCTTTGATGTGAACCTTTCATTAGTGGGCCCACCTTGATATGGGGCCCCACTTTAATATGAGTCATTCATTATGAGGGGCCCATCTTTGATGTCCACCATCCATCATGTGGGTCCCACCTTTGTTGTGGACCACTATCATGTGGGGCCCGTTTGATGTGGATAGTCCATCATGTGGGACCCACCTTTGATGTCCACCATCCATCATGTAGGTCCCATCTTGGCTGTGGACCATCCATCATGTGGGGCCCAACTTTTAATATGGGTCATTCATCACGTAGGCCCACATTCAGCGTGGGGCCCACCTTTAATGTCAACCTTCCATCATGTGGTCTCACATTCAGTGTCCACCATCCATCACGTGGGTCCTACCTTTGATGTGGAACATCTATCATGCCCATATTTGTTGTGGACCATCTATCATGAGGAGCCCACTTGATGTGGATAGTACTTCACGTGGGACCCACCTTTGATGTCCACCATCCATCATGTAGGTCCCACCCTTGCTATGGACCGCCCATTATGTGGGGCTCAACCTTCAATATGGGTCTTTCATCATGTGGGCCCACCTTTAATGTCAATCTTCCATCATGTGGTCCCACATTCAATGTCCACCATCTATTGTGTGGGTCCCACCTTTGATGTGGACCATCATCAGGTAGGGCCTAGCTTGTTGTGGATCATTCATCATCTGGGGCCACACTTTGAAGCAGGCCATCCATCATGTGGGGCTCACCTTTGATGCGACCGTGCATTATGCGGCCCACCTTTGATATGGGCCATTCATCATGTGGGGTCCACCTTCACTATGGGTCGTTCATCATGTGGGCCTTTCTTGAAGCAATTGTGATGTGAATTACTTGAAAAGTTTAATGGTAAACTTGTCCAAAAATTAGTACAAAATGTCCACCAGGCTTAACTAAAGAAGCTCCATTTCAAAAAGTAACCCCTGGCTAACTTTTTAAATCGGAGCTTATTTGCTACTTTCTAAAAAAAAAAACAAATACTTGATTTGATATTTTACCAAACGGTTTAAAAGCTTTTTTTTATTATTATTTTTAAATAAGCCAATAAGCTCTTATTTATAAAGATGCCAAACGCCACTTAGAGAAAGTTTGGGGAGGCTTAGCTTAGACATTACTATCATTTTTCAAGCATGTCTCCATATATGTGTGGCACACAAGAACGTGGTCTAATCGATTAATCTGACAGTCCGAAATTTTATAGGATAGGTGGGGCCTTTTTCTTTTTTTGGGCCGCACCCGAATGGTTGTATATTTTTTCCCCTTCAATAAAGTTTCAGGTGGTGTGATCCCACCTTTCTTGAAAAATAAAAATAAAAATCTGACAGTCCCAAATGATGAGGCTCATATACCCTTTAATTAATAATTGCCCTATCTATTGATTGAACGATTTCTAAGGATTAAATAGACAAGGTCTGCTCTACGGTCAACATTTATTATTAAGGGCAATTTCTTCATCCCCACTGTTTCCTGTAGTATGGCCACTTAAGTGTTGGATCTCCTTGGGTTTTGCCTCGTGTCTTAAAATGAGCTGAAGAAACAAATGGACAGAGTGGATATAACCCAAACATCATGGGGGGCCCACACGCATTGGGTTACAGGGAAGCCGAGGAACCTCAGTTTATAGGCAAGTCGCATCCTTAAATGCGAGGGGTAGTGTCAATGGGCTAGGTTGGCCCGTCTCCTCTGGCTGAACTTGGGATGAGGTATCAGGCCTGAGGGCTGGACTCGGTCACAACACTCAGGCTCGTTTCTAAATCGATCTGGGCTTGTATTAGATGTTTAAAAGCTTATAAGCCCAGCCAGGCCCATTGGGGTTTGCAAAGGTCAATAAGTTTAATATGAGAGAGGGAATTTTACTGAAGTAGTAGTTGGGTTGGTTGTGCAAGCAAGGGGTGGCAGCTGATCAGGTTGGCCCCACCATTATGTTTACATAAAATCCCCGTGGACCAGCAAGTGCATCAGCCCATGTTAGGCCCAGGGCTGAAATATCAGCCCAATCCATGGTTCAAGGCGACCATACGATTGGAAAATGTGTACAATGCAAGGTTAATACTACACACTACTTTCCTTGGTGTGACCCACATGAATCGTAGGTTTAGCCCAACCCAGCTTTACGGTTTTGGGGCTTGGGAGGGCTAAGGTTGGGCCTTGTTCCGAGTCAGGCCTTATGCTGGAATTTTGGGCGATCACGAGCCCAGGCCAAGTTTGGACTTAGCGGGTTGGAATTGGGCATAACTTGGTCCAGTCCCTAACCCTAACCCTGCTGATGACACCCTATTTCTTGAGAAGAAAATAACTCTCGTTTTTTGTGAGAACTTGAGACTTTGAAGTGGGGGTGAGATTTAATTCGTTGCGTCCAGCATGGGTGTAGACCGTTGAATCGCTTCGGAGATTAGCTCAAGTCTCCATTGTGCAATCCCTTGGGGAAGCCAATTAAGTGGCGGATGGGCTGGCCCACTCGGGCAGCGCCTCTCAAGTGGATAGGGAGTTTCAGGTTGCTTCGTCTCTTACCCAAGAGATATACAGGGCTCTTTTCCTGGACCGAGTGGGTCAAGGAGCTCTTAGTCAGAATTGAGGGTCTCGGTGATTATTTCGGTTTCAGTTTTGGTTGAAGTATAGGTTAGGCTGGCCTGCCTTTTTGCTTATGGCCTGCCCAATTGTATTTCCTGTGCAGATTGCTTCTGGCATTAATACAATTTTCTCTTTTAACGGGCCCATCTTGATCGTATGCAAGATCCACTTTAACTACCTTCAGAAAGCCAAACGCATGTCGAGGTAGCGCATCTGGGCATGCAGTCTCTAAAACATTCATCTCTCATAACATGAGAAACGCATGTACTCTGACCATAAGAGGTTCGGTATCATTATTCTAACCACCTATTTCTGCCTAAGTGCGTGGCCTACACAATATATGTACGGTGGGATATTTGGCAGGGGAACTTTGACAATGTGGACAATCTTTGATCTGATGGGCCCGTTATGATCAATTAGCAATTGATTGGAAATCCTGTGGAAGGGCCTGTAGCCAGCTGGTTGAGTCCAAGTTTATCAACCAGCTGGTCTCAGGTTCGAGACACACCACCAGCACCTTTGGGTGCTTTCGGTCAGGCCGGGTCGGGTTTGGGTGTTCGGGCCAGGTCGTGTGGGTTATGTTCAGGTTCCAGTGTTTGGCCCGGGTCGTATTAAAAAAAAATATGATTGGAAATCCTTCCAGATAAGAAGATGGTGACTACAGCTGTACACGAGCTGAGCTCAGCCATGATCGAGCTAGGCTCGGTCAATGAAAAGCCTAGCTTGTGTTCGGCTCAACTCGACCATCGAGCTGGACATACATGTCCGAGCTGGCTCGATTGAGCTTTCGAGCTGAGTTCGAGCCAAGCTTTTCGAGCTGAATAAGAGCTACGAGATGAACTTCGACAAAATTTTCACAAAGTTTCATAATTGAAAATATTTTTATAAATAATTTATTACCTTAAGGTTGGTTGAATGAAATTTGGGGCAAAATCTAATGGAGTGCCTTGTCTCTAGTCAGACGTCAGGCAGTGGTCGTGGATCGACGGTCGGGGGATGCTTGGACTTAGGCAGTGGCTGAGCATGACTGATCGGCTAGACTGGCCAGACGGGGTGGCTCGACGCCTCGACCTAGAGGTTGGAGAGAGAGAGAGAGAGAGAGAGAGAGAGAGAGAGAGAGAGCCATCGACTAGCCAGAGGGATTGACTAGTAGGACAAATTGAGAGAGAGAGACGGCCGAAGAAAAGACTGAAAGAGAGAATGGTGGCCAGGCGGCGCCTGTCGGCGGACGGATTGGAGAGAGAGAGCCTCGCTTGTCACCACTCGCCAGACGAATTGGAGAGAGAGAGAGAGAGAGAGAGAGAGAGAGAGAGAGGTGGCCAGTGGGTCGCCATATATCGGTGGCCGAACGGATGGCCGGACAACAATGCATCAGAGCGTTAGGGTTTTGGGGACCTAAGGGTGCTCGTTCGAAAGGGGAGAAATGGGCAAATGGATTAGGGTAAGTTTTATATATATATATATATATATATATATATATATATATATATATATATATATATATCGAACCGAATTGAGTTGAGCTTGGGCCTACTCGTATGTGGCTTCATATCTAAAATGAGCCAGGAAGCTCAGCTCTATTCGAACTCTCCAGTATCAAGCCATATTGAGCTGGAACGAGCCAAGTTGAGCGAGAACAGCTCTCATGGTGACTCTTAAACCACCAGATTATTTACCCTTTAAATTTTCTCCTTACATCTATATTTGTAAACCATTAATCAAATGCCAGGATCAATTTTCTGAAACTAGGCACGGAGGCTCATCCAATTTTGTGAATGTCTCTTCAAAGATAGTGCAACTTTGGAGATCAGGTGAGTCCCAACTTGGTCGACCCATGATGTCATCATGATGTTATAATGCTATAATTAAAGGGGCGCGCCTCACTCTTATTGGTACCACCTTGGCTAAGGTGGCACAGGAAGATGTGAGGCCCACGTGATGCATGCATAAAGTTGAAACCGTCTGTGGTAAGAGTAAGAGCATTGTTATCCGCCCCTAAAATTAGTCTAATAAGTGAATCAGGTGGGCCACAACACTGGGAACAAGTTGGAGAGAACGGACGCGGATTTCCAGGAAGTTCCTGTGATGGGAATCTAGGTGGGGCCTACTATGATGTTTGTGAGAAATCCACACCGTCCAACCATTTTGTGAGCTAATTTTAGGACTTTTGACAAAAAATGAACTAGATCAAGACTCTAGTGAGCCGAAAATGTGAGGATTGAACTTCCACAGTTGAAATATTGGTGGGGACACAATTGAAATATTGGTGGGGCCATAAATTTTGACTCAAGCTATTATTTGTGTTTTCAGTTCATCCCAGTAGGAATGACATTATGAACGGTATGGATGGCATATAAACATCACTATGGACCCTAGGAAGGTTTCAACGGTAGGAATTTCCCTACCCACCTTTTGCTTTAGTGTGCCCACTTAAGTCTTAGATCTGGATCAATTGTTGTTGCACCTCCTAAAATGAGTTCACAAAACAAATGGACGGCATGGATTTCTCACAAACATCATAGTGGGCCCCACCTAGATTCCCAGGAACTTCCTACTAAAGGCTTTGGCACGCAATCCGCATCTGCCACCACCACACACCACGAACCTCTGTGGGGTCTGTTGACGCCACCAAGTTCTGTTGGGCCTACCGTGGTGTACATGTTATATCCACACTATCTATCCATTCTACTGTATCATTTTAGATCATGGGTCTAAAAATGAGGTAGATCACATCACCAAAAACAATTAATGGGGATTGAACGCCTACCATTGAAATACTCGGGGGCCACATAAGGTCTAGATCAAACTGATATTTGTGTTTTCCTTTCATCGGAGTCTATGTGACCTTATGGAAAGGTTGGATGGCAAATAAACATGATGGCAGGCCTAGGAAGGTCTCAATATTAGCTGTCCTTGTCCCCACTACTTTCAGTGGTGTGGTTTGGTTGAGCTTTTGATGCAGGGGTTATAAATTTAATATTCTTATATATTTCTAAATAAACCTTAATTTGTACTTATTAAAAATAATAAGTTTCTAAAAATAAAAAGTTACTAAAAATAGTAAAACCCTAATAAAACACTACAACTAATATAGTCTTTCTAAAACTTATTATCCAGCAAAACTAGAAACTCCGACTTAGACAAGGACTAGAAAAGAGAGAAAACACACTAAAAATCAGAATTATTAAAAATAACAATTTTTTTTCTAAAATTCCTTTTTTTCGAGATAACCATGCATTTTCTGGTGAAACGGACGGACATGACCCACTACAGTGGGTTAGTTCACCACGTAACAAAATTTCCTTAAGAATCCATATAATGTGCGTCCCATAAATCCTGGATCAAAAGTTATACTCGATTTATGGTCTACCATCTTTTGGTCCATCCATACAAAAATTGTGGATTTTGTCGACGTATCCTTGATTTTTTTTTTCTTCGGTCTATCTCTATCAAGAACAGAATATGTTTGATTCACGCTCTTCATCAGGAGATTCTTGTTCTACATCAGCTTTAAATCTACCTAAAATTTGGGCGAATTCCCTGAAATTATCTTGAAAAATGGATGGATGCATGGTGTTGATATAGAGCATACATCATGGTGGAGCCCGCAGAACTTGGTGACCCCTCTCAACCCACAAAGAAGACCATGCAATATGCTTCCCAACCTTGATTCGCATGGAGGGCTGACGCAGGGGGGACGTGGTAGGTCAATCACCGTCTCCCTAACCGAGTGTTTCTCGAATCCACGAGAAGAAATAAAAGATAGAAAAGGAAATAAATTTCGAATAATTGATTTATTGATAATTGAATCCATAAAAACGGAATTACAATGCATATAAATAGGAAACTAAACCCTAGATAAAGTATCAGAATCCAACTCCAACTAAAACTCCTAGAAAACGCAACTTACTATAAATTGTAAACTTACTATTTATAGAAGTCGTTCAATCCTACTAGAACTCTTGGTTTTCGGCCAAAAATAGAAAGTTATCAAACGGCCTCAACCACGTTATTCTACGAAATATTCTAAGCCCTTTTCATGTTGGACGCTAACTCTAAAACCCTACAGATGCAAAGTTATGATCGAAATAAAACTTACTATAAATAGTAAAACTAAAAATAAACTAGCCTAATGACCGTCGATACAGTCGAATCTCGCGATTCCGGCTTGGAAAACCCGGCGTAGCGGGGTTGGTTGGCTAAAGTAGCTCGAGCTACCCCAAATTGATATATTATACGTCCCGTAACTCATTCCGGATTGTGAGATATGACCGATTTACGGTCCTGACAGTCCGGATCACTTTCGACCCCGACCGGTCTTCTTTTGCTCCATCTGGGCCATGAAATAATCAGCGACCCGTTCTACATTAGTCTCCTCCACTTCGAAAGAACTTGACCTCGAGTTCTCGTCCTGCTTTGGTTCATGATATTCGTACAGATCTGCCACGTTGAAAGTCCTTGAAATCTCCATGTCATCCGGAAGATCAACAACGTAGGCATTGTCATTGATCTTGCGAATGATCGGTACCGGTCCAATCTTCTTGTGTTTCAACTTGTTGTAGGTACCGGTAGGAAATCGCTCTTTATGTAGGTGGACCATCACCTGATCACCTATTTCGAACACTTTGGCGCGTCGATGCTTGTCGGCCGCTTCTTTATACTTCTCGTTCGAAGCCTGTAATTTGTTGCGCACGTCTGCATGTATGTCCATGATTCGGTCTGCCATATGTTCAGCTGTAACGTTCATGCCCGGAAGCTTGGGCAGGGGAACCAAATCGAGTGTGTGACGACGCACGCACCCATAAACAATCTGGAACGGAGACTTTCCTGTCGATCGGTTTACCATGTTGTTGAACGCAAACTCTGCTTGAGCCAGGGCCATGTTCCACTGCTTCGGTTTGTCACTTGAAAGGCAACGGATAAGATTCCCCAATGTGCGGTTGACGACCTCAGTCTGCCCATCTGTTTGTGGATGATAAGCACTGCTGAAGTGAAGTCGTGTACCGAACCGATTCCACAAGGCTCGCCAAAAGTGGTCAACGAACTTTGTGTCCCGGTCTGAAGTGATCGTCTTAGGAATCCCATGTAGTCGCACAACCTCTCTAAAGAAAAGGTTCGCAACGTGTATCGCATCAAAAGTCTTCTTACACGGAATGAAGTGTGTCATCTTGGAGAATCGGTCTACCACCACGAACACTGAGTCCATGCCGCGTTGTGTTCGTGGGAGCCCTAATATAAAATCCATAGATAAATCCTCCCAAGGGGCATCTGGCACGGGTAATGGCGTGTAAAGACCTGTATTTTGAGATTGTCCCTTAGCGGTTTGACAAATATGACATCGTTGTACCTCCCTGCCAACATCACGAGCAAGTTGCGGCCAGTAATACCGCTCTTCCACCATCGCTCGAGTCTTATCTCGTCCTAGATGACCGTCGAGGCCACCGCCATGCAGCTCGATAATAATTTTGTCCCATAACGAACTCTGCGGGATGCAAAGTCGATTTCCTTTGAAGAGGAAACCATTTTGAATTAGAAGGTCACTCGGGTGCCCCTCTTGGCACTTTTTCCATGCATCTGCAAAATCCTCGTCCTCAGCATAAAGTTCCTTGAGACAGTCGAATCCGATCACCTCACTGCTCACTGTAATAAGAAGGGATACACGTCGGCTTAGTGCATCTGCCACCTTGTTTTGCTGCCCTGATTTGTGTTTCAGAACGAACGTGAATTCCTGTAAAAACGAAATCCATCTAGCATGCATACGATTCACATTAGTCTGAGTATTGATAAATTTTAAGGCTTGATGATCAGTGTACAGTATAAATTCCCTTTGAATAAGATAATGGCGCCAATGGCGCAGTGCCTGAACCACTGCATATAATTTAAGTTCATAGGTCGACCACTTTTGTCGTGCGTCGCTGAGTTTCTCACTGTAAAAGGCAACTGGCCTGCCCTCCTGAGAAAGGACTCCCCCAATGCCGACAATAGATGCGTCGCATTCTACCTCAAATAGCTTATCGAAATTAGGGAGTACCAGGACCGGGGTAGTGGACAACCGATGTTTAATTTCTGCAAAGCTCTTCTTAGCCCCTTCGGTCCATTGAAACGGACCCTTCTTCATACAGTCGGTAATCGACGCGACGATACTGCTGAAGTTCCGCACAAATCGACGATAGAAGGTCGCCAACCCATGAAAACTTCGTACCTCATGAATGTTTGTCGGAGTCGGCCAATCCCGAATAGCTTGTACTTTTTCTTCGTCCACTCGGATACCCGTGGACGACACGATGAACCCCAGAAACAATAATTGATCAGTTAAGAAGCTACACTTTTTCAGATTTAAGTATAGCTTGTTGTCGGCCAACACTTGTAGCACTTTTCTGATGTGGGTCATGTGCTCCGTTTCATCCTGACTGTATATTAGAATGTCGTCAAAGTAAACGACAACGAAACGGCCAATGAACGGCTTCAACACTTGGTTCATTAAACGCATGAAGGTGCTTGGTGCGTTGGTCAAACCGAAGGGCATAACCAACCACTCATATAGCCCTTCATTGGTCTTGAAGGCCGTTTTCCACTCGTCACCTGGCCTAATACGGATTTGATGGTATCCACTCCGTAAGTCCAGTTTCGAGAACACCTTGGAGCCCTCGAGTATGTCCAGTATGTCATTCAACCGCGGTATTAGAAATCGATATTTAACTGTTATTTTATTGATCGCGCGGCTATCGATGCACATACGCCATGTTCCATCCTTTTTGGGGGTAAGGAGTGTCGGAACGGCACACGGGCTCATGCTCTCTTTAATAAGACCCTTACGGATCAGTTCCTCCACCTGTCCCTGTAGAATTTCACACTCTTTCGGACTCATCCGATAGTGCGGTCGGTTGGGTAGACTGGACCCTAGGATAAGGTCGATGTGATGTTGTATGTCTCGCATGGGAGGCAACTCATCAGGTAACTCTCCAGGCCAAGTACTTCGAAATTCTTCTAGCAGCGGTTTAAAGCGTTGAGGAATATTAGAGGATCCTGGCTCCTCGCCTTTTACCATAACGGCATAAATCTCGCCCGTTTCCTTTGATTCCTTAACAAATTCGCGAATGGTAAGGAGAGAGTTCCCCTCCACTTTAGAAGCTTCACGGTGTTTCTCTGGTGTCATAGGGGCCAAGATAATTTTCCGACCATCCTTGGTGAACATGTATATGTTTTCCCGTCCACAGTGGGTCACATCTCGATCCGATTGCCATGGCCGCCCAAGTAACATGTGGCAGGCTTCCATGTCAACCACATCACAGAGGACCTCATCCTTATAGCTTTTACTAATGGAAAACGAGATAATGCATTGATGAGTCACCTTGGTTTCGTTCACTTTCTTGATCCAACCGATAGAGTAAGGGGTAGGGTGCTTCGTCATAGGCAGATGTAACTTATCCACCATAATTCTTGAGACAATATTTTCGCTACTCCCACTGTTTATGATCACGTCACAGATTTTGCCCTGCACGGTGCACTTTGTGCGAAAAATATTATGTCGTTGTGGGTGCACTTCCTTCCTGGGAGCGTAAAGAAGTCGTCTTACTACTAGCGATTCCCCATGATCTTCAGTCAGCCAATCGACATCTTCTGTGTCCCCCTCTTCGGCCTGTTTCAATTCAGGGTTGTCTTCTGTTAATTCACCTTCCGCGCCGCCTTCATTCGTAGTTAAGTGTGCTGCGGGGCGTTGAGGGCAAGCGTTCAACCAGTGACCTGGTTGGCCACAATGGAGACAATGGTCTGGTCTTGGCTGACCATACGGGTTGGGGATCCTGCTGGAACCCGCTGTAGTGGGAGCTGTACGTTGAGGTCTTGAGGAACCGCTTCTCCCGTCCCGGTTCGTGACCGTAGGAGGTTGAGGACGCCCTCCTATAGGCACATTGCCTTTGGCCAGCGTTGTATCTTGAGTGGGTCCGGTGTTGGGATTTCGTGTTGCCGGATAGGGTCGGGCAGGGGGCCGTGACAACTGTGTTTCTGCTCGAGTCGCCAATTGGTTGGCCTCACTCAACGTCCATACTGGATGCATCTGGACTCGATCCTAGATTGCAAATTGCAACCCACTAATGAATCGTGATACTTGTTGTGCCTCTAATTCTGATAAATTATTCCGTGTAGCCAATTGTTGGAATTCTTCAAGATATTTGGCTACGGTTCGATTTCCTTGACGACAATTTTGGTATTGTTGGAACAAAATTTGTTCATAGTCGCTAGGGAGGAATCGGGTTCTAAGAAGTTGTCTCATTCTAGACCATGTTCGGATGGGTGTCTTTTTCTGACGGGTGCGGGAAACCTGCAGGTTTTCACACCATGCTGAAGCACCGGATTTAAATTTATAAGCAATTAGTTTTACCTTCTTGTCGTCCAGCACTTCCATATAGTCGAAGTATCGCTCGACCTCTGCCAGCCAGTCGAGGAACTCCTCTATTCGAAGTAGGCCATTAAAGCTGGGAAGATCAGCTTTGCCCCGATAGTCTCGTTCTGCTCGTTCCACACGCTCATTCCCTAGCGCAGGTCGTCGTACCAAAATGTCTTCGACCTCGTCATCGCTTGGTTCTGATTCGTCTGGTGTAGCCCTACGATTATCCACCTGGGGTGCTCTACGGACAACATGATTGTCCCGTATAGAAACGGTTGGTGGTTGTTGGTCGCCTTGGGCTCGAAGCGGAGCTAGCGATGCTGCAATCTGGTCGAGGGTCGCCTGTATACCTTGCAGGATCAACCGGTTCTCCCGTTGCGCTGCTTCGAAAGTTATCGCCGTTAGATAGTCCCTTGGAGCACCGTCCTTAGGATGAGGATCCATCCCTTCATTAGAGGTCATCGTCCTGAGGAAGAAACCTCTCTCTGATACCAATGATGCAGGGGGGACGTGGTAGGTCGATCACCGTCTCCCTAACCGAGTGTTTCTCGAATCCACGAGAAGAAATAAAAGATAAAAAAGGAAATAAATTCTGAATAATTGATTTATTGATAATTGAATCCATAAAAACGGAATTACAATGCATATAAATAGGAAACTAAACCCTAGATAAAGTATCAGAATCCTACTCCAACTAAAACTCCTAGAAAACGCAACTTACTATAAATAGTAAACTTACTATTTATAGAAGTCGTTCAATCCTACTAGAACTCTTGGTTTTCGGCCAAAAATAGAAAGTTATCAAACGGCCTTAACCATGTTGTTCTACGAAATATTCTAAGCCCTTTTCATGTTGGACGCTAACTCTAAAACCCTACAGATGCAAAGTTATGATCGAAATAAAACTTACTATAAATAGTAAAACTGAAAATAAACTAGCCTAATGACCGTCGATACGGTCGAATCTCGCGATTCCGGCTTGGGAAACTCGGCGTAGCGGGGTTGGTTGGCTAAAGTAGCTCGAGCTACCCCAAATTGATATATTATACGTCCCGTAACTCATTCCGGATTGTGAGATACGACCGATTTACGGTCCTGACGGTCCGGATCACTTTCGACCCCGACCGGTCTTCTTTTGCTCCATCTGGGCCATAAATAATCAGCGACCCGTTCTACATCAAGGGCCTACAGTGTTGTATATATAAAATCCATTCCATTCATACCATTGATGTGATCTTGATGAGAGGGCAGGCTTAAAGTCAGGCTGTTTAGAAATTCTGGTGCAATAAAAATGTACCGCGGACTTCTTGGCCAGGGAACTTTGACAATGCCGGCTCCCTGATTAAATACGTTACGATCCGACCTTTTTGGCCAAGGACTTTTGACCATGTGGACGAATCTTTGATTAGAGGGGCTCATTAAATCTACCTAAAATTCTTGTTCTACATCAGCTTTAAATCTACCTAAATCCTTGATCTAAAGGAGACTCTTGACCAATTTGATTCGAAATCCTTTAGATCAAAATTCTTTAATAACTAGATTATTTTCATTTTGGATTTTCTCTTGGCTGCCTATTTGTAAACCCATTGTCTTTAGCCAGGATCAACTTTCTAAAACTTGGTACGAAATCCCATCCAATTTTTCTAAAGGTCTCTTCAAAGATGGCGCCACCTGCATCCTGGGTCCAACTTGGTGAACTCATGATGTCACCATGATGCTATCATTAAAGGGGCCCATAAGCAAAGGTGGTAGGGGGAAGATGTGGGGCCCACGCGATGCATGCATATATAAAATCGAATTTGTCCATAATATGAGTCAGGTAATTATCTTACACGCAAACCCCTAAAATCAGTTTGACCAGTTAATCAGGTGGGCCGGATCACAGAAACAAGTTGTAGAGAACATCGAATCTTGATTTGAATAATGGAGGGTCCACAATGTTGTATATATAAAATACTGTCCATTCAGACCATCGATGGGCTTAAATTAAGGGAACCTAGGTAACCTAGCAACCTTCCTGGAGCCTATCGTGATTTTTTAATGTCATCCAAACAGCTCATGAGGTTATTCCCACCGGGATGAATTGAAAAGACAAATATTGGCCTAGTTCAAAACTTTTGTGGGCCCAAGGCTTCTCCTGTGGGCTTTCCATTCTTAATCTTTCTTGCAGTGTGGACCACCTTAGTTTTGGTTCTGCCCCCACTGTCCCAGTGTCAGCTTGCAAAATTGATGGACGGAGTAGATTTCTAACAGGACTCCACATGGTTTCTGCATACAGGAATTTCCTATGGGATGGCAGATATAATTTCCTATGGTGTCGTATCCTAGGCCAATGGATTCATAATTCCTTGTGAGACCAGAACCAAATTTGTATTGCTTGCCATTTGTTGCCCTACGATGCATGCACTTCAATATCAACAAACAAGCAATAGGAAACATAAAGAATAGAATGCTTCAATATCAACGTACAACTGGAAGATGAACATCCCTGGATACGAATAGACACACTTCAACATCAATAAACAAGTTTAATGGTGACTTGTTCGTGATAGACTGCACTTGATGGACGGTCCAAATTGATACTTCTCCCTGCTATGTGTTAAAGGCGTAGGTTGATGCGTTCCCTGAGTAGGTGTATATATCTATTTAAAAAAATAAAAAATAAAACCATTCATGAAAGGCTCACTAGATGGATGGCTCTGATCCATATTCTACAGTTTTTGCTTTTCTTCCCTGTCATCTCCTCTTATTAATCAATCATACCTGGAGATCCGACAGTTGAGACAATGTAATTTTGTGGAAAGCCTCAGGAAGAGGAGCCCTGTCTGCAGATAGCTCCTGCGACACATGCAGCATGGTGGGCCGAGAGTGAGGATTGGATCGCAAGCATGCAAGTGCCAACATCGCAGCAGAAACAGCATCTTTCCTGTCTTGAGGCATGGGAAGTGGGAGACGTTGATCTAACACATCCATTAACAATGTATCTGTTGAGAAATTTCTGATCTTTAAAAATTAAATAAATTGGAAAAAACCGAGAATAAGGACAGGCTGAAGCACGTGAAAAACACGCTGTCCTTAAAGCGTAATTCGCCCCTACTCAAATTATTTTGAGTCTGCTGATAGGTTGCAGGCGGATTGCTTCCAGGATATGACGAGCCTTATGTGGTTCTGAGTTCAGCAAAAAACGAAGAAACCACTATGGAACTCAGTAACACACTTTGGCAGATGAAGAAAAGAAAGAGAGAACAAGAATGGAGGTCTTTTTCTTATAGCAGTAGACCACTACACTGGTCTAAGTGGCTTGGTTTTAGTTAACCAAACCGAGAGGCTAATTGTTTCAGATGGGTGCTGGTTCAGTAGTGATAGTTGCGTTTGCAGTTGTTATGTTGGAATGAACCAGACCTGTCCGGTTTATATAGGTAAGGGTGGCTGGCAGTTTTGGTCCAGAGCCATAATGGCACTAGCCGTTTTCTGGCTGTTGTGAGAAACTAGCCGTTTATGGCAGTTTCTGACTGTTGTGCATGTGGGAGTTATGCACCTGCATGCTGACCGTTTAGACCCAATGGCTAGCCGTTTCTGACTGTTGGGCTAGCCACATGCAGCTGTTACTGCATGGTCTGGACCGTTACTGCATGAGCAGTTACACAAGTCCCTCTAATTGGCCCTACAGCTCTTTATAAAAAGCAGAGAGATCTCTCTGTCAGACCTCCCACCCACAGCACCTCCTCTGTTCTGAACCCAGCCACCTGACCTATTACCTAGCCTCTGTCGCACCGCGACTCGCACCAGTCTCGCTCCGGTCCGCGAGGTCGCGACCCATCTGCGACACGATGCGCACGTGCGAAGTGCCAAGTGCGCCACTAGCGCCTCTACAGCCACACTGCCTCACGTGCCCACGCTCTCGCACCTAGCCCGAGCCCGTGCCCGTGCCCGTGCCCGAGACCGAGACCGAGACCGAGACCGAGCCCATGCCCGTGCGCGTGCGCGTGCGCGTGCGCGGTGTTCCAGTGCTTCGCACTGGAACACGCAAGCCACCATTCTCCCTCTCTTCCACCATAAATAAGTAAGGTGCACAACACCCTACTTATAAAAGAGGTAAAAATCCTTTCTCCCATCCGATATGGGACAAAAACAAAACTCCCTTTTTTTCTTTTAAAGTTATTTTCAAAACAAACGTTTCAACAATCCCCCACTTGTTTTAAAATAATTTAAAACATAAAAACGATGTCTGCCAGAGCATAAAAGATTATATGCATAAAGAAAGATATCTTTCGATTTAAATCCTTCCTTAGTGTAAGTATTTCAAAGACCCATCGAAATTACTGGTAGCCGCAGCTTTGAACCAGTTATTTTTAGATAACAGGACCGGAAATACCACACACATACTTTCTTAGTGTTATTTGAGTTCCCACAATTCTTGCTCAGCACATTTAATGGCCTTGTGCTTATCCTGTTTCATGAACGATCCCGAGAAAACTCTCATTCTCATGAGAGGCGGCACCACCTCTATGTTCATATAGGTGAAGTCCTTCCAGTGTCTCCGTTACTTTCAGACACTTGTCCTTAAGACTGGACTACATTAAGAATTTCTGAGACTCAACCCTCTTTCTGTAACGGCCAGCACTATAATCCTGGATGAGGTATATATCTATAATTTAGTGCTGAAACTTTTCACGTATCAGTGACTTGTTTTTACCTATTGAACCCTTATATAGAGATTTTCTAATTTTAGGTTGGGTTTCCATCACTGGTGAAATCTTTTGAAAAGAGTTTCAACCCCATCCCTCTGGATGTTGTCCTTACTACCTCTCTCGTTAGAGGTTTAGTGAAAGGATCAGCTAAGTTATTACTTGACTTTACATAAGATATTGCAATGATTCCATCTTGAATCAGTTGTCTTACATAGTCATGTCTCAGACTTATATGTCTATGATTCCATCTTGAATCAGTTGTCTTACATAGTCATGTCTCAGACTTATATGTCTGGATTTCCCATTATACGTGCCGCTGTAGGCTCTAGCTAATGTGGCTTCACTATCGCAATGTAGCGAAACAGCCGGTATCGGCTTCGCATAGAATGAAATTTCTAAAAGAAGATCCCTAAGCCACTCAGCCTCTTTACCTGTTGCAGCAAGGGCTATGAACTCAGACTCCATAGTTGAGTGAGTTATGCAGGTTTGTTTCTTGGATCCCCAAGATACAGCTGCACCTCCTAAGGTGAAAACCCATCCAGTAGTGGATTTGTTATCACCTGCACTCGATATCCAACTTGCATCGGTATATCCTTCCAGTACAGCTGGAAATTCTGAGTAAAATAACCCTAAGTCTTTGGTTGCTTTTAAATAACCAAGTACTCTTCCTATTGCCTTCCAGTGTTTTACACTGGGATTACTAGTAAACCTACTTAATTTACTCACAGCATATGCGATGTCTGGTCTAGTGCATTGCATTGCATACATTAGACTTCCAATAACACTCGCATACTCTAATTGTGCAACTGTTCTTCCAGTATTTTCATTTAACTTGATACTTGGATCGAATGGGGTTTTCGCTTCTTTAATATTCAGGTGTTTAAACTTGTTTATAATTTTCTCAATATAATGAGATTGGCATAGCGCATAACCCCCACTATGAGTTTTAACTTTAATACCCAGAATGGTATCAACTTGTCCAAGATCCTTCATTTTAAATACGGAAGACAGAAACTTCTTTGTTTCAGTTACACCTTCCATCTTGTTACTTATTATTAACAAGTCATCAACGTATAAACAAATAACAATTATATAGTTACTACTTGTTTTGGAATATATGCATTTGTCTGCTACATTATGCATGAAACCATGAGAAAGTATTTTAGAATCAAACTTCTCATGCCACTGTTTAGGTGCTTATTTTAGTCCATACAATGATTTAATTAGTTTACAGACTTTCTTCTCATTTCCTGGTAGAACGAACCCTTCAGGTTGTTCCATGTATACCTCCTCGTCGAGGTCTCCATTCAGGAAAGCAGTCTATACATCCATCTGATGTATATACAGTTGATGTATGGATGCTAAAGCAAACATAATTCTAATAGATGTTATTCTTGCCACAGGTGAGTATGTGTCAAAATAATCTATTCCTTCTTTTTGTTTAAATCCTTTGGCTACTAGTCTAGCTTTAAAGGTTTGAATAGTCCCATCAGTGTGATATTTCTTTCTGAATACCCACTTACACCCTATGGGTTTAGAAGCTGGAGGTAGATCCACCAGTTCCCAGGTTTGGTTTGACATAATCGAGTCCATCTCATCATTGATAGCTTCTTTCCAAAAAGCTGAATCTCTAGAAGTTACAGCTTCTCTATAGGTTGTTGGATCATCTTCTATAGTCATAACTATAGGTATCTTTCTAATGACATTCTCTCTATCTCCTTCTATGAGATAAAAAGAGATACGTTGAGAGTTTATCTGTTCAGGATTAAGACTCTTTTCTACTCTTACCCTTTGACTCCTACGTGGTTCTATTGGAGCTTCAACTTCATGTTGAGCTTCTACCATAGGTTTCTCTGTTGGAGTTTGGATTTCATTATCCTTTGACTCTAAGGATAGTGAGTTTTCAAAGAACTCAACGTCTCTAGACTCTATGATGGTATTAGACTCTAAGTCTAGGAGTCTATAAGCTTTGCTATTTTGTGCATACCCTACAAAGGCGCACTTAATAGCTCTGGATCCTAATTTAGTTCTTTTGGGATCAGGCATTCTACAATATGCGAGGCACCCCCACACTTTAAGATATCCTAGATTAGGTTTTCTACCTTTCCATACCTCATATGGTGAAGTGTTAAACTTCTTAGAAGGAACCCTATTTAGGATGTGGCACGCTGCGAGAAGTGCTTCTCCCCAAAGTCCTAGTGGCAACTTTGCTTGTATTAGCATTGAGTTGACCATTTCTACTAAGGTTCTATTTTTTCGTTCAGCTATACCATTTTGTTGTGGTGTGTACGGCGCAGTGCATTGGTGTATTATGCCATGTTCTTCACAGAAGTTAGAGAATTCATTTGAAAAATACTCTCCTCCTCTATCGCTACGAAGAACTTTTATTTTCTTGTTTAGTTGATTTTCCACTTCTGCTTTATATATCTTGAACATGCTGAGTGCTTCATCTTTGTTCTTTAGAAGATATACTTGTACATATCTGGAGCAATCATCAATAAAGGTTATAAAGTATCTTCTTCCTCCACGTGTAAGAATGCCATTTAACTCACAGATATCAGTGTGTATTAGGTCCAATATTTGAGATGATCTCTCAACACTAGGAAAAGGTTTCTTTGTAAATTTGGACCTTATGCATACTTCACATTTGTCATTTTGACTATCTGTGTATGAGATTAAGCCATTCTTAGACATGAATTTTAAGGTACTATAACCTATGTGTGCTAATCTACCATGCCACAATGCTACAGATTCAATCATATACGCAGAAGAGTTACTTTCATTCAAGGAAAATTTTATCATCCCATTACAAGCATATCCCTTACCAACGAAATTTCCGTTTTTGGATAGAATCAGTTTTCCCGACTCAAACACTACCCGTATGCCAGGTTTTCCCAGAAGATCCCCAGAAACTAAGTTTCGTTTCATGTCAGGGACATGCAGTACATTAGTTAGGATCACTTTCTTTCCAGAGGTAAAGACTAGTTCCACGGTTCCTTTACCTACGACCTTCGATCGGACTTCATTACCCATTTGGACCTCTTGACCATCGGTCACGTCCTCATAAGTTTTAAAGGCTGATCTGTCATAGCTTACATGGACTGTGGCTGCTGTATCATACCACCAACCGGGTACTTTTCCTTGGATCATGTTTACCTCAGTGATCATGGCAACTATGTCTTCTTCAACTGCACTTGCCTCATTCTTCGATTTTCGAAGACGGCATACTCGAGCATAATGCCCGGTTTTCCCACAAACATGGCAAGGGCCTTTGAACTTTCCGTTCTTCTTCTGTGATTTCTTGAATTTCCCTTTATTGGGTTTCAGGGAACCGTTCTTCTCGGGATTCTTGTTTTGGGTACTTTCTACTGCTTGCACCTTGGATGAGGAATTCCCATTTCCATTTTTCTTCTCACGGTTTCGGGATTCTTCCTCTATTCGGATATGTTTCTGGATTTGTTCCAGTGAATAATCCTCGGTTTTATGTAGCAGTTTCTTCCTATATTCTGTCCAACTCGGGGGCAATTTTGCGATAATAGCCCCAACTTGGAAAGCTTCAGGGATATCAATTTTTAGGGCACTAATTTTGCCAACAATTAGCTGTAGTTCTTCGATTTGGGCTAACAGCGATTTGTTATCTACCATGGTGTAGTCGAAATAGCTAGCTATCAGATATTTGTTCGTACCTTCTTCTTCGGTCTTGAATTTGAACTCGAGAGCGGTCCAAATTTCTTTGACAGATTCAGTTCTGGTGTATTGATCATACAAACGATCAGATAGCGTGTTCAGAATGTGTCCTCGACACAGCAGATTATCTTCTTCTCTCTTGATGCGTGCGTTGATCTGCTCAGTCGTGTCTGTATCAGTAGCTGGAGGAAGCGGCTTCAAGTTCGGGTCTAAGATATAGAATATCTTCAACGCCGTAAGCAGGAACTTTATCTTATCCTGCCATCTGGTGAAATTGGTTCCATCGAACCGGTCCAGACGAATCAGATCCTGGTTCATCAGTTTGATAGATGATACCCCTTCGGTTTCTATATCAGAAAAATTACGCTTTAAGATTGTTGAGAAATTTCTGATCTTTAAAAAATAAATAAATTGGAAAAAACCGAGAATAAGGACAGGCTGAAGCACGTGAAAAACACGCTGTCCTTAAAGCGTAATTCGCCCCTACTCAAATTATTTTGAGTCTGCTGATAGGTTGCAGGCGGATTGCTTCCAGGATACGACGAGCCTTATGTGGTTCTGAGTTCAGCAAAAAACGAAGAAACCACTATGGAACTCAGTAACACACTTTGGCAGATGAAGAAAAGAAAGAGAGAACAAGAATAGAGGTCTTTTTCTTATAGCAGTAGACCACTACACTGGTCTAAGTGGCTTGGTTTTAGTTAACCAAACCGAGAGGCTAATTGTTTCAGATGGGTGCTGGTTCAGCAGTGATAGTTGCGTTTGCAGTTGTTATGTTGGAATGAACCAGACCTGTCCGGTTTATATAGGTAAGGGTGGCTGGCAGTTTTGGTCCAGAGCCATAATGGCACTAGCCGTTTTCTGGCTGTTGTGAGAAACTAGCCGTTTATGGCAGTTTCTGACTGTTGTGCATGTGGGAGTTATGCACCTGCATGCTGACCGTTTAGACCCAATGGCTAGCCGTTTCTGACTGTTGGGCTAGCCACATGCAGCTGTTACTGCATGGTCTGGACCGTTACTGCATGAGCAGTTACACAAGTCCCTCTAATTGGCCCTACAGCTCTTTATAAAAAGTAGAGAGGTCTCTCTGTCAGACCTCCCACCCACAGCACCTCCTCTGTTCTGAACCCAGCCACCTGACCTATTACCTAGCCTCTGTCGCACCGCGACTCGCACCAGTCTCGCTCCGGTCCGCGAGGTCGAGACCCAAGCGAAGTGCCAAGTGCGCCACTAGCGCCTCTACAGCCACACTGCCTCACGTGCCCACGCCCTCGCACCTAGCCCGAGCCCGAGCCCGTGCCCGAGCCCGTGCGCGTGCGCGTGCGCGGTGTTCCAGTGCTTCGCACTGGAACACGCAAGCCACCATTCTCCCTCTCTTCCACCATAAATAAGTAAGGTGCACAACACCCTACTTATAAAGAGGTAAAAATCCTTTCTCCCATCCGATATGGGACAAAAACAAAACTCCCTTTTTTTCTTTTAAAGTTATTTTCAAAACAAACTTTTCAACAGTATCCTGGCCACCTGATGATGCCAAGGATGAGAAGAGAAATCCAGGATGCCTTCCCATTATGACTTCGAGTGATATAACCCCAAAGCTATATACGTCGCATTTCTCAGTCACCCTCATTGTGTATGCAATCTCTGCACCCAAAAAATAAAAAAATAAAAAAGAGGTTGAGAAACAAGATCATGTTTCCATCTATGTATAAATTGTTTTGAGTAGATGATCCTACCATTGCTACGGAAAACATAGAAACTATAATACAAATACAGATGAAGCTAAATTGTTTCACAAGTTTTCCAAATTTGATTTAATATAGGTCATTAAATTTACGAATAGGAAGTCCTTTTATGAAATTAAAATTTAAGTTGACATATCCTTGAATGAAATGAGATCTAAAGGAGGAAATAGAATATACATATTTTAAATAAGATGTGATTTAAAAAAAAAAAAAAAAATTCTCCATCGACGAGTAGTAAAATGATAATAAATAAGCATTTTAAGTAACAGTAAAAATGATGATAAATAAGCATTTTGATGTGGCTCTGGGAGCTAGCCAGTCGATTGCCGGTGTAATCCTTCATTGGACCTCAGGGGCCAGCCACTCATCAAGGATTAGCATCCTTTGAGGCATCGTGCCCTATTTCATAGCTTGGGAAATCTGGTTATGCCGCGATGCGGCCATATTTGAGTGATGTCAGATGTTGGGAGAGAGGGTTATTACTAAGGTGATCAGTCGGCTTAAAGAAATGGCCTCCCGGTATGGAGATTGAAGATCGGAGATCTCTGCTGGAGAAGACTGCGCTGCAGGCTTTGGTTATTCCTCCAAAATTTGCTATCAATCAGGAGGTTGTTAACCTTGTCCACTGCGATAGGCCTCCTGCTGGTTGGGTAAAGTTAAATGTGGATGGGTCGTCCAAAGGGAATTCGGGTCAAGCAGGTGGAGGAGTGTACAGAGACCAAGCAGGCTGGATGCTATTTGCCTTTCACAATTATTACGAGTCGGCCTCCAACATGGTTGCTGAGACACAAGCTTTGCTGGATGGGCTGGAAGTCTGTGTGAGGCTAGCCATGTCAAACGTGTTGATCAAAATTGATTCGCACATCCCGGCAAAAACAATCCCCGGGCCCAGAACGTCTTGGCCCTCTAATATTTGGTACATGTTGTGTCAAATCTTGAATCTTCATGGGATTCTCAATTTTCAGGTATCTCATATTTTCAGGGAAGGTAATGCAGTTGCGGACGGTTTAGTTAAGCATGCTAGAGATGTTCGGACCTAAAAAAATTCTTTAGGCGAGCTGACCTTCCTACAAAGCTGGGAGGGTCTCTCATGCTGGATAACACTTGTCTAGGCTGGCTTAGAAAAAAGTATTTTGTGTACAGGGTTTGAGTTTTTCTGGTTTCTTTTGTTGCTGTTTTGTTACCATAGGCAGGGCCAGATTTTTTTGGGCCCGGGCTCTGCCGGAAGCTGTGTATATCCCTTCTGTTTTTATATAAATTATATTAAAAAAAAAGTAAAACTTGAAATATTATTACTGTTGAATATTGACATTCTTGGGTTGTGGTGGAGGCGGTTCTAAATCCTAGCGCTAACAATCGTTGGTCTATTTGGCATAGCATGGGGAAAATTCAGTAAAATTCTGGCCACCTTTGTCTTGTCTTTTCTCACATTTACCGGGAAGGAAACTCGGCTGTGGATGGGTTAACAAAGCTAGCTAGTGTTGGGTGTCCGAACAGAGTTTATTCTAATAGAATGGAGCTTCTGAGGCTTTTTTGGGGGTCTTTGGCTTTAGACAACACAGGGGTGAGGCTAGTCAGGAAGATTCCCGTGCCAAATTGAGCATGGATGTGGCTTTTTTTTTTTTTTTTGTTTAGAATATGATAGGCAGGCCCAGTCCTTTTTGTTTGGCACTCTGCCTAAATGTCTCTGTATTCCCTTCGTTGTGAATAATTTTTTTGTTTTAAAAAAAAAGTAACACTTGAAATAGAAGCAACATTTTCGGTGCTATTTGACACAAGTATGAATTTAGACATTCTACATTCCATGATATTATCTGAGATAATAAGAAGATTTAACCAACATTGGGGAAAAAGATAGAAACAAAGAAACTTAGGCTCGATATACTACTACCATCCAACATACCTGGAGCGACGTATCCGCAAGTGCCTGCAAGTTCGGACCAGTTTGATGAATCAGGTTTTATGAGTCTAGCTGTGCCGAAGTCAGAGACACAGGCCTCAAATTCCAAATCCAACAAAATGTTGTTGCTCGTTAAGTCCCGATGAACTATAGGAGGGGTGCGATCGTGGTGCATGTATGATAAAGCATGGGCTATGCCTTTAATGACGTTCATCCTCTTCACCCAATCCAACTCTACAGCTCCTTCCTCACTGGTGAGGATGCAAGCTAAGCTTCCCCTTTCCATGTACTCGTACACTAAAAATGAGCACCGAGCATGCGAACAAAACCCATAGAGCTTCACAATGTTACGATGTCGAATTTCTGTTAGTGCTTGTATCTCATTTCTAAAGCTTCTCTGGTCCGCTCCTTCACCCCCATCAAATGGGTAAAGTTTTTTTATAGCTACTACTATAGTTTGTAGATTTGCTTTATAAACTCTCCCGTACCCACCCACCCCAATGCAATATTTGTCGTTGAAATCCTTGGTTGCTCTGATGATGTCTTCATACACAGACTTTCCATCGAAATTCCATATTGCAAATAGATTTCCAATGTAATTTATTTCTACGTCTCCTTTCTTTACATTTCTTGTTTTCCAGAGAAAAATAATGCCAATGCCAACAATTACAAATAGAAGAAATAATGCTGCCACAATGGGAGTAATGATGAAAACCACAGCTTTGTGGTCTTTCTTTCCGACAGCAGGGTTTATTGAAGAGGAATTACATAGTAACATACCTTTCACTTCACCGCATAAACCTTTGTTTTCAATGAATGCCTCTAAGGGAGCGAGACGAAAGGCTTTGCCGTCAGGGAGAGGGCCCTCCAAATCATTGTATGAAAAGTTGATGGAAGATAAACTGATCATCTCTTTGAAAGATGACGGGATGGAACCAGAGAGCGAATTGTGGGAGAGATTTAGCCTTTCCAACATGTGCAGTTTTCCAAGTTGTCCGGGTATCTCTCCCAAAAGGTAGTTATGGCTGAGATCCAACGTATACCGTAGGCCTGCTAGATTACCTATCTGAAACGGAATGCTTCCATTCAAATAATTCTCACTCATGCTCAAATACCACAATTTGTAGCAGTCCCCCAGTTGCTGAGGTATTGGCCCACCCAGTTTGTTCTTTGATAGCTCAAGAATCTCCAAATTGGATAGTTTTCCAATTTCACCTGGTACCCAACTGGATAGTTGGTTATTTTGTAAACTCAACTTGTAAAGCATGGACAACATCCCAAGGGTACTAGGAATCTTTCCTTCTAAGTTGTTTGATGAAAGATCGAGCACTTGTAGCCTACTCAATTGCCCTATTTGCAGCGGAATTCTACCAGTAATATTGTTGTTGGAGATTTTTAGCAGTGATAGGTTTTGACATTCTCCCCAATTAGGCGACAGCTCACCATGCAATCTATTGTAACTCAGGTCAATGTACTCTAAATTAGGATATACTCCGAAAGCTTGGGATATATGTCCAGTGAGCTGATTATGTTCGAGCCGAACTCTTATTAAGGTGGTACAGTTTCTCAGGCTTACAGGGATGGGACCGGTGAAATTGTTTCTTTTCGCAGAGAAGCGTCTGAGTGATCCTCCTTGGCATACTTGAGGTAGGTGGCCTGAAAATTTGTTGCCAGCCAAAGTGAGTGTCTCCAAACGTGTTAGATTTGAGATTTCTGGAGGTACTGAACAAGATAACTGATTATAGCGCACAGAGAGTGAAGTCAGGTTGCTCAAATTGCCAAAAGATCGAGGGATTGAACCAGTGAGCTGATTTTCAGGTAGGGAGAGTTTGGTTAGGCTTCTTAAATTTCCAAGGGAAGAAGGGATTGGACCAGTGAGCTGATTATGAGTCAGTCTGAGTGTAGTTAGGCTGCTTAAATTACCCAGATATGGAGGGATGGAGCCTGTGAAATTGTTTCTGTGCAGTCTTAGGGTGAGGAGATCTTTAAGCATTCCTATTTCTGGAGGTATCGAACCGACTATCTGATTTTCGGAGAGGTCCAAGTGGCAGAGATTTCTCAGAAGGCTCAATCTTGATGGAACTTCTCCGGTGAGTTGATTGGTATAGAGTTGAAGGGAGATGAGTCTGGTCCAATTGGCGAAGAAATGAGGGGATATTTCACCGGTTATCATATTATCAGAAAGGTCGAGTTCTAGAATTCGAGTAAGATTAGCTAGTGAAGGAGGCAAGGCACCCGACAGTTGATTGGCTGACAAATCAAGCAGGACGAGCTTTGAAAGAGAACCGATCTGGGTTGGAATGGTTCCATGGAGTGAGTTTTGGCTGAGATTGAGGTTGATGAGGTTGGGAAAGGAGGAGAAGCTAAAATTATCAAGCATACCTTGCAAGCTCGTATTCCAAAGGTTTATTTCTACTACGTTTCGTGCATGATCGCATGAGATTCCGGTCCAGTTGCATGGAGAGCTCTCTTGGGTGGCAGAAGTGTTGGCAATGGGAATTAAGGACCATGAACGGAGAGGCTCTTTTTGAGAGAGACTGGCTTTCCATTTGAGGAGAGCTTTTGCTTCCTCAGATGCTGATGATGCTGCTTCATTGAAAGAAACTATTAGTAGTAAGAAGAGGAGAGAGAGAAGAGATTTTTTTGAAGACATTTTTGTACTCGGTTGGTAGTGCAATGACTTTGGGTTAGGCCCGGATGCCTCGATTTTATAGCGGGATGAGCCTCGCCAACCTGTGTTTTAAGTACACCTAATCGTGGCGTCTGGACTCAATCGCTCTATGCGCATGCAAGCCACTATGTCCGTCATGGGTTACTATACACATCTCACTGTTACTTCACATACCCACATTGTTAGTCACCATGCAATATTAGCCACCCCCATGTTGGGATTCGATACCTAGACCTTAGTGTTGAGACGAGGTTATCTTCACTCAGTCTACCACTGTCCCAAAGGTGCGGTTGTTTTTTGTTTTTTTTTTTTGCTTACCTGATAATAGAGAAACATTTGCTATCACTAATTGTAGTTCTTGAGAGATAAAAAAAGCCATAACCAAAGATCAAAAACCATAACAGGACAAGATAACGCATCCCCTTCACACACCATTTAACAGAAGATAAAGATAACACAGCCATAACTAAGTACTAGTAGCTATTAATCAGTTCCTCTAGTAGCCATCTAGAGCATCGCCGCCACTCTGGCAATGATTAGTTCCTCCAATTTCCATCTGAAGCACCACCACCACGGTAACGGGATCCTCCATTGACCCTTCATAACCATGATCCCGTCCACCACAGCCAACACTGTTGCGACTATAACCCCCTCCATAGCCATCATTGCTACGGCGCCCACTGCCATGGAATCCTCTGCCACTGCCGCCACTTCCCTTGTACCGGGCCTCATTGACAGTGATGCTCCTCCCATCAAGGTTTTGTCCATTCATCCCTTCAATGGAATCTCTCATTGATTGTTTGTAGCTGAAGGTGACGAATCCAAAGCCCCTCGATTCCCTGTCTCACAGTCGCTAATAATCTTGGATTCGATAACTTTTCTGAATAAGCTAAAAGTCCTTTCAAGAGAGAAATTGTCGGTGGCCCATGCGAACCCTCCAATAAAGCAGCGGCATTCCACGTCAGTAGACGCCATCACCACCCACAGAAGAAAGACACAGGGAAAAGGGGAAGAAAGAGGGGAAGGGAGACAGAAACCCACCGAAAGCACAGCCAACTATGGGTTTTATTTGCAATCTTACCTCTTCATAAGGTCACACGGACCGAGATGAAGGGAAAACACAAATATCAGCTTGATGAGAGCCTTCCATGGCCCCAATAAGTTTTCAACGGTAGGCGTTCAATTCCCACATGTAGTGTGCAATCTTTGCCGGGGAGAGGGAAAATCGGTGTCTTGTGAGCTGGTGTCATGGGCCATGACATGGAC
Source organism: Liriodendron chinense (assembly GCA_003013855.2). NCBI lineage: Eukaryota > Viridiplantae > Streptophyta > Magnoliopsida > Magnoliales > Magnoliaceae > Liriodendron > Liriodendron chinense. The sequence continues at coordinate 64,655 of PVNU02000446.1, read as the reverse complement.
CAATGAGAAGCGATGGCATAGAATTCCCTATGCCTACAATAAGGATGTTCGGCACTCAATTTTGACCATATATCCAGATAAAAAATAATCATATACAGAAGTCAACTAGGCCACAACATCGGAAACAGACGTGCAGATGTGTCCCGACTGGATCTGCTTGATTTTTTAACAGTCTATCAATCATGGTGAACGTGTTGTATGGAATACACCCCCACAATAACGCCTATGGTCCATGTCTCCTGCCCATTATTCCCTTTCGTATGGCCCACATGAGTTGTAGATCGTTACAATTTTTGGCCCCAGGATCTTAAGTTCAAGGGCTGCACCTGATGAACAGAACTGGTCGCCCATAAAGCTGGGGTGTTTCAGTACAACAGATGTGGTAAAGGATTTTGGTTGGTTTGTCCTCATTGCTGGCTGATGAATTATACAATTCTGCACCTACCATTGGAGAATAGCTAGTGAGCTAAACTGATGATACGATGGACCTCGCTGTTGTAGACAGCTATAAACCAAATGTTAGAATCCCTTGATATACATTGCTACGCCATCCTCTGGAATCTCAGCCTTTAGATCAAGTAGTGATTTTGTTGGAAGTAGCAAACCAAAAGGCAACTGTTACAGAAACCTTTGGTTTCTTAACAGTTGCATGATCATCAGTTTCTCAACAGTTTCAGCAAATTACAGCAAACAATAAGCCAGCAGTTTTCAGCAACCTTTGATATTCTCAAGGGTCTCATTGAAAGAGTTGTAACATGTGGCCTTTAGGAGAATTAAGAGTCTTGTAATAGCCAATGAGTTATGTCTATCTAAGAGTCTATAAATAGGTGAAATGTGTAGTCATTTGTATCACACTCAATCAAAAATTCAGCAATAGAGTACTTTGTTTTTTCTTCCTACTTGTTTTAGAATTTCTTCCAAGGCTTTGTAAAGCCAACAGATTTGACGTAGGAAGGTCATGCGTTCAAAATCCGAAAGTAGCAAATATGTTGTATATTCTCCCACATGGGTCGTTTATGGCGTGTGTTGAGTATTCCTCCACCCTTGCCCAATGGGGAATCCCACGATGTACATTGATAGGCCATCCTCTGGCATCACTTCAATAGTGGCAGTACAAGTTTACCATTAAGAAACAAATTAAAATGTTCACATTCACCTAAAAGAGGCTAACTATTCAACACAGGATTTTCATTTTGGCAATGGGCCATCTAGGCGAGGATCCACAAATCAATGGTTTGGATCACTGAACCATGGGCGTGACACTTCAATAAAATAAAAACCTGACCTTACGTCGACCAGCCGGATTTTAAATAGTATCCCATCTGGTAAGTCGACCAGCATGATTTTGTCAATAGTGTCCCATCTGGTAAGTTGACCATTAATGTCAGATGAATCTACAGTAAGGAGCCCATCTTTTTTTTTTTTTCTTTTTTCTTCCTAAGAGTGTTTAGATTACGATGAAACAGTTGCACAAAATTCAGGCCAGCCAGCGGGGAGAAAAAGAAAAGGCCTCTTACTGCCAATCTTGTACCCTTAAATACAAACCCACGCCGGCCTAGCCCACACCCACTGCCCCGTTCCCTTCCTTAATGCTCCCAAGGCTGACCCTATCGAGGGTGAGGGCTCCCTTAACAGCCAACGGAAGACCTTGCACTGCCGAGAAGGTCGACCCCACCTGCAAATCACTGCCCCAGCGAGCTAGACTATCTGCCACCCCATTTGCTTCACACGGAGCAAATGTAATATGAATATCAGCTTCATTCCTGAATGATGCCACTCTCCTCCACAAATATCACAAGGACAGAGCTCCGGGCTGTCCTTATTGAGGAGATTCACCGCTGCTTTTGAATCACTTTCCACCATAATCTTAGAAATGCCCTTGTTGATACACAGGGCGAGCCCATCGATATGGAGCCCATCTGATGTACAGCTTGGATCTCACACCTTGGTGCCAAATGGAACACTCTCCCTTTGAGTGGAGACCTGAGGGAATTCAGAGGCAAGGTTTCCTAGACGAGGTCTAGCCTCTGGACCGGCAGCAATGAAAACGGGACTCACATCAGTGTCGACCCGAATTGTCTACAACACCTGTTTAAGGGGGCTGAAACATCCAAGCTGCATGGTCAACCATGTTATGCATGTAAAATTCACTCCGTCCATAATCCAGAATTGTCATTTCGACTCTATACACAAGCTAAGCCTGATTAACAACTTATATGGTCCACACTAATAGAAACAACATAAAATTTTCCAAAATTCACACAATGCGCCCCCTGAGTTTTGTATCATGCCATTTTTTTCTTCTTCTAAACTTCCCTTCTTCATCCTGCTGAGTTACATCTGATTAATGGATTTGATAAAAGATACACACCATAGTGGCCCCACCTATAAACCTATGGTTGGCCCACTTTTTCATGAGATATGAGCTGTTGATCTAGCCGATATTCGCCCTTAGAGCCTAACATCAAGGATTCAACCTGATAGGTGGAGTGGATTTTTCATATATAAAATGGTGGGCCCCACTGACTTGGGTGTTTTAGGCCCCTAGTAAAACAGGTGTTGCAGAGGATTCCATTCCCTCTAGTACTGTCGGTCGTGATGCTATCCAGCAACCAGATTTTCCATAAAGATGGGGGCGTGATTGGTGTGGCTCTGCCTGCTGATTTTATTATGTTTCTATCGTGGCTTCAGGCCATTTTTACTGTAAATTTTGCTGGTCATGTTTGTGGAATTATACATAAGTAAGGCCTGTTTTTTCTGTGGTGCTCCCTGAAAGATTTTACATGTATTAAGAAAATCAACAAAGTTACAGATGGTGTGCTCCCACCTCTCTGAAAAAAAGGTCATTGTGAGCTAATCAACATGTTGGATGGCAAATCAACATTATAATGGACCCTAGGAAGATTTTAATGATGGGCATTCAATCACCACTGTTTCCTTAGGTGTGGACCACCTGCGATTTATATCTGCCTCATTTTTGTGCTCGCTCCCTAAAATGAGTGGGCAAAATGGATGGACAAAGTGGATGAAATACATACATCATGGTGGGGCCACTTAGCACCAACCAGTACCGAGGTCCGGAGGGGTCACTGCTGTGTCGGAGTCCGTTTACCAGACTCTCGTCCAGATTCAGTACCCTCAGAAGGAAACATGTTTGTTAAGAGTATCTATCACAGTCATCACTATTTCCTCTTACGACTGGTCATTAAGTAAGAGATGCATGCATTCTGACCTTAGATGAGGACCGTCATTGAATAATGAATCTGGATCCTCTACTCAAACCGAGCAAAAAAACCTCTGTTGCTAGCTCTCTCATGGGTCCACATCAGTCTACAACAACGTTTCGGCAAATGCATAGCTTGCGAGATAAATGTTATGTGGACTTTTTTACCAGGCAAATAATGACATCTGCTGGGTAAATGCATGGTTGGGGTTGTTGGGGAGGGAACTTTGACAAAATGGACCAATCTTTGACCAATTTGATTCGAAATCTTTCCAGATTAGAAGATCTAACTTTTTAATCACTTGATTAATATTTCCTTTCAGGATTTCTCCTTAGCTGTATATTTGTAAATTGTTAATCATATGCCAGGATTAAATTTCAAAAACCTGGAACGGAAACTCATCTATCTTTTCTGAAAGTCTATAGCAACCTGCAATCTGAGTCCAACTTGGCCAACCCATGATGTCACGGTGATACAACAATGAAAGGGGGCTCCACCGGTACTGATTCCACCGTGAGCTAAGGTGGCTCAAGGACGATGTGGGGCCCATGTGATGTGATGCGTGCATAAAATCAAATCCTCCCATAATATGAGTCAGAGCATGTCCTCTGCAGGCCCCTAAAATCTGTCTCATCAGTAAATTATCAGGTAGGCCACGCCACAGGGAACAAGTTGGAGAGAACCTCCAATCTTGATTTGCATGGAGAGCCCAAAGTTTCGTATATATAAAATCCAGTCCATTCAGACCATTGATGTAGTCTGGTTGAAAGGCCAGGCTAGAAATCAGGCTGTTTAGAAATTCCGATGGGTCCCTATGTCACCTCTCACATGATTCCTTACGTTGTGGCCTGACGGCGGTCTAATGACTCCTTCAAACACCACATGCCTCCCTATCTACCTGGTACCACCCTAACCACTCGGGCACGTCCCACAATTAAAATAATTATAGTACTTAAAAATGATGCCCCAGTGCTCCAAAAAAAAAAAAAAAAAAAACAAACAAAAAAAACAAACAAAAAAGAGTTGGGATCCTCTGTTTGCTCCCAGCAGGAAAATCCTGCTTGGAGCATTTTCATTAGTCCATATCATCACATAGGTCTGCAACTTGATAACATTGATGTCATACTGATGTGATACAATGTGATGTGGACCAATGAAAGGTTGCCCATAGAGGATCCGGATTAAAAAAAAAAAAAAAGGAAAAAAGGACCAGTGCTCTCAGACCATGTGATCGGGTATGTATTTCAGTAAAAGGTGGATTTCAATGCCCAATGCAAAATCATCTTACTTAGGGCGTGTTTGCATACCACCTAATAAGTTACTTTCTAACTTATGGGGGCATCTTACTTGAGTCTTGGATCCCATTCATTTTTTGTCGCAATGCCTAAAATGATCTCACAAAACGGTTGGACGGCATAGATTTCTCAAAAATATCACAGTGGCCCCACCTAGATTCCGAGCGTAGGAGATGCTTGCCAAAGTCTTTCGCAGGCAATCCGCTTCGGGTCAGTGGCATGTTGCTCCAGTACTTGGAAGCATAAGCTTCTGATGTCCTGTGGGAAGCTGCTTGCTGGGCCAGCTGGAGTTTGTTGGTTGCAGCCCTGTTCGATGGCTGGAGGCTAAGTATGGCATCTCTCTTTTTTTTTTCTTTGTTCTTTTTTTGTTTTTTTGGTGTGCCTAGTATTGTATACATAGGGGTGTCATATGATAGGTGAGGCTTTTTTCTTTTTTGTGGCTCCCATTTGATTGAATGTATAAAAGACAATTAATTTTTCCTATCAACAAAGTTACAGTGATGTGCTCCCAACTTTGGAAAAGAAAAACTTATGCGAAGACATTTTCTTTTTTCACTTAACTTTGGCAAGCATTATTTGAAAAGTTTATGTCCTAAAAGCTACTTATCTTAATGAGATTTTTTCTTCTTCTTTTTTTAGCTTTTTAACTTATCACTTTTATACACCCTCCCTCCCTCCCGCTCTCTCTCTCTCTCTCACTCACGGTCAGGTCAAGGGAGGCTATCATGCATATCAAAGGAAACCCACTTGATGGACTGTCGACAATGAGGGTGGGGCTGAGGCGATGGACAGTCTACATTAGAGGTGGGCCCAACGTGATGGATGACTCCATATTAATATGTGCACACATAATATTGGATGGTCCACATCGAAGGTTGGCCCATAATGATAAAAGTATACACATAATGGATGGTCCATATCTAACATCAGCCCATAATGAGGAAAGTCCACATCCAAAGTAGGTTGGTATTATGGACGATACACTTCAAAGATAGGGCCTACATGATGGACGGTCCACATAAAAGGTGGGGTCTACATGATGGGCAATGGACATTGAAGCAAAGTCCCACATGTTATACAGTCCACAACAAATGTTGGCCCCTAATGATGAATGGCCCACATCCAAGGCAAGCCCCACATGATATATGCTCCACAACAAAGGTTGGCCCGTAATGATGAATGGCCCACATCCAAGGGGAGTTCCACATGACATACAGTCCACAACAAATGTTGGCCCCTAATGATGAATGGCCCACATCCAAGGCAAGCCCCACATGATATATGCTCCACAACAAAGGTTGGCCCGTAATGATGAATGGCCCACATCCAAGGGGAGTTCCACATGACATACAGTCCACAACAAAGGTTGGCCCCTAATGACGAATGGCCCACATCCAAGGCTAGCCCTGAGCCTTGCATGATGGGCAACTCACATCAAAGGTTGGCTCCAAATGATGGGCAATATATAATAGTGGGCCCCACATAAGAGATGATCCATATGAAGGTGAGTCCACATGATGGACGGTCCACAACAATGGTTGACCCTAGTTATGAGTGGCCCATATCCAAGGCGGGCCCCGAATGATGGACAACCCACATTAGAGGGAGGGCTCACATGATGGACGATCTACATCAAAGGTGGGATCCATGTGATGGGGGTGGATATCAAAGGTGGGCCACACATTATGGACAATAAAATTGACGGTGGCCCCACAAGGTGGGCCTAACATAATGAACAATGCACATTAAAGGTCAGCCCCTAATGATGAATGGCCCACATCCAAGGTGGGCCCTACATAATGGCTTGTCCACATCTAAGGTGGGGCTCATAAAATGAACGGTCCACATCAAAGGTTGGCCTCACATAATGGATGGTGGATGTAAGGGGGACTAAACAAACTTGAGGGATAATTAGTTATGATGTTTGAAATCAAACATGCTTTTCTATTTTTTGGCTGATAAGTATGTTGTTAACTAAACATATTTTTATGCTGAATAAGTATAAATGAAGATAAAATACTTATGATATAGTACTCTAGTACGCTCATGGAATGACGCAGGGGGGACGTGGTGAGGTCGATCGCCATCTTCCTTACAAGATAACTACCTTAAACCCGGCTTCCGGGACTCCTTAACTGGACATCCTTAAATCCATGAGGGAAAATCTTAAATTCACGAAAGAAAATTGATAAAAACCAGAATTTTATTGAATAATAATATGAAAGTTAATATTAAAAACGAATTTAACATTCTTATATATCTCTAAATAAAGTATAATTTGTACTTACTAAAAATAGTAAGTTTCTTGAAATAAAAAGTTACTAAAAATAATAAAATCTTAATTAAAGACTACTACTAAGTAAACTCTTTCTAAAACTTTGCTTAACAAAAATAGAAACTTCTAAATCAACAAAAACTCTAAAAGAAAGGAAACAAAATAAAATTTGAAATTATTAAAAACAGTAGGTTTTTCTAGAATTTCATTTTCTAAATCAACAAAAACTTCTAATTGCATTTTTTGGCGAAATGGACAGAGACGACCCACTTTGGTAGGTTGGTTTACCCCAAAACAAAATTTTGGTTGGAATCCATATGTTATACGTCCTTTTAACTCCTCCCGAATCAAAATTATGGCTGATTTACGATCCACATTCTTTTGGTCAATCTATAAAAAATTGTCAATTTTGTCCACTTTTCCTTAATCTTTGTCCGATCCATATGCTATAGAAATATACCCGATCCATGCCCTTCATCAGGAGGTTCTTATTCTACATCATACTCTCCCACTTGCAAAAAACTCATCCTCGAGTTTCGCTTTAAGTTAGTGCCACGATTTGTTTTCAACTTCGGAAGTTAATATTTGCTAGCCTTGTCCTAAAACTCTGCAACAATTTCCTCTGACTTCTTCTCCACGCCAATATTAATAATTACAACCTGCTCTGGCACATCGAAGGTTAGCTTTATCTGGGAAAGGACAATTTTCTGCACAAAGAACAATTTATCAGAAAGTTTAGTGATCATAATCGCCTCGAGTTCGTGCTTTGTTGGCATGATAGTGTATGGGATGCTCATGGATTCCTACAAAACGGGCTTCATAATTTCTAAAACAACTACAGGACCATCATCCTCGTTCATCACATATGGGGTAACGATCTCCTCCTCCTTCTCAGAATTTCGAATAATTTCTGAGATGGTGGACTATGTCATGTTCATCTTCTAACTAATACAGAATCTTGCTCACCATGTCAAATTTGTCAATGGAATTTTGACCAAGAACAGAAGATCGCCCCTCCACTTGGAAAGCTTTGAGAGAGTCTCCCGTGTATGTATGAATGACATATGTGCGATTGACGGGATTGGTGATCTATTGCGATTCTATCTCAATTAGATCTTCATTATCGTCTAGGAAATGTGCCATCAACCATCGTTTCATTTGTTGCCATGAACAAATTGGTGCCTTTAACTGTCATGCATGCTTATGCTGAAGTTGTGCCCACCAATTCATAGTGTCACCCTTCAAGATGAAGGCCACGAACAGAACCTTCCTCTCTTCAAGAGTCTGCATAAGAATGAAGAAGTGTTTAACTTCAACAAGCCACCCATTAAAGTTAGTCCGGTTATTGAAGTTAGGAAGATCATCTATCATCCTGTAGGATCGATCTGTCTTATCCACCCAATGTACTTGATTACTACCATAAGTGTATGTGTCTCTACAATTTTGTCCAACAACTACAGAAGGTTGAATGTCACCTTGAGCATGTGGTGGAATTAACGCACCTTCAAAATGGTAGAGGGAAGCATGTATACCTTGCAGCATCTTCCGTCTCTCTAGATGGAGAGTTTCCATTCCCTCCGAATTAGATAATAAATCCATTGATCACCGTTAGCAGGGATTTTGTTCATACCTTTGTAAAGAGACATCATCTCGAAGGAACTTCTCGTTCTTATACCAATGATGTAGGGGGGATGTGGTAAGGTCGATCACTATCTTTCTCACAAAATAACTACCTTAACTCTGACTTTCAGGACTCCTCAACCAGACTTCCTCAAATCTATAAGGAAAAATCTCGAATCTATGAGGGAAAATTGGTAAAAATTAAAATTTTATTGAATAATAATATGAAAATTAACATTAAAAATGAATTTAATGTATTTATATATTCCTACATAAACCCTAATTCGTACTTATTTAAAATAGTAAGTTTCCTAAAATAGAAAGTTACTAAAAATAGTAAAATTATAATTAAAGACTACTACTAAGTAGATTCTTTCTAAAACTTAACAAAAATAGAAAGTCTTAAATAAACAAAAATTCTAAAACAAGGAAACAAACTAAAAGTTGGAATACTAAAAATAGCTGGTTTTTCTAAGATTTCATATTTCTGCTGTAATAGCGCGTTTTCTAGCGAAACGGACATATGCTATATATTTTGTAACTCCTCTCGGATCAAAAGTAATGGCTGATTTACGATCCGCCTTGTTTTGGTCAAAATCATGCAAAAATTGTCAATTTTATCAACTTTTCCTTAATTTTTGTCTGGTACATGTGTGATGAGAATGTGCTCGATCCACGCCATTCATCAAGAGGTTCTTGTTCTATATCATGGAACCTAGCAACATTCTTAGAGCCTATGATGATATTTACATGTCATGGGAACTACTCATGAGGTTAATCCCATTAGGATGAATTGAAACACAAATATTACCCTGATAGAAAACTTAGAAAACTTTGGTGGCACCACGAAGGTTTTGACGGTGGGCATTTCCATTTTGACTGTTTCATGTGGTGTCGATTATTGAGTTTCGAATTTGCCTTTTTCTTTTTTCTATCTTATTATGAATTTGCAAAGCCAATGGACGGAGTGGATTTCTCGTGCTCCATATGGCTTCTGCCTAAACTGGAAACCAAAAGCTTTGCTTAGCCCAAGCAAACGAAATCTTTTGCCCTTAAAACGCACTAAACAAAAGCTTTGCTAAGCCCAATAATCCACATGTGCATGCCACACATGTGCCAGCATGGCAATATACGTCTGGGATCAAAACCATCTGTCAGAAGAGCACCACTATGTTGATGCTCTAGCTAAAGATTAAGTTGATGGTCCCCCGTTTTCCCCTTCTTACTAAATGTCCATCCAATGTGGAGCACAATAGATCAATGGTTTGGATCACTGAAGTGTTTCTCCCACGTCTACAACTTCACCTAGATTATGGCGTATCCTCGGCTCATGGATTCAACAAACAAGCATTAATAGGAAAAATCAACAAGCAGCCACAGGCTTTAATATCAATGTACATACGAGATGATCTAGGAATACAAACATGCTTCAACATAAAAAGACAAAAAAGAAATAGAAAAACAGGTGATCTTTTAACGGTGACTTGTCCATGATTTGCTGCACTTGATGGATGATTGAAATTGATACTTCTCCCTGCCATGTGCATACAAAAGAGAGGGCCCTCTTCCATATTTCAGTTCTACCAGCTCTACTGTATCCTTGCCCCAGTGATCAGAAGACTCTTTTAAAACTGCTCTCGTAAACAGTCATCAGCCCCCTCGCGAAAAACTGGCTGCAAAAAGCATCGACATGCACACTTCAATATCATTACATGTATCATAACATCTGAGGCAATGGCTGAACTTGGCAAATAAACCAGGACCCAATGCAAAGAGTTATCAATTCAATACTTTGGCAGTGTGACTTTTAATATGCATGCATGTAATCAGATGATTAGATGATCATTACTACTCTGGGAACCACTGTAACCAGTCGTGAACCCCAACTAAGATTGATATTTGGATGATCCTTACTACTAATGCAGGCCATTTCATTTTAAAGATCCATTGAATGTTCATCAATCTGAAGTGGTTTCCACAATTTGAAACATCTAATTAACTAACGCCAGAGAAACCTCCTGATGGAATGTGGGTCTCCCTTGTTATATATGCCATCCGACCCACTTGCTAGGTGCGATCCACCAGGATGAAACAAACCAAAACTAGGATTTTCGGCCCAGTCGTCTTTCAAAAAAACAAAAAAGGTGCGATCCACCAGGATGAAACAAACCAAAACTAGAAGTATTTCAAAACTAAGGTGGGCTAAATCTTGTGAATATAAATGTGTTAGGCATGATTGGCACATTCCTTCCTCTGGTATCTCACGTGAGTTTTGGGTCTGGATGTTTCATGGATATGTATGGGGAACACGAGTTGCGCAAGATGCATGGTTTGGATTTCACATATAGAGCCATACACCCTTAGACATATGGTAATTGTAAAAGAGTGCCCCCACGTGCAAGTGCATTTTACTTGTGTGTGTGTGTGTATTAAGTGCATGTAAATGAACCATCCCTCTTTGTCGAAGCCTAAAGTTTTTGTTGGAGAGTGACCTATCCATCTACTCTAATACGACTGGACCGATATAGATTAGGTGCAATGTAAATTCCTTCCATCTACTCTAATAGGCTAGACCGATATAGATTAGGTGCAATGTAAATTCCTTCCATCTACACCAAGCACTAGCTAGATCATAAAGAAGAACTTTTTCTTTTCTTTTTAGCAGTATAATTTCCTTTATCTATGTCTAAGTCGTTGAACTAACGAAGGCCTAGATTTAAGGCTTCAATACCTTCATCAGGGATGCTCAATTGCCAAAGGATATTATTTTTAGTTTTTTTGTTTTTTTGTTTCTCAATTTAATACAATTGAGTTTCTTTTACTCTCACATTGCACAAATGAGTTTATTTTTGCTATCATGATGAGAAAAAAGTATTTTCAGCTGAAAGGCAAGAAGAACTCACTAGAAAAACAAACCGGGCCGTTCACAAACTGCCTAATTTAGTTTATACATAAATGAATAGATGATGTAGAACGGGTCGCTGATTATTTCATGGCCCAGATGGAGCAAAAGAAGACCGTTCGGGGTCGAAAGTGATCCGGACCTTCAGGACCGTAAATCGGTCGTATCTCACAATCCGGGATGAGTTACGGGACGTATAATATATCAATTTGGGGTAGCTCGAGCTACTTTAGCCAACCAACCCCGCTATGCCGGGTTGCCCAAGCCGGAATCGTGAGAATCGACCATATCGACGGTCATTAGGCTAGTTTATTTTTAGTTTTACTATTTATAGTAAGTTTTAATTTGATCATAACTTTGCATCCGTATGGTTTTAGAGTTAGTGCCCAACATGAAAATGGCTTAGAATATTTAGTAGAACAGCATGGTCGAGGCCGTTTGATAACTTTCTATTTTTGGCCAAAAACCAAGATTTCTAGTAGGATTGAACGACTTCTATAAATAGTAAGTTTACTATTTATAGTAAGCTGCGTTTTCTAGGAGTTTTAGTTGGAGTTGGATTCTAATACTTCACCTAGGGTTTAGTTTCCTATTTATATGCATTGTAATTCTGTTTTTGTTCATTCAATTATCAATAAATCAATTATTTGGAATTTATTTCCTCTTTTTATCTTTTATTTCTTCTCGTGGATTCGAGAACTATCGGTTAGGGAGACAGTGATCAACCTACCACGTCCTCCCTGCTTCAATAGACAGCTGAACTGACTCAGTTCTTAGTCATAGACAACCGCTCACGGTCTCTCTATCTATTTTGGCGCTTGGGGTCATAGGTATTAAGTTTGGATCGTGTTGTAAAAGGCTCTAATGTACCAATATATACATACAAACCAATGATAGACTTTCAAAACAAATAGGGTCACCATATAATCTGCTTCCAGGAGAACCAATTTTCATAGTACGAGTGGCAGCATAAAAAATGAATCAGGTCCATCCATCTAGTTGCCCCTGGTTTCTCTCTCTCTCTCTCTCTCTCTCTCTCTCTCTCTCTCTCTCTCATTCTTTTTCTTTGTATGGATGGTTTTTCCAATTATACAAATATGCCATTTACTATCCACCTTAAAGAATGCCTTCAAACATGTGTGAGGTGAAGAAAGTTGAGGGCGGAACATAGATATCTTTGAACGGGTATGTTGGGACACTCTCCAAGGTAGGTGTATTTATCTATTTTTAAATCAATATAGCCCTGGTGGCTCTTTAGAGAAAAAAAAATGGTTAATGTCTAGACATTCAACGAGGGGATTAATAGCCAACAACTCACCTAGGAAACTGGAGAAATATGACTGAAAGGATTGTCTAATTGGTGTGATTTCTGAAACATAAGCCATCCATGACAGTGCCCACTAGATGGAATGCTATGATTGATACATATCCCTGCCACGTGTACTGTGGAGAGATGGGTTTACCATATTCCGATTTTTCCATTTCTACGCCTAGTTATTCAATCATACCTGGATATCCGATAGTTGGGACAATGTAATTGTGCGGAGAGCCTCTGGAAGAGGAGCCTTGCTTGTAGATAGCTCCTGCGACACATACCGCATGGTGGGCCGAGACTGAGGATTGACTCCTAAGCATGCAAGTGCCAACATCGCAGCATAAACCACATCCTTCATGTCTTGAGGTGTGGGAGTTGGGAGGCGTTGGTCTAACTCATCCATCAACAATGTATGTTGGCCACCTGATGATGCCAAGGATGAGATGAGATCCCCAGGATGCTTTCCCATTATGAGTTCAAGTGATATAACCCCAAAGCTGTATACGTCGCATTTCTCAGTCACCCGCATTGTGTATGCAAGCTCTGCAGCAAAGAGAAACAATATCATGTTTCCATCTATGTATATATAGCAAAGAGGTGATTTTTAGACCCTTGCTCTAACATTAGATAACTCACCTGATTGTTAGAATGGATTTTAAATAAACATCACGGTGGGTTCCACCCAACAAACACATGATAAAGTGTCATGAGAGCTTTCGCATAGATGTACCAGATCCAACAGCTTACGTCAGGTTGTGTTCTAGTAAACCTTTTGTATGACATGCGGCCCACGAATTTTTGCATCAGATACACACGGCCTTATTTGATAATCCAGACCATTGGTCTATTTTGTCCAAACGTTGATGGGCTAACCTTAAAAACTCAGCTCCATCTCAATTTATAACCTTCACAACTTTGGTCTAACAATGGTCCCACGTCCATCAGAAAAATATCCTTTTATTAGTGAATGATATTTTTCAATCATGGAGTTTCTTTTGGAATGCTTTGTCCACGAGGGATTCAACGAACCAATGGTCTGAAATACTAAAATGTGGGCCCTCTTAATTTACAAAGAAACAATATGATAAGATTGCGTGTGAACCCCAACTACACCAAGTTCATGCACTTAGAAGTAAACTAGGCCCACCATGATGTTTGTGAGAAATCTACCCTATCCATTGGTTTTGTCAGGTCATGTTGGACATGAGCCCAAAAATGAAGCAAATCCAAAACTCGACGTATCTATTGCATAGACACACCGTCCATCTGTTTTGCCAGCTCATTTTAGGCACAGTCCAAAAAATGAAGCCGATACAAATCTAAGGTCAAGCACACCATAGGAAAAAGTAGTCAATGAAGGCCTAGTATTAAAAAAAATAAAAATTAGGGTCCACTGTAATGTTTATTTATAATTCAACTGGTTGATAAGGTCACACAGAATTATATTAAGGGAAAATATAAAGAGCAGCTTGACCCAAAGCTTTTGTGGCCCACAAGAAGTTTTCAATGGTGAATGACCACGGTTTCTTGTGGTGCGGTCCACATGAGATTTGGATCTATTCCATCCACCCACCATAATGTTTATTTAAAATCCAACCCGACCACCAGTGAGTCATTCCATGTTATGCCCAAGCATAAAGTTTGGTTTTCATCTATTGGTTGGAGTGGATTTTATATAATCATCAGGGTGAGTCCTCTAAAATTCAAGGGTGGATGTCTCTCTCCCAAATATTTTTTTTGGTGTGGCTCACATGAATCACTTAAATCAGAATTATGCATCTAATGATTGGAGTAGATTTCACATGCACATCAAGGTGGGCCCTGAAAAAAGTCAACTCCACCTGTGCATAAAGTTAAAAAAATTAAAAGAATTGTAGGGTACACTAATGTTGACTTTGACAAGACCACTTGATAATCATGTAATATCCAATCCAACCATTAGATATAGAGACAAAAAAATAAGGCAGATATATGATTCTAGTGGGCCACACAAAAGGAAACAAGTGGGAGAGAGACATATGCCCTTGATTTTTATGGGGCCTACCGTGATACTTATATGAAATCCACTCTAACCATTAGATTACACATAAAAACAGGCTTGTGGCCCAAAAACGATACTCATATGTGAATCACTAGGGCCACACTAATGGAAAACAGTTTGGAGGGCGAGTCTTGTCCTGTACATTATTTCCATTCATGTAGCCCACATAAATCATAGATGGAGTGGATCTTTCGGCACATGCCCTAACATTGTGTAACACACCTGGTGGTTAGGTTGATTTGACATAAACATCATGGTGGACATCAGCATTAATGAGGTGGCCCAATGAAATTTCAGGGTACTGGTAATTCTTGTGCACTCAACACAATGGATCCGCACTTATAAATTTATTTAAGAGTAAGTCTATTTACTATTGATGAAATTAAAATTGAAGTTGACATATCTTTTAATCAAAAGATGATGCATAGGACAAAAACCCCCGATGAAGGGCATGGATCAAACACATTCCTATGGCACATAGACCAAAGAAAGATCAAGGAAAAGTCAGCAAAATCTACAATTTTTGCATATATGAAACAAAAGAAGGTAGACCATAAATCGAGGGTCTTCTGTTGTTTTTGTCCTTTCCCGAGTGAGTGTAGTGGCGGATGTGTAGTGTTCAGTGACTGGGTACAGGATAGGTGGCCCTAGCTATTTTGAGGCCAAGGGTTGCCTGAATGTGTGCAGAGTCTGTAAAGTTTCTCCTTTCCTCAATATAGAAGTTATAAAAAAAAAAAAAAAAAAAAAAAAAAAAAAAAAAAAAAAAAAACTAGACCATAAATCAGCCATAACTTTTGATCCGGGAGGAGTTACGGGACGCATTGCATATGGATTCCAACTGAAATTTCGTTTTGGGGTGAATTAACCCACTTATGTGATCCATATGCTCCGCATCCCATAACTCCTCTTAGATCAAAAGTTATGACCGATTTACGGCCCACCTTCTTTTGGTCCATACATGCGAAAATTGTCGATTTTGCCGACTTTTCCTTGATCTTTTTCTAATCCATGTGCGATAGAAATGTACTTGATCCACATATTTCTCAGGGGGGGATCTTGTCCTACATCAAAAGGGAATTAAAGGAGGAAGTGGAATTTAAATATTTTAAAAAAGATGTGACTTGAAAATATTATTATCACTGATCTTTAACACTTATAAGTATGCATTTAGACATTCCACATTCCATAATATTATATGACATAATAAGAAGATTTAAGCAATATTAGGGAAAAAGATGGAAAGAAAAGTAAGCTCGAAGTATTACTACCAACTATTCACCATACCTGGGGCTACATATCCGCAAGTGCCTGCAAGTGCAGACCAGTTCGATGAATCGGATTTTAGGAGTCTAGAGGAGCCAAAGTCAGAGACACAAGCCTCGGATTCCATATCCAGCAAAATGTTGTTACTCGACAAGTCCCGATGAACTATCGGAAGGGTGCAATCGTGGTGCATGTATGATAATGCATGGGCTACTCCTCTGATAACCTTCATCCTCTTCACCCAATCCAATTCTACAGCTCCTTCCCTGCTACTGCTGAGGATGCTAGCCAAGCTTCCCCTTTCTATGTACTCATACACTAGAAATGAGCACTGAGCATGCGAACAGAACCCATATAGCTTCACGATGTTACGATGTCGAATTTCTGTTAGTGCTTGTATCTCATTGCTAAAGCTTCTTTGATCATCTTGCTTGTTATTTTCCAACTCGTGAAGCTTTTTCACAGCGACTATCTGACCCGTTGGCAGATATACTTTATAAACTCTCCCGTGGCCTCCCACCCCAATGCAAAATTTGTCGTCGAAATCCTCCGTTGCCCTGATGATATCTTCATACACAATCTTTCCATCGAAATTGCATACTGCAAATGGATTTCCATTGTTCAGCTCTACGTCCCCCTTCTCTGCAATTCTTGTTCTCCTAAGAAATATGAAGCAAATGATGGCAAATACAAATAGAATAAACAATGCTACCATGATAGGAACAATGACGATGATCACAAGCTTGTGGTCTTTCTTTCTGCCAACAGTGTTTATCAAAGAGGAATTACAAGGTTGCATACCTTTTTCTTCACCGCATAAACCTTTGTTTTCGATGAATGCCCCTGATGTAGCCAGACGGAAGGCTTTGCCATCAGGGAGAGGGCCCTCCAAATCATTATATGAAAAGTCGATGGAAGATAAACTGTTCAACTCTTTGAAAGATGATGGGATGAAGCCTGAGAGTAAATTGTGGGAGAGATTTAGCTTTTCTAACCTGTGTAGTTTCGCAAGATGTTGGCTTATCCCTCCTGAAAGGAAGTTACGGCTGAGATCCAATGAAATCTGTAAGCCTATTAGATTACCAATCTGAAATGGAATGCTTCCATTCAAAGAATTATCACTCATGCTCAAATAACGCAATTTGGAGCAGTCCCCCAATTGTTGAGGTATCGGCCCACTCAGCTTGTTCTTTGATAGGTCAAGAATCTCCAAATTGGATAGTTTTCCAATTTCACCAGGTACCCAACCAGATAGTCGGTTATTTTGTAAACTCAACTTGTAAAGCATAGACAACATCCCAAGGGTACTAGGAACCTTTCCTTGTAGGTTGTTCGAAGACAGGTTGAGTTTCTTCAGCCTACTTAATTGCCCAATTTGCAGCGGAATTCTACCAGTAATACTGTTGTTGGCGATATTTAGCAGTGTTAGGTTTGGACATTCTCCCCAATTAGGCGACAGCTCACCATGCAATCGATTGTAACTAAGGTCAATGTAGTCTAAACTAGGATATACTCCGAAGAGTTGGGATATATTTCCTGTGAGCCGATTATGTTCAAGCCGAACTCTTCTTAAAGTGGTGCAGTTTCTCAGGCCTCCAGGGATGAGACCAGTAAAATGGTTGCTTTCTGCAGTGAAGCGTCTGAGTGATCCACCTTGGCATACATGAGGTAGGTGGCCAGAGAAGAAGTTAGAACTCAAATGGAGTCCAGTTAGGCTACTCAAATTAGAAAAAGACTCTGGTATTGGACCACTGAGTTTGTTTGAGGATAATCTTAGATAATCTAGCTTCTTGAGATTTCCCAGAGATGGAGGGATGGAACCCATGAGAATGTTTTTGGACAATCTTAGGAAGAGGAGATCTTTAAGCATTCCTGTTTCTGGAGGTATCGAACCAACTCTCTGATTTTCAGAGAGGTCCAAGTAGCGCAGATTCCTCAGCAGGCTAATTCTTGATGGAACTTCTCCGGTGAGTTGATTGGTATAGAGTTGAAGGGAGATGAGTCTGGTCCAATTGGCGAAGACATGAGGGGATATTTCACCGGTTATCATGTTACGAGAAAGGTTGACCTCCGAAATGCGAGTAAGATTAGCTAGTGAAGGAGGCAAGGTACCCGACAGTTGATTGGCTGACAAATCAAGCAAGACGAGTTTTGAAAGAGAGCCGATCTGGGTTGGAATGGTTCCATGGAGTGAGTTTTGGCTGAGATTGAGGTTGATGAGGTTTGGAAAGGAGGAGAAGCTTAACTTATCGAGTGTACCTTGCAAGCTCGTATTCCACAGGTTTATTTTAACCACGCTTGATGCATGATCGCATGAGATTCCATACCAGTTGCATGGAGAGTTCTCTCGGGTGACAGAAGCGTTGGCAATGGGGAATAAGGACCATGAACGGAGAGCCTCTCTTTGAGATAGACTGGCTTTCCATTTGAGGAGAGCTTTTGCTTCCTCAGATGCTGATGATGCTGCTTCACTGCAAGAAGCTATTAGTAGTGGTAAGAAAAGGAGAGAGAGAAGGGATTTCTTTGAGGCCATCTTTGGACTTTTGGTTGCTAGTGCTGTATGTTTGGGTTTGGGTTTGGTTTGGGTTCGGCCATAATGCTCCATCTTATAGTGGGATGAACTTCGCCAACTTGTGTTTTACGTTCTACCAATTGTGGCAACTCAGAGTAAAGCGCTTTGTGCGTATGCAATCCACTCACGTGCAAACTTGTTAAGTTCATGAGGTGTGTCCCGACTTGAGTTTTGGATGTACATAACAAGCAGATGTCGTAACTGATGCCGGTATCTAATGGACAGTTAAAAATAAATAAATAAATAATATATTCAAAAGAAGTAAAAATTACGACGTGAATAACAAATGGACCCTTTCAGGATCTTGTTCGGACGTCTGGAAAAAATTATTACAAGATGAATACTAGGTATAAGTTTCCTCAAAGATTGGAGATCATTTCCACCAAAAAGAAAAATACAAGTTTTGAAATTCCCTGCCATTGGTCAGATTGACAAATTCCAGTAAGCATACAGAATATAATTCCTAAGAATTCTTTTCCAACAGTCAAACGCATAGACCTTTTCAATTCCAAAAAAAAAAAATAATAATGAAAATCTATACGTTTTTCTAAATAGATTTATGTGAAGACAAAAGACAAAGTTCAGCAAGTTGGCGTGTGGGAGACGTATGTGTTCAGGTCCCAGAGAGCGGTCCATTGTCCTTGAGAAAGCAACACATGTCTGGGCGGGACGCTGATTTCCTGCTACTCCTTTTACCGGGGGGTGTGTAACCAAAAGTTCCGTGGGCCAGCTGCGATGGTCCGTTTGAGATGCACTCATCAGCTCATACCATATCGTGAGCCCAGAAATAAGGAGCATCCAAGGTCCAGTGGGTCACGCCATGGGAATCAATGATGATGGAAACACCACCTTTTAAACCTTGGTGGGCCCACCATGATATTTATGCGCCATCAAGCCAGTTCATAAAGTGATTTCCAACCGAATGAAGGGAAAATAAAATTATTAGCCAATTATAAAACTTCTGTTGGCCAAAGGAAGGTTTAATGGTAGGCCTTCAATCTTTATTGTTTCATATTTTTTGACCCACTTGAATCTTGGATCTACCTTATTTTTAGGCTCACATGGCACATTGGATGAACAGAGTGGATGCCAAACAGACATCACAGTGGGCCCCACATAGAATTTAGTTCTACCGGCTATGGCTGCAGGAAATTTAAGTCAGTATCAGCCGGCCACAAATGCGGGAACGTTGACAATTCTCTTTCCCGCGTTGGCTCAGCGAACTGTATCAAAGGATGGACTTTGAATGTTGAATGGACTTTGAATGTTGACTGTTGGGTACGATTTTTCTAAGGGATTCTGATGGTACCGGGCTCATGGCGAAATTCCCCGCTTGTTCCTTGCTGAAACTATTCTCTTCATTGCCCCCCTTAAACTTTGCTACAGACGAAAATACCCTTACTTTGGATCCTGCACCGATACGAAATTTGAGTAAAAAAGAAGCTACGTATCCTCCAATCCCGAAGCAGTGATGTGGATGTGAGTTGTCATTGGGTCTACTTCAAAGTAGATCCAATCCGTTCATTTTGTTTGTAACCTCTTGTTTATATGGGTAAGTGGTAATATGAAGCTGACCTGATCGACATGTGGCCTACAATACCTGAAAAACAATAACAGTGACCGTTCCATACTAAATGTTTTCTTGTGTTGTGGTCCATATGAGCGGCGGATGTTGATCATTCTTCTTTCAATGGCCTAAAATGAAATCCTGAGGAT
Source organism: Liriodendron chinense (assembly GCA_003013855.2). Classification (NCBI taxonomy): domain Eukaryota; kingdom Viridiplantae; phylum Streptophyta; class Magnoliopsida; order Magnoliales; family Magnoliaceae; genus Liriodendron; species Liriodendron chinense. The sequence goes on along the minus strand of PVNU02000446.1, from coordinate 44,432 downwards.
AATGGATGGATTGGATTCCACTTAAAAGTGATGGTGGGCCCAACAAACGGTGTATGAACGCCCTTAGAAATGGGCCAAATATTGCCTTTTCAAAAATTCAAAAAACAGAGCCTTATTTCTTCCAGGAAAATAAGCCCGTAGGACCATCACCCTCTCCGGCATCCCTTTCTGGTGTCATTTGAAACAAACTTCTTATATTCTTTGTTCTTTCAAGATCAAACTTCTCAGTTTTTTTCTAGCAAAGTGCTAGCCGGCTCACAAGTTGAGGGTACACTCCATTCACATATTCTTCATCTTTTAAAAACTTAAAAATTAAGTCATTATTTAACATATATGTGAAGGAGGTGGGATTATAGTATGCTAAGTATTGATCATCAATATATGATGGGTTGTGGTTATCATACGGTCAAGATTCATTTAGCTGAAAATGGGTCGAGATTATCATGTGTGAAGGGTAGAGGATATGGGTTCTATCACAACCATGAACTGTAAAACAGGATATGGGTGCTATTATGTTTGGACTTCTATCCTGATCCTTTGTGGATGTCAACCATGACCCTTTGTAGATGGCTATCACGACCCTGAAGTGTATTATGCTTAGACTGTTTATCCCAACCCTTACTACATTACAACCAGGACCCTTTGTGGATGGCTACCACGACCCTAAGCTGCATTATGCTTGGACTGTGTATCCTGACCCTTACTTCATAACAACCATGACTCTTTGTGGATGTCTATCATGACCCTGACCTGTATTATGCTTGAACTATCTATCTCAACCCTTACTACATGATAACCAGGACCCTTTGTGGATGGCTACCACGACCCTGAACTGTATTATGCTTGGACTGTTTATCCTGATCCTTACTACATGACAACCATGACCCTTTATGGATGGCTACCATGACCCTAAATTGTATTATGCTTGGACTGTCTATACCGACCCTTACTACATGACAACCATGACTCTTTGTGGATGACTATCACGACCCTGAACTGTTTTATGCTTGGACTGCCTATTCCGACCCTTACTTCATGACAATCAGAACACTTTGTGGATGTCTATCACGACGTCGAACTGTATTATACTTGAATTGCCTATCCCGACCCTTAATAAATGAATACCTCGACCTTTACTGGATATCAATCTCGGCCTTTCTCATTTGACTTTTATTAGACGACTGTCCCGACCCTTATAAGAAACTAAGCAAAATAATAATATATCTTTTCTATATTCCTTTTTTCGCAGATTAACCAATCTTTTGAGGTTATGGGACGCCGACACATCCTATGTTATTATGATGGGTAGGGTATATATGACAAGGGAAGTTTCTCGTATTCGGGTAGGTACTCAAAAGGTATTGTTGTATCAGATGATATTACGTATTAGGAGTTCCTAGATAGAATGCATCAGATTATGAAGACAACGCTGGATGAATGTGATTTGAGAATCATAGTTATGTACGGTGTCATGCCCTGAAATCTGGACACAGAGTGTGCACCCTCAGGCCCTGGTTATGGGGTATGACTTGTGCACAAGTGCGCTAGCTTTAATCAAGAGTCAAACTATTATAAAGGCACAAGATTATATATGTACTAAGTTCAAAACAGCATTCGACAACTAATTAAAAAATAAAATCCATACATGACGGTCCACCCATTTGAGGCTTATTGAATGTCAAAAAACATAAATAAAACAAAGTAATATTTTTTCTGGGAAAGTAAGCGAGTAACACTCTCTTATTACTAATCCAGGGCAAAGGCCTGAAAAATACAACTAGCAGGGTGAACCCCTAGGAAGAAAGCAAAAAGGACGCAACCCACACCCTGGGTGCAAGGGAGAAAAAAGAAAGATGCAAAGCAAAAAAAAGAAAAAAGAAGAAAGAGGGAGGAGCGAAGCCACAAAGGACTAAAGGAAACCCACAGCCTTGGTTAGGCAATCAAAGCAATTTAGCAATCTCAATCTCGGTGATGAAACGGAATAGCGCATGCACAAGAATAACATCTAGCTTCAGGAAAGTTGTACGACGGCACCTTGAGGCAATATCGGCATGACTACTAGATGTAATGATGTAAGAGTGCATGCCACAACCAAAATGAAGATTCTCCCAAGAAGAGGAGTGGGGGTCCATGATAGCTACAAGACTCTGAGTATTATGCACTAAGATAGTTGCACCTACAATAATAGATCCAAACTTAATTAGTAATGCCTTGGTAAAGCATTCGAATGCATTTGTCTGTGGTCCCTTGCATGCTAGTATCAGAGACAATACCCCAAATAGGACGAGCTGAGGGGGAAAAACATAAGAGGCTAACTTTAGATCTAGATATCTCAGTACAGGCAAGAGTCAAATTCATTGTGGTTCTGTGCATATGGGTTGATTAATGATCTAGAGTCAAGTTCATTGGCTAAACATGAGTGGAGAAGAGGGGGTGGAGAGGCTCCATGGAAGAAAAAGAATGGCGACAAGTCACGAATCGAAAGAAGAAGCGGGAGAGCTTCAGCATACACGTTGCAAATCTCCCTTTCGGAATAAGAACAGAGGATTTAAGGGCTAGATTCGGCCAGTTTGGCGATCTAACAGATGTTTTCATTCCCTGTTTTAAGGCGTCCGGAAGAGGGCGGGGGTTTGCTTTCGTCAGATACGCCAAGGAAAAAGATGCACTTGCGGCTACAAACCTTCAACAGGGTAGATTGTTGGGTGGCCGGAAGATGACCATCAGCAACGCTCATCGAAGGACCACCTCTAAGGATGATGATATGAATCAGGGCAGGATGGGCAACAGGCAACACAACAAGCAGCAGAAACTAGCATCTATAGAGGACTACGGCCCCAATCACAAGATCCAGACCCAAAAAGGACGAGATAGCTTTCAAATGCATAGTCTCAGCCACCAACCAGAAGGGAGGACCTACGCTGATACTCTCAAGACCCGTTACCCTTCTCCTCCCACAGTCAGCAACAGTTCGATTGTGGTCCCCAAATGGATATCTGATAGGCGAAGAATAGAGCTGGCAAATTCCATAGTTGGGGAGGTGACGAGCCGTGAGGACGCGACAGATCGGCTGATGGAGGAGATGAGCTCCACTCCATTCATTCTGCAGAAGGGCAGGATCGCTAGACTATCAGAAACAGAATACCTTTTGATATTCGAGACTCGAGAAGCTGCAGTCGCCTTCTCCAGGGACACATTGTTGCAGCAACAGATGTCAATTTCGAATGTTCGAACCTGGAATCCATTCATGTCGACGCCGATTTGGGACACCTGGATTCGGATAGAGGGGGTCCCGCCTCATGCTTGGAGTGAACTGATTTTCAGCCAGATAGCGGAGCACTTCGGATTTGTTCTCGAGCTGGACACCAAAACCTTGGAAGGAACATCCCTATGGTATGCTAGGGCCAGGGTCAGCCCAAATCTAGATTCCCCGGTTTTGAAAATGCTAGATATGTTTGTGGATGGCAGAAAGTTCCAAATTAGAGCCTATTTGGAAACTGCATTTCGTTCCATTCCTCTCCAGGGAAACCAGAACAACCACCCCTCACGATACAATCAAAACGAGGGGACCAAACAATGGGTTGTTAGGACCTTCGAAGTTCAACAGGACATCAGTTCAGACAAAGCTGGCAAAGGGGATCCTGAAAATCCAGCGGCTGAATCAGGGAAGATTCAAGGAATTGCATATGATCGACGAAATGCTTCAGAGAAAAACCCTCCAACGAAGGAAGTTAGGGAGAGTGAAAATCCAGCTGCTGAATCAGGGAAGATTCAAGGATTTGTATATGCTCGACGAAATGCTTCAGAGATAAATCCTCCAACGAAGGAAGTTAGGGAGAGTCAGGAATGTGCACCAGCTGCTCGACGAAATGCCCAAGATATGTGTGCAGCTGCAGCTAAGTTTGCAGCGTCTCCAACGAAGGAAGTTGGGGGGAGTCAGGAATGCGCACCAGCTGATCGAGAAAATGCCCAAGAGACGTGTGCAGCGTCAGCTACGTTTACAGTGCCAGAACAGTTTGCAGCGTTAGGGAGGTTTGCGGCGTCAGAGATTGTAGAGGAGCTACATATTCCAAATGCTCAAGGTAATAACGAAGAGAAAACTACCACTGCTGGGGCAGATACTGAAAGCCAACAATGCTCAGACGCTATTCGAGCAAATGACTTAGAGAGGCCTATCGCTCTGCAAATGATTCAGAGAGGCCGATCTCTCAGAGAGGCCTATCACTCTGCTGGGGAAAATACTGTAAGCCAGCAATGCCCTGAGGTTATTACAGCAAATAACTCAGAGAGGCCTATCACTCTGGAGGCAGCTGCAGGGTGCTTACCATCGCTACCTTCCCTGACATTGAACCCACCACATCATTGTCCTTCCTGCCACGCAGACCACAATCAACGAATACCAGCTGAGGACCTTGGGGCTGCTATTTCAATGACCTCATTACCACATCAGTTTTCTCCAACTGATCAGTGCTACTCACAAAAGAGTGGATGTGCTGCCGGAAGCTTCACTATGCTAGAACTTATGGCTTCAAGGGTTGAGACTAGCAGACAGTTGCACACAGGTTCTCAGGAGGACATTGACTCCCAAATCCTAACGACGCAACTGAACAGAACAGATGAATTTGAGAGGAGATCTTGGGCAGGGGAAACATGACTTCATAGATGGGAAGAGGATGTGGATGATGGGTACTTCTCTGAAATAGAAGAAACAACTGACCCAGATGCGGAAAATCAAGACGTTATTGTGCCAGAAACCGCGGAACAGGATGGCATAAAACTATGGATAGACATTCGAGGAGATAGAGAACCATATGGAGATATGGAACCAGATGGAGAAGACACTGGGCACCGGGATAGCAGACTTACAATGCAAGGGTCTCATCAAATAGCAACCAGGAGCAAAAGGAGGCTTATACAGTCCCAGGATAAAAGGGAGAATCTGAGAAATATCCGAAACAAATATAGGGCCGAGGTGACAGGGGCAGTCTCAGAATGATGTCTGTCTTGTGTTGGAACGTGAGGGGTGTTGGTAACACCCGGACTGTGCGGCGCTTAAATCAGCTTATCAAAAAGCACAAAGTCGCAATCTTATTACTTCAGGAACCCATGATTAGCCAGTCAAGAAGGCTTCAAATTGCAGCGAAGCTTGGCTTCACTCAAGAAATTATGGAAGACATTGTTGAAGGCCGTATCTGGATTCTCCATAACAGTCAGCTGCAGACAGAGATAGTTGGGTGCTCCCGCCAATGTATAACCCTTAAGGTCACCTACGACGGTTTTCCTCAGCCGGTGTTCGTGACGACGGTATACGCCAGCTGTGATAAAGAGCAGCGCAGGTCGCTTTGGAGTGACCTCAGATCTCTTTCCCAAACAACAGCCGGTCCGTGGATGGTTGGAGGTGATTTTAACGTGACGATCAACTCGGAAGAGAGACTTGGAGGACCCCCCTCAGACAGCAGAGCCATGGCAGATTTTCGGGACGTGATCAGCGATGCTGGGCTGATCGATACAGGATTCGCTGGATCAGCTTACACTTGGTGCAATAATCGATCAGGCAGAGCTCGTAGATGGGCCCGACTGGACAGAATTTTATGCAATAGCGACTGGCTAGCAGCCTTCACCAGATTCAAGGTGGAACACCTCACTAGGGCCCAATCTGATCATTCCCCTTTGTTGATGAACATTGAAGAAGAATTGAGTTCGTATCCTCGCCTGTTTAAATTCCAAAGAATGTGGACGACCCATGATGATTTCCAAAGGCTGATCAGGGAGACTTGGAAGGAGGACGTGGCAGCTTCCCCTATGTTCAAGGTTTTCCTCAAAATGAAGAATCTCAAACGAGCTCTCAAAGCCTGGAACATACAAGTCTTTGGAGATGTCCGTAGAAATGTCGAAAAGGCTGAAGGGGAGGTAGACAAAGCGGAAGTCAAGCTTTTGCTATCCACCACGGATGAAAATGCCTTTCAGCTGAAAATTGCACAGGAGAATTTGAACAAGGTTATTCTTCAAGAAGAAATTTTTTGGAAGCAGAAATCAAGGGTCACTTGGCTGAAGGAAGGGGATCGTAACACAAGGTTTTTTCACAACACGACCATTGACAGGAGAAGAAGATTATCCATCTCTCAGATTAAACTGTAATCAGGGGAGATTCTAGATACCACTGAAGACATTGCTGCGGAGGCGGAGAGATATTTCAAGGAACAATTCTCCTCGGCCAGCACCAACCCTCATTCTGATCTTCTCAACTGCATTCCCAGCCTTGTGTCTAACCAGATGAATGAGATGTTGCTTTGCCCCCCAACCTTAGACGAAGTTAAAGACGCCGCTTTAGCCATTCCGATCGACAGTGCCCCTGGACCTGATGGTTTTGGAGGGGCTTTCTTCTCTTCTTGCTGGGAGACTATTGGCGAAGACATTACAGAAGCTGCAAAAGATTTCCTTGCCGGAGGCCCTATCCCTAGAGCCTTCAGGGCTACTCACATATGCCTTATTCCGAAAAAGACTAACCCCCTGGCGATAGCAGACTACCGATCGATCAGCTTATGCAATGGCATCATGAAGATCTTTTCCAAACTTATCGCTTCCAGGTTAGCGCTTGTGTTGCCTTCCATCATTTCTGAGGAACAAGGCGCCTTTCTCTCCAATAGATCCATGGCGGAGAACATATCGATAGCTAGCGAATTGGCGAACGGCATAGACAGAAAAGTGCGTGGGGGAAATCTGATTATTAAACTGGACATGGAAAAAGCATTCGATAGAGTAGAGTGGAGCTTCTTAATCCAAGTGCTTCGAAAATTTGGTTTTGAGCAAAGATGGATTGATCAGGCCCGCAGATGTTGGGAAGGCAACTGGTTCTCTATTCTCATCAATGGTCGTCCTTCAGGTTTCTTTCAAGCCTCTAAGGGGCTGAGGCAAGGGGACCCGCTGTCACCAGCGATTTTCATCATAGCTTCGGAAGTCTTAAGCAGAGGAGTCTCTAATCTCTTCGAGACGGAAAAGTGCATCCCTTTCCATCTGGGTCGAGCTTGTCCAAGGGTCACCCACCTTCTATATGTTGATGACACTATTCTGTTTCTAAATGGTACTCTCTCCTCAGTTCGTGCCTTGACCAAGTACATAGCCGAATACGAAATTGCATCGGGTCAGAAGGTTAATGCTTCCAAATCCTCTTTCATCCTTCCTAAGCGAGCAGGGCTGGCGAGAGCTAGAAGAATCAGTCACATTACAGGGTACAAGCAAACTTCGTTCCCTGTTACATATCTTGGTGTCCCTCTAACGAAAGGTAAGCTGCGTTCGATTCATGTGCAGCCCATCATCCAAAGAATCACAGAAAGAGTGGCAGGTTGGAAGGCGAAACTTCTAAACATGGCAGCAAAGACAGTCCTCATCAAACACCTCCTCACAAGCATTCCTATACACATGCTATCAGCTCTTAACATCCCCAAGTCAGCGTGTTATCAAATGGAAAAAGCGTTTGCCAATTTCTTTTGGGGATCTTCGGAAGGAGGCGGTAGGAAGCATTGGGTCAGCTGGTCTAAAATTTGTGCTCCTTTCCTTGAGGGTGGATTGGGAATTAGGAGAGTGGAGGATATCATGCAGGCCTTTCGCGTTAAGATGGGTTGGAACCTTCTGATTGGTAAATCCCTATGGGCTAATCTCTTTTCAGCTAAGTACTTAAAGAATTTCATTGAGAAGAATGGTTCGATTGGAGCTAGTAGTTCTCCCCAATGGAGGGATATTGCTAAGCGACTCCTCTTTTCTATTCACCACTCTCGTTGGATGATTGGGCAAGGAGAAGTTAATTTCTGGTTCCATAATTGGACCGGGTATGGTCTGATTGCAGGGGCAGCCACAACAGCCATTCCACCATGCCTTAAAGACAAAAAGATTAGAGATCTCTTCTCTAATTCAGGTGGCTGGAACCTTAATGAGCTACAAGACATCCTTCCACCCTCTGCTAAACAGATTGTCCAAGAATGCCCCATTCAGCTATCCAACAGGGATGACAGGTTAGCTTGGAAGTTGACAACGTCGGGCTGCTTCTCTATCAAGTCTACCTGGGATGGTATTCGACGTAGGGAGCAAAAGCATGACTGGGCTAAGTGGCTATGGAACAAAGTCCTTCCTCCAAAAATTGGAATTTTTGCTTGGAAAATCATGCGCAAATCTGTTCTAGTCGACTTGGCTGTCCGAAGATTTGGAGTCCCCTTTCCATCCAGATGTGAATGCTGCATTAACATCTCTAGCTCTCAGGGGCTCCCGTCGCAGAATCAAAACAGATCTGGCAGCCATCGCAGTGGGTCGATTCATCAACCTCAACATCAACCTCAGCCATCGCAGAATCAAAACAGAGTTGGCAACCATCGCTGTGGATCGATTCTTCAACCTCAAGATCAACCTCAGCCTGATCATCACGTGGAGTCACCTACGCTCTTCGCTCAGTTACATCAGCGTGATCTTCAAAACGAGCAATGTGGGAGAAATGTCGAGGGTAGCACTCAGGAGCTCCCGTCACAGAATCAAAACAGAGTTGGCAGCCATCGCAATGGGCCGATTCATCAACCTCAATATCAACCGCAGCCCCCGCAGAATCAAAACAGAGTGGGCAGCCATCGCAGTGGGTCGTTTCAGCAACCTCAAGATCAACTTCAGCCCGATCATCACGTGGAGTCACCTAGGCTCTTCGCTCAGTTACATCAGCGTGAGCTTCAAAATGAGCAAGGTGGGAGAAATGTGGAGGGTAACACAGGCAGCAGGACTATTGCGGCCTCCAGGGTGCACAGCGACAGACCTGATCTTCCTCAAGAGGCTACGCAGCGAGCTAATCAGGTTGCCGGTTCTACCAGCAGCAGAGGGAGTCCAGACCAGATGGTTCTTCCAGCAGCAGAGGGAGTCTTTCTTCCAGCAGCAGAGGGAGTCCAGACTAGCAGAATAGATGGTTCTGGCAGCAGTGGAGGGAGTCCAGACCAGCCTTCTCATTGTGATCGAAGCTCCAGTAAAGAAGAAGATCTGAATCATCTATTCTGCCATGGGAAGGTAGCTGAGAAGGTATGGGCCTATTTTGGTATGTGGTTTGACATGCCTCTTATTCCTACCCATTCGATTCAGCAGAGGATCTCCCATTGGATCAGCAAGGCCAAGAAATCTTCTCAGTTCAACTACATGCGAGGGCTAGTTTCATGCATCATCTGCTGGGAGATTTGGCTTAGCCGAAATGAGTCTAGATTCGAGGGCCGGGAAATGTCCGCTACCCAGATCATTCTTAAAACGTCTCGCTGGATTAGAGAGCTAAGCCACAATATCCCAGGGAATGACTTCAGCTCGAGGATGGAAGCAGGTTTTTTGAAGACCATGGGGATAACCTCCACTTCATTAAACCGGAAGACTCGATGCAAAGTGGTGATCTGGCAGAAGCCCGAGCAAGGTAGCCTTAAGCTTAATGTAGATGGATCCTCTAGGGGCAACCCAGGCGAGGCAGGAGGTGGGGGTGTTTGTAGAGATCACAACGGGAAGATGATCTTCGCCTTCCACAAGGCCTACGGGCAAGTCTCGAACAATGTCGCTGAAGCTAGGGCTATGGCGGATGGTCTTCATATTTGCGCAGGTATGGGCCTATCTAATATTGTTGTTGAATCTGACTCTAAAGTGGTCGTCGATGCCTTATCTAAGCAGAGCGACTCTTGCCCATGGTCCATCTGGTACTACCTAGGAAATATCAAGCTCAAGTGTAGCCAACTCAACCTGAGTTTCTCGCACACTTTTCGTGAAGGGAACTCAGTTGCGGATGGGCTGGCAAGGTTAGCTACTGCCGGTCATCCTGATAGAATCTATAACGCTCAAGGAGACCTTCCTAGGCTGATTCGGGGCTCGGTTGTCCTTGACAAAACAGGAATTGGTAATATCAGGATGACCTACGATAAGCGTATAGGGTAGGATTGTGTGCCATTTCATATGATAGGTGGAGTCCGGCCTTTTTGTGGACTCCTCCCGAATGTCTGTGTATTTTTTCTCCTCCTTTAATATATAGGCTTTCTTTTGAAAAAAAAAAAAAAAAAAAGTTCATTGGCTAAACATCTTGATTAATAGTGGTTGTCTCCTCCTCCATCAAGTAGTGCCACACGTTTGGTGGTTCTTGCACTAGTTCAGGTTCCTGCTCATGCACCTTATCTGTGCCATCTATATATATTTAATTCGTGAATGTCAGCTAGGATGCCTAGTGAGTGAAACCCATCATAGTTCAAATGCATCACAATTAAAATAGGAACATCAATCCATTCATATAAATGTAGTGTGTATGCAACATGTTATGTATGCATGATGCATGGATGATCAAGTGGGAAGTCCGTCCACTTGCTTAAGTTGGACTCCATCAACCCGCATCAACTCTCCTAGGGTTGGCATCTACCCAACCAAATGTGTATCCACTCTTGCGTGGGCATCCAGGATAAGTCCCTGGGACATCGGATACTTAAGTACCTACTGGTCATCAGGAGAGATCCTCCCAATATACACAATGATGCATGAAAGATGGTGCATGTAATGCCCATGTACCATTCACATCTTGTATCTTTATATTAAAGATAATCCACAACTCGTAGCCCATCTCAACGTATGAGAGGTAACACATATTTCAGTCCTTTAACTTCCAATACAATATAACAGTTCACCGATGTAATGTATTCCAAATCATGTATAGTTTTGATAGATTCCAATCACATATTTCAAAGTCAAGCAGTCAATCATCACACAACCATTTTAATTTCAATACACAGGAATTATGGTGGGGTTACTCACCTGTTAATGATAATGAAAATTTACCTTGATTTTTCCATAGGCTTAAATTACAATCCATAACAAAAAAAAAAAAAAAAATTCATTCCATATATAAAGTATTATAAAAGTGGTCATTACTACTAATATAAGTGGTATGATCCATATGGGATGGATCTAACCTACTTATCTACGTTGTAAGAACAGATGGATGAGATGAATAATCCAGATCAACAAGATGAGGCCCAAAAATGCTCCGACCGTGGTCATTTTGGCCAATTTGCACACTATTTACTGTTGTACGACCCATCTGATAGTTGGATTGGGCCAATCTTTCATATCAGGTCCCAAAATGTTCTGACGGATCATATTTGTGGGGCAGATGATCCTAGACATCCATGTACGTGGCCCACAATTCCTTAAAAAGTGGCCATTTTTACACTTTTCCGATGGTACGGCCCACTTGAGTTGTGGATCACTCTAATTTTTTGTCACATGTTCCCTAATGATGTAATAAGGAAAATGAACTAACTAGATTTCACAAATACCTCATGGTGGGGTCCACAAAGTGTTCCAATTGTGAGAACCCAAATCGTACCCCCCACTATTTCTTTTAGTATGGCCCACTTGGAAGTTTGATTCGGTTAATCTTTTGTCATAAGATCTACAACCCATTGCCCAAGAGATTTAGTGAAGTGGATTTTCCAATGGGTCATTAATGGGGCCCACGAGTTCCAAACCAGTGGAAAAATATTGTCCCCACTGTTTGTTTTGGTACAGCCCACTGATAATTCCGATCAGGGTGAAATTTGGTTTAAAGGCATTAGACTTGTTGATGAAGCTAATGGACGGTTTAGATTTGAGAAAAACATTACTAGGTGGGTTCCAACATTGGACAACATTTCAAATTCAGACTGCTCCACCCATAGGTGACACAATCACTGCTGTTTCGAGTGGTGTGGGTCAATGGAGAATCAGATCCGTCTGATTTTTTTTTTTTTTTTTACCCATACTCACAAATGACCTGACAAAACAGATGGTCGGCGTGGATCTTACAAGTACATCACGGTGGGGTCCAAGAGTGGACAACACCCAGTCCCATGGCCCTCTTTATTTTATTTTATTTTTTTAATCTACTTTTAATGTGGTGTGGCCCACTCAGACCTCAGATCAGGTCCCATTTTGTGCGCACCCCATAAAATGGACTAGTGAACCAGGTGGACGGTGTGGATATACAATATACATCAAGGTGGGTCCCACGAGTGAGGCCCCACGTCAGGCCCCAATGACACTAGCATCAATGACGTCCAGCAGCATCCTCTGAACGTTGGCTGCTCCAACAGTCTCTCTCCCTTCTTCTTTTTTTATTTTTTTCTTTTATTTATTTACTTATTTATTTTAAAGAAAATGTGGGGTCTACTCGAGATCTAGTCCAATCATTGGGTCAGCCACCTCTTTGTGAGCCCAAAAATATCTTGAGCCATAAAATATACCTCACACAATTAATTTAATAAAAGAAATAAATAATAAATTCATGGCTAGCACTAATCCAACGATGTGGGCTGATCCGGTTCATTCATTGACTGAATCTGGACAGATTAAGCAAAAAGAAAGAAATAGATGGGTCAGATGTATTTGATTTGGTCCCACAGCCGATCCCACTCTCTCTCTCTCTCTCTCTCTCTCTCTCTCTCTCTCTCTCTCTCTCTCTTCTTCTTCTTCTTCTTCTTCTTCTTCTTCTTCCTATGAATGATATGCCCACACTGTATTTATGTAGAGAGGTGGTTGGAGTGAAATAAAATAATCTTTATATGTTCCTAATTTCGTAAAAGGCAAAAAAATATATTCCTGCCAGAGGTAAAACTTATCCCTAATCTTCCCTCTCTACTAAGAAATCTCTAACCAACCAGTCAATATTTCCTTTTTGTTCATAATTGAGAGATTTATTCATTTAAACCTTGTTTTCTATCATTACACAATTTTTAAACGACCAGAATTTTTTTGGTCGATATAGCTACCCCTCCTAAAACAATCTCATCCTCAAGATTCGGATCCTAAGTAGTATATAAAATAATCATGTTTTAAATTAGTATAATTGCCATATTACCTATGTACTATGTTCTTACACATATATAGTAGTATGTATTTTGCTAACTGCAAAATTACAGATTTTCACTATCTACCCCCTTAGAAAAATTTCGACGTAGTAGGTTTACCCACTTAGAGATGTCTAAACTAAATTCTAAATGTTTAGAAATATTATAAGTAAGATTTATATGTTTTACATTACATCAAAAGTGTGGGAATCCTATAAGTTAATTTACTAAGTTTTTGTTTAACACTACACCTGATAGCATCTATTTTATATTAATTATAATGAGAGTCCTCTACCCACAAAATAAGGAAAAAAATAAGTAAAGACTCTCTATCGATTAAATTAGTAGAACAAGAGTTTCAAAAATAAATTTGATGTGATTGTCAATCTGATTAGGTTTGTGAGGCCTTTATATAGACGTCTCTAAATACCCTTAGACATGACACCTTAGATTATAATAACCTTGGGAGTAAAGGTGAGAAGACTAATTGATAAGTTCAAGTTAAAAGTTTTGTTTTTTTTAGAAATGATTGTTCAGGTCTAGTTGGCATAGTTTATCGACCTCCCTGAGTTGTTACGTTCATATTGGCCAGCATGCCTCATTGTGTTACAAAATGATTTTGTTGCTACTTCATCATTGTCACCATCTGATTTAATAACATGTATGCCACATCCCACGACTAAGCACCGCAGCTCTCAAAATGTGGGTGCATTGCTAACAATCGATTACTTAAGCCAGCCTCCCCTAGGTTTGTTGCAAGTGGGGGAGGTGCAGGATTTTGTTGTTCCTCAACAAACTTTTTATCTTCTACATCATTCTCATCTTGGCCTTGATTTGACACTTCTTCAACTAATACCATGGGGTCTACTACCGGTCCATTGATCACTGTAGCACTAGTTGAAGGGATAAGATTGTGAAGGCTTCTAGTCTTCTTTGGAGCTATAATCACCTATAAAAAAGGAACTAGGCTTACTGAAAAGAGACTACTATGGGTCTACAAACCTATCTAGACAGATTTGCTTCTATTTATGAAGGTTGTTTCCATTGTTGATTCACCAACAAATTTATGCGGGTGGTATAATAAGTTTGGTAGCCTATCATAAATTTTTACTTCATTCCAATAACTATAGAATTTCCTAAAATTCTTACTGTACAATCTATCCGAAAATAGATAATTTTTTACCAGTCTATAAATATTCCTGAATATTGTATAATCACTCATAGTTTATCATTTTTCAACTATTTTTTTGCTAAACTATACTTATCCATCTGGGATTAAGATTTTGAATCGCCTCAATCGGAGCTGAACTTTAATATATACGAATTTTACAAGTAACTCCAATTCTACTACCAATTGTTGTCTAGTAAGATAATGCTCAAGGTCATTCTAGTATTGATCCACTACTGTATAAAATTTATTTTTAAACCAAATTTTTTTATGTAATTTTTGTTATGAGTATACATACTACTATAAAATTATAAATTATTCCTCTAATTATAAAATTTTATAAAATTCATACAGTCTAATCTATTCAGAATTTGGATAATTTCTGACTAGTCTATATAAATTTAGTAAATTTGTATAATAACTGATAGGTTCCTAATTTCTAACTATTTTTTATCTGAACTACACTTATCCAGCTACGGTCAAGATTTCAAATCACATCTATCGGAGCTATAATTTAATAGATATGAATTTTGCAATTGACACTAATGCTATTGTATATTGTTGTCTAGTAGGATTTTGTATCATAAAAATTATCTAAAAATACCAATTACTATAAAGCGAACTATAAATCAATTATCAAGAACAATAAAAGACCTTGAGTCCATATTGGACTCTAGATGAGCAGTAAACGTTCCAATTTGCTTCTATTTAATATAGGGATCTCTAATTTTGGTTTCTAAGTTCTCCACATTTACAACAATCATTTTGGGAAGGTCTTAAGTTTGGTTTTAATTTCAGGAGTCTACCAATTATATTTAAGAGTGGGAATATAACCTACAGGTCATTAAATTTTTAAAGGAATTATGGACAAAATTAATATTTTTGTATTTTTAGGTGGGCCTAACTGGTGTGGATCTACATCATGGTGGGCCCCACTGGAAAATAGGTATAGGGTGTGGATATACATCACATACATCAAGATGGGGCCCACTGGATGAACAAATGGATGGTGTGGATGTATAACACATACATCACTGTGGGCCCCATTAGAATAACATATAGATGGCACAAGTGTATCTAAAACATGTAAATCAAGGTGGGCCCCACTGAAAAACAGATGTAGGGTGTGGATATACATCACATACATCAAGATGGGGCCCACTGGATGAACGAATGGATGGTGTGGATGTATAACACATACATCACTATGGGCCCCACTAGAATAACAGATGCATGGCACGAGTGTATCTAAAACACATAAATCATGGTAAGCCCCACTGGAAAATAGATGTAAGGTGTGGATATATATCACATACATCAAAATGGGGCCCACTGGATGAACGAATGGATGGTGTGGATGTATAACACATACATCACTATGGGGCCCATTGGAATAACAGATGGATGGCTCAAGTGTATCTAAAACACATATATCAAGGTGGGCCCCACTGGAAACAGATGTAGGGTGTGGATATACTTCACATAAATTAAAGGTGGGGCCCACTGGATGAACGGGTGGATGGTGTGGATGTACAACATATAGATCATTGTGGGCCTCACTTGATGGCATATACATCAAGGTGGGCCCCACCGGATCTACATCACATACATCAAGGTGGGGCCCACTGGATGAGCGGATAGATGGGGTGGATGCATGTACAACTCATACACACTACAAGAAATTGATCTTTAACCGACGACATCATTCGTCGGTATTTGATATTTTTCGTCGGTAATGATTATTACCGACGAAATATGTTGCCGCTAAGATTGTCGCAAAAAGACCGTGGCTAAAGCTTTTCCCGACGAAAGTTGACTTCGTCGGCAATGATAAAACAAATACCGACGATTAAAATCGACGGCAAAACATTTTAGTTTTGGTAGGAAAAAACCATGTGCTTCATCAGTAAACACAGATTTTACCGACGAATCATTTTGTCAGTAAACCATTATATTCCTCGGTAAATAAATATTAGGGACGAACTTATTCGCCGGGATAAGCCAATAGTATTGACGAAATAATTCATCGGTATAAGTGATATATAGATTGTTGCTATAATTTTTTGAATCTATTTTTACCAACAAAATATTTCGTCGGTATAAGTTTTAACCCAACTATTACCAACGAAATATTTCGTTGGTAATAGTCTGCTTCTTCCCAGATCCATTTGTTTTCAAAATTGAGGAAAAAAATTCCTGATATACACCTGTAAATACACATGTTACAATACATTTTCATCCTATTGACATCCACATCCATCCAAACAAACACGAACCACATCCATTCTTACACAGATAATCCAATCCACATCTACATACAACCCACATTCATCCACGGACAAATACATATCAGTTTAACATTCATGCATAAAATTTAAAAAAAATCACGAAGATGAAGGCGGATGTGGTGGGGCATTGGTGTCAAAGCGTGTAGCGAGAGTCTGAAACATCTCCTGCATCTGTCACTCATGCTCCACCCGTAACTCCTCGATCCTCCACTCCTCCTCCCGTCGCCTCTCCTGCTCCTCTCCTCCTCCTCTCTACGCCTCTGCTCCTCCTCCTTCATACGCCTCTGCTCTTCCTCCCTCTGCCTCTCCAATTACTCTTTAATGTCATCGACAACAACCCGTAGCTGCTGAACCTCTCTCTCTCTCTCTCTGTGTGTGTGTGTGTGTGTGTGTGTGTGTGTGTGTGTGTGTGTGTGTGTGTGATATCAGCTTAGCGTAGGGCGCTCTCACCAGCGACTGAAGCCAGCTCTAGCGAATGTCATGAGCTTGGCACCATGGCCAAGCCCATGCACATATCCATAATGGGTGCCAAGCACCTTAGGATTTCTAGCTCCTTCCGCTGACTACCATCGGGAGTGGGCTGACTACGTATGGTGTCCGTCGCCGCCTGTAATGAAAACATATGAATTTTCATAACGAATTACATGAATGACATTATTATAAATCAATGCAATTAAATTTTACAATGTAAGGATTTTTACCCAATGCTTACTGGCTCTAGGATAAACCCAAGATCCCGTCGCCTGCTGACAGTGAGTCCCTCTGTAGAGGTCTACTAGTCCAGGCTCCTGGCTGGTGACGGAATCTCCGTGCGCAATCGAAAGGAAAGCAGACTTATTATAAATGCATGAAAATAACATATCAACTTAATAATCACCAGTAATTTCTTACCATATCGTAACAATATCATACAAATGACTTTATACCAGCTACGTGGTTCACTTTTAACTTTTTCCTATTTGCAAAATTTATTCTGCTCCTCTTCTGAACATATTATTCATAATACATTGTTATTAATTGTGAATTTAATTGTTAACTTAAGATATCGTAAATATGTAAATATTACCTGAAAAACCTCAAACAAAAATCTCTCGCAGAGTATCCACTAGTCGTCTATAGTCACATGCGGCGGTGCAGACAGTATGGCCTCATCATGCGTCCTACACCGCTTGTACCACTGGTGTAACTCTCTGCGGTACTCCTTGAACTGCTCCCTAACCATGTCGTCGATGGCATGGAAAATATAAGGAACACTCAAATCTAAGACAAATTTATCTTGCAGTTTCATATATAATAGATTAAGGCAATAAACTTATTTCGAAAATAACTTAACCATAATTGAACTTTCGATTAAGAAAATTTTAATTTACTAAAATTTACCTGAAGGCGTTGATGGATGAGCTGCCGCACATCATCTGTCACGTCTGTCCAACTGGGGGTGGTGGCAGGGATTAAAGATCGGCATAAGACACCGACCTCCGACGTAAACAACTTGGCATTGTCCCTAACAGGTTTAAGGTAGTCCTATGGGAACTCTACTGTCACCCTACCCTCATGCGTAAGTCACTCTAAAACTAACTCACGCGTGGGTCCACGTCCTTGTCGGCTGGTTGACGATGCTGTCGCAAAAGAAATATGTAAGTAACAAAATAAACAGAAATCACTAAATAAATATATGTCTAGACTTACATGCAGTGCCCGGTGTATGCTCAACCGAAGGATCAGATGCCTGTGATGCACCATACGACGTCGATACTGTCTGTGTCACATCACGGGTGGAAGGGGTAGATCCGGTGCGCGAACGACCTGATCTCCCACATGGTGCCACTTGGGATCGGGTTTAGGTTTAGATTTTCAAGTTTAGGTTTAGGTTTAGGCTAGGGTTATAGGTTTAGGTTTAGGTTTAGGTTTAGGCTAGGGTTATCGGTTTAGGTTTAGGTGTAGGTTTAGGTTTAGGAATTTGAGATTAGGTTTAAGTTTAGGGTTTAGGGATTCAGATTCGGGTTTGAGTTTCGGCTTAGGTCTTCGGGTTTAGGTTTAGGATTAGGTTAGGGTTATGGGTTTAGGCTTAGGTGAATGTTTATGTTTAAAAATTCGGATTTAGGTTTAGGTTTAGGTTTCGAAATTTGGGTTCGGGTTTGGGATCGAGTTTAGGTTTAGGTTTTCAAGTTTATGTTTAGGTTTAGGTTAGGGTTATAGGTTTAAGTTTAGGTGTAGGTTTAGGTTTAGGGATTTGAGATTAGGTTTAGGTTTAGGTTTCACATTAAGTTTTAGGGATTCGGATTTGGGTTTGGGTTCAGGATCGGGTTTCGGCTTAGGTTTTCGGGTTTAGGTTCAGGATTAGGTTAGGGTTATGGGTTTAGGCTTAGGTGTAGCTTTAGGTTTAGAAATTCGGGTTTAGGTTTAGGTTTAGGTTTCGGAATTTGGCTTCGGGTTTGCGATCGGGGTTAGGTTTAGGTTTTCAAGTTTAGGTTTAGGTTTAGGTTAGGGTTATAGGTTGAGAAATAGGTGTAGGTTTTGGTTAAATGAATTGAGTTTAGGTTTAGGGTTTAGGTTTAGGTTTTAGGGATTCGAATTCAAATTCGGGTTCGGGTTCGAGATTGGATTTCAGCTTAGGTTTTCGGGTTTAGGTTTAGGATTAGGTTAGGGTTATGGGTTTAGGTTAGGGTTATAGGTTTAGAATTTGTTTGACCTTATCAACATGTTTGATGCCAAATAAACATTATAGTGGGCCCTATGAAGTTTTTAATGCTGGCATTCAATCACCATTGTTTTCCTATGGAGTGATCCACACTTGATCTGAGGATGTGCCTCAATTTGGGACATCCTCTAAAATGAGCTATTGCAAATGCAGATGGATGACATAGATGTACAACACATAGATCGAGTTGGGTCCCACAGTCAAGGCCTAACCCACTAAGCAAGTTATGCTTGAAATCGGATTGCGTCCCGAGTTACTTAGTACGCTCAGTTGAGCCCACTGTAAATATATGCAGTTTATCTACACCGTTCATTTGCTTTTCCAGATCATTTAAGGGGTTGAAACCAAAATTGAATCATATCAAAACTCAAGTGGGCCATACCACAAGAAACAGTGGGAAGAATGAGGTAGATCAAAAGCTCAAGTGGACCTCGAAAATAATTAGGGCTACAAAAGTTTTCGACCAAGCTGATATTTGTGTTATCCCTCTTTCGGTTTAGGTCTGTGTGAACTTATGAAGAGGTTGGATTTCAAATAACCTTCATGGTGGGTCCCAGGAAGGATTAAACAGTTAGGGGCACTGTCCCCACCATGATGTTTAGTTTTAGATTTTAGTTTTAGGTTTAGGGTTTAGAGTTTAGGTCTTGAAGACTCAACCAACTCACGGATAGCTCCGATGCACATCCGGGTTTGCTCCACGCAAACACGGGCTGTCCAAATAGCCAAGCCACCCATATTGTTGTCCATAGGAAATGGACAGCTTCATCATGGTCATAACAGCGGTTCCCACCTTTTAGGGACCCCCGCTCAACATCCGTATAGCTCTGACGCACATCCAAGTCTGCTCCATCAATTTCGAGCTAATACATAAACACGGGCTTGTCCAAATGGCTAGGTCACCCATATTGTTGTGCATAGGAAATGGACAGCTTCATCATGGTCATAACAGCGGTTCCCACCTTCTAAGGACTCCCGCTCAACATCCGAATAGCTCCGACGCACATCCGGGTCTGCTCCATCAATTTCGAGCTAATACATAAACATGGGCCTGTCCAAATGACCAGGCCACCCATAGTGTCGTCCATAGGAAATGGCACTACACCATTATTGCAAAAAAACGACGGACCAAGTCCGTCGCATGGTCACACGTTCTTTTGCAAGTCGTTAATCATAAACGACGAATCAAATCCGTCGTTAAATTACGACGGATATAGTCCGTCGTTAAATAAACGACGGACCTTGTCCATCGTAACCTCCAAAACCATCATCGTTCCAGCAATGGATTGTATTCGTCGTTGTAAAAATAACGACGGACCAAATTCGTCGATAATAGTAGGATCTGTCAGTTTTCTTGTAACATCATCGACGGATTGGTCCGTCGTTAATGTTTAAAAAATTAAAAAAAATCAGCACGCATTTGTTGCATTTTGAATTTCTTACACCTGATATCATCGAAGCAATACAAACCAATTCAATACATAAACTAAACTAACCATTTCTAATTCACACATCCATCATTTATTGCATATTGAATTTCTTACATCTTGCGAACTAGCTGCGGACATCTTAAATATCCAATTACATCAGCAAGAAACTATATTAGTTTTTCAATCAACAATGTAACAACAAAATCTTTTGAAACCCTCCAGTTAAGCTGTCTTTCTAAAACAGCAAGGCTTTTAGTGTGCATGGGAAAATTGTGGGACGACCCCGTTCGAATGAGGAATTCCAAGCAAACCGCAAAGCAGAACCTGAAATCATGATTTTGAAAGAACTAATTAAGCTATTGATAAAATAACGACAAGGATGGAGTTTACATAAATGAATTGGCGATATTCAAAACCAGACAAATACCATGAACTCAAGAAATAAAATGTCATATTGATAAGCAGGCGAGTTTTTCATATTGAACTACCTCCGGTTGAGCCAGCTGTGAAGCTATGCTGTGATTGAAAAACTAAAGGCTGTACAGCTGATATTATGATAGCAATGATGTAAACTGGTGGAACTTGCATTAGATCCTGCAATTTCAGCACATGAAGCAAACAATTAGTAAAATAGCAACAAATGCTTGCATAGAAGGTTTCAATGGTCGGCATTTCTATCCCCACTATTTTGTGAAGTGTGGCCAACTTGAGTTTGGGATCTCCATCGTGTTTGGGCTCAGATCCTAACACAAATATCATGGTGGGTGCCACAGATCCTAACACCGGGTTACAAGGTGAGATCCATCCTATCAATCCTTATCACATGGCTGTGCAGCCGAAAACTCTGTGAGGACCACCATGATGTCCACCTGACATCCGATCCTTCCATCATTTTTGGAAGATCCAAAATTCGAGTAAGCCACACCATAGAAAACAATAGGAATGGAAACACCAACCATTGAAAATTTCCTGAGGCCCACGGTCATCCTTAAATACCATCCATTCCTGATCCAAAACTTCTATGGGCCCCAATGAAGTTTTGATGGTGGATTTTCAATTCCCAGCAATTCTTGTGGAATGGCCTACTGAGTTTTGAATGTTACACAGACATGTAGTGGGCCCCACAGTGTTTTAGCTTACACGAGGGACGCGAATTAGCTACTGACAGGTTGAGTAGCTACCTCCTTACACCAACTTATTTGGGCCCCACCATGATGCACTACAAGAAAAAAGGCCTTTAGCCTCACTTCAAAACAGTGGCTAAAAGGGTTGAAAACTGAGGTTGAAGCCTTTAGCCTCAGTTTTGCCTTAGTTTTCCAAACCGAGGCTTCAACCCTCGTGGCTAAAGGCTTTAGCCTCGGTTTTAGCAACTGAGGCTAAAAAGGTTTTATAGCCTCGATTCTTCAACTAAAGCTAAATATATTTTTAACCTCGGTTCTCAACAATTGAGGCTAAAGCCCTTTGCTACGGGAGTTGCAACCTCAGTTTGTACAACTGAGGCAAAACCGAGTTTTTAACCTCAGTTCTCGACAACTGAGGCTAAATCTAGTTTTTCACTTCGGTTCTTAACAACCAAGGCTAAATCTAGTCTTTTACCTCGATTCTCAATAAATAGTGGCTAAAAATGTTTAATTTTTTAAAAATATTTTGCATGTTTCACAATCCAATCATTTAGTTTTAATTCATTCATAAAAGCACAATACCAACAAAAAAAAATAAACCATCTATTTAAGGTTATCAAAACAAACTACAGATGCGCCCTATCACATTAAACTTAGCTTGTAGACATAAAGTACTATAAGGAAATTCACACTAAAAAAACCAAAGTCTACTATCATAATGCTTGCAACAGCTGACATAGTTAGCTCCGATTGGCTAGGCCTCTCCGGTCTGTTCTGCAACCGTATAAAGACGTCAGTCTAGCAACCGTATAAAGATAAGGATTGTCTTCTGAAAGAAAACATATAAGCACACAACAAGGAGCAAGTATTAGTGATTAAGAAAGCAAAATAGATTATCAACAGAAGAAATGTGCCCTTTTATATGTTGAGGTGCACAGGATGCCTCTAACTTTAAGGCCATTTAAGTAAAAGATCATTCAGCCACTTTATTTTGACATCAAGATGTGGCACATCCTGAAATAAGACCATTTTCCCAAGCTAAAGTAAATATTAACTTTAAAATACAGAACATGAGATACAAAATTAAAAACTAAATCACAAAATTCAAGTGCAAGATCCATGCAAAGTACTTGGGTACTCTGGTAGACTCTGATACACCAAGAAATTACTTAGAATTTCACGTGGCAATTTACTCGGCTGAGTTTGACGCGTCTACTATTTAAGTGTCTGTGTATCAAGCATCCTACTCTTGGATTATTTCCTATCAGAGTGGGCCTGCTAAATGGTCATTTAGATGGCACCTAAACAAGAGTCACTAATAGCCTGAGGTTTGAAAAATAAAATTTAAGACAATTGTGTATATAACATCCAAGCTATGGCACCTAAACAAGAGTCACTGATAGCCTAAGGTTTGAAAAGTAAAATATAAGACAATTGTGTATATAACATCCAAGTTGTGCAAAAGGTGCACTACATTATAAAAGGATAACCTGGGTGACAATCAAGACGGTGGTCCATTCATCAGGCAGGCCAAACCAGAGTGGCCCAGCCCAACCCTCACTTGTAGCAATGTGTAGTTGGAAGGTTCAAACATTAAACCCTTTGCATCTACTGATGTGTCTCTATCACTAAGGCAACCACGCATCTATCGTACACTACCTATCTATTTATACATAAAACAATGGTCCTCTATGAACATACAAGCTGTCCAAGAATCAGAAGTCCACATCATCTAAAATGTTTGCAACTAGAATTGCAACCCATTGCAAGAATCAATAGAAGAAAGAAATTATTCATCAAAATTAATCACCAACATGTCTTCTTTGGTTCATACATATGCCAAACACAACAGACTTAAACAAAGAAACAAAGGTTCTAGGCCAAGAGCGACTATCAACAGAAGAAGGAAATATCTCTTTCAAACTGTAACAAGTACAAATTGAGGTACAAGAGCAGGTAAACATCTCTTTCAAAATGTAACAAGTACAAATCTGTTGTCCTATAGGAAAGGGTGGTTTGGATGCTTGTAAATAGAGCTAACTGTAAATAATTTACAAGTAAATGGTTTGCAGTCTGTTTGGATGCTGAAAATGCCTGTAAATCATTTATAGGTTGTAAATTATTTACAGCTTTCAGCCCCATTTGATTTACAGGCTCTCTATTTACTGCCTAACAGCTATAAATGGAAAGATTGGCTCTTCATTTACAGGACTTACACAATTTATAGGCTATCCAAACAAAGATAATCATTTACCTGTAAATCATTTACAGCTAACTGCTAAACAGTATAAGCTATAAATGATTTACACCTGTAAATCATTTACTACTTGAACCATTACAGGCATCCAAACGACCCCAACTGTAACTTTTTTCCTTTTCTTATACTGAAAGAAAAAAAACTGAACAGATAATAAAGGAAAAAAAGATAAATATATACATCATAATCTTTTTAAGATACCAACAACTAACAATCCAGATTTCTTATTATCATTAAGATTCTATTGAATATGATGGTCTTTCGCCGGATACTAGATGACGCATGATTCCAAATTAACATTTGACGAAAAACAAGTGGTAAAAACAACCAAGACTGGAAAGTAGAAAAAGAATACTACAATTCAAAATTGAATGCTTCTTTCTGTTTAGGAAATAAATATAAAATAACATGTACATAAAAAAAAGTGCCGTGAACACTAAGCATGATTTGTGGGTGTTCAGCAGCACTTGTAATTGGGCATACCTTACCTATGATAATCAACATTCATAATGAAGGACAATAAAAAATGGAAATGCAGGGAATCGACTATTAAATATTCTGAAATTTGCTAGTCTTTGTGGTGATCAAAAGGTCTCCCTCCCATCAAATCTTAATAAGACAGCTCATATGGCCAATCAATTCTTGTGGAGAATACCATCAAAATTAAACGGGACTCGGCATAAAAAAAAAAAAGAAAGAAAGAAAGAAAGAAAGAAAGAAGATCGTGTTGAGAAATCCATAAATATTTATTGTTTCGAAGGTTTCCTTCTCATTTGATAAATACTTCAACAATAGAGAACCAAAAGAAGAAATTAGCTTACAAGATACAGTTCCGGGTACCTTTTGATACATTGTGTTTATGCAACAAAAGGGAAAATGTTTATCAGTGTTGTACCATTTTTTGGCTGTTGTTAAATACCAATTTTGCAAGAGCTAACTGATGGGGGATCTTAATATGAGGGTTGATCTTGACAAATCACTTTTTTGTCACAAAACCGTCGGTTTGATGGGCATCATATTTCACAAAACAGGGGTGCCTGATAAACTTGGACCCGATCTTGCCTTTTTTTATGCTGAAGATGTTAGAGGTCAAGAAAGTAGAGATATTCAATGAAAAAATTCAATCCACATTGGTTATCTTCAATTCTTGATAGCAAAATCTAGTAACCAACATATCATTGAATATTAAGAAAAGATATTGGGTAGGTCATTGATCTTAAAGGAATTGACATAACAAAATCTATGCTAGTTTATAAGCTTTGAAGGCGTTCAATTGTCATCTGGCAAAATGGGTTTTCTCAATCAAAACTTGGGGGATGAAGAAAAATATAATCCAGGATGGGCCAGTGTTGAGGAGATAATTAGAAAACTTTTCTTTTTTGTTCTTTTTCTTTTCTTTTCCTTTTTTTACATGCTTCTCTAGCAACTTCAGTGTTAAGCATTAAACCAAAAAATTCTTCAGATTATGATAAAAAAATGAATGTACATTATAATATAATAACAAGGTTCATGAGTGATGAAGCTCAAGTGGGGTGGAACTAAATAACAATTATACTGAAAAGGAAATAGGAAAGAAAAAAGTCATTTGGCAATGGTAACAAACAGATAAAAACGAAGAAAGCAGAGTATCACTATGATCAATTATCGTGTAGAGTATCACTAATTTTTCTGGCTTGATTTGGACCATTGTCCAACTTGTTTTGTAAGGACTTAATTTTATCCTCCAACAAAGCGACTATTACAGCACTTCCAACTTGATAGACATGATTAAATCATGGGCATCTAGATTAAAGTGGAAACCAGCGACAAAATCATATATCAGATAATGTTAAGGAAACGAAAAGCACCATCAAACACTTGCAATGCTTTTGTTAGCCAATAGAAAGCAATCCCATGCAAAATGTTCAAACTTAGCAAATGGCCCATGGATTGGCAACCAATAGAAAACTAGCAGATGTACATTCAGATGGAA
This sequence comes from Liriodendron chinense, assembly GCA_003013855.2. Taxonomy (NCBI): domain Eukaryota; kingdom Viridiplantae; phylum Streptophyta; class Magnoliopsida; order Magnoliales; family Magnoliaceae; genus Liriodendron; species Liriodendron chinense. Next base: position 18,635 of record PVNU02000446.1, on the reverse strand, counting down.
CACTACAAATTCAGCAACGATTCACAAGCAATTCCTTTAGGGTGCATGAAATCCAGTGGTAGAAAGTTGCTAATTTCACCTACTAAATGAATTTACAGAAGTACAGAATGCTATGTGTAAAAATTGAAAATTAGAGATGACGTGCATAATTGACAAATGTGAATTTAAATCGATCGCAACTAATTAACCTACTCTTATCTACTACATACTAGAAATTTCTAACTGCATGTGTATGAAGTATAGACATCTTCCATCTATTCGGCCCGAGCTTAGATGTTAGATTTCTGAACATCAAATCTATGGGTGCAGTTATACATCCAAAGTGGGGCCCACTAGAAGGAAGGTAGTGATTGATAAATCGACTTGCTACGTGTACGGTGGAGAGCACAAACAGGTGAAGAATGATGGACGGAGCTCTTCCCACTTGTTCATAAGTTCACATATACATGGATGAAGGGGAAACAAAAATATAAGCTTAATCCAAAACTTCTGTTCAATCAAATTTTTTTTCAATAGTAGGTATTTAATCCCCACCGTGTAGTCCACTTGAGCCTTGGGACTGCCTCAATTTTAGGCTTGTGCCCTAAAATGATGTGGAAAAAGGGATGGACGGTGTGGATAGTACCTAATCCGCGTCCGTACACTCACTACTGGTATTAGCACGTCAACGGAAAAATCATGTGAATTTTGGATGGTTGTGATGAGCCATGACGTGGCATTAACACGAGCCCATAATCCAAACTTCATACATGAGGAAACGACACCAATTGAGATATTTACCACTATTTTCAAAACATCAGTGACTTATCCGCCATACACGTGTCCATCATACACAGAAATCTTTACTAGCCAAATCACAGGCCCACCGTCGAAGTAAAACAGACACAAATTACACCTAAAAATAACAAATTACACCTCCTAGCTCTTCAATGACCTCAGTTGTCTTCATTTACAATTTTTTATGAGTATAGACTTTACAAATCTCTAATTAGGGATTGGACAATACAAATCCCTAATTTGGGATTGGACAATACAAATCCCTAAAAGAAAAGAAAGCAAAGTTAGGGTTAGGGTTTTTTACCTGGTGGAGGAAGTAGAGGAGAGAGAGAGTAGGAGCAGTTGTTGTACACCCACACGCTGGAATAAAGAACGGGATCGAGAGGGAGGGAAAGAGAGGGAGAGGGAGAGAGACAGAGAGAGAGAGAGGATTGGGGTGAGGGAGAGAGAGGGCTGTGAGTGAGAGAGAGGGGGGGGGGGGGGGGGGGGTGAGACAGAGAGAGACAGAGAGAGCGTGCGTGAGAGAGAGAGAGAGAGAGCGCCTGCGTGAGAGAGAGAGAGAGAGAGAGAGAGAGAGAGGTCTCCTTTTAAAAGAATGAGATGTTACCCTAGTAACACCTTAGTGGGTGTTACCCCTACCGTGTGGGCCCCATTGTGATGCATGTTTTATATATCTATGTTGTCTATCTGTTTTCTCATATCATTCTAGGATATGATCTAAAATCTTAAGAAGATCCAAATCTCAGGTGGACCATACCACTAGAAACAGTGATTAATAACCATTAAAAACGTTTTGTGGGCCATAAAAGTTTTGGATCAATCTCATGTTTATATTTTCCCTTCATCAAGACCTTATTGACATTATCAAGAGCTTGGATTGCAAATAAACATTACCAAAACCTTATCATTGGCTCTTTGGAATTTTTAATGGTGGAGAACTCAATCACCCTGTTTCCAGTGGTATGGTCCACTTGAGATTTGGATCTGGATAATTTTGGAACCTTATCCTAAAATGATCTGTATAAACTGATGGACGGAGTGGATATACAAAAAATCATCCACATGGGCCATACGGTAGGGGTAACACCTACTAAGCCGTTCCCGGGGTAACACCTAATTCGCTACCCTCTGTTTTGAGCAGAGAATAGGTAACACCTAACATGCTTTTTTTTTATCGTACAGAGTAAACTCAGTTGGGCCCACCTAGAATGTATGTGCTTCATATATTCCGTCCATATGTTCTTACAGATCATTTTAGGGGTTGAGCCCAAAATTTAAGCATATCCAAATCTCAAGTGTACCATGCCACAAGAAACAGTGGGAATAATGATTTCCACCGTTGAAACCGTCCACTTGAGACGGAAACATTATCAAGATCTTCCTGATATTATCTAGAGCTTGGATTGCATTCATCCAGATCTTCCTGACATTATCAGGAGCTTGGATTGCAAATAAACATTACGGAAACATTACCTTGGGCTCTTTGGAATTTTTAATGGTGGGCACTCAATCAGCACTGTTTCCAGTGGTATGGTCCACTTGAGATTTGGATTTGCATAATTTTTGGAAGACCATCCTAAAATGGGCCGGAGAAGCGGATGGACGGCGTGGATATACAAAATACTATCCACGTGGGCCGGTAGGTGGAACACCCACGGTGTTGTTCCCGGAAGCGGATTGGCTGGTGCACCCTACACCAGCTTACGTTGACGTGGCGGACGCAGAGCGAGTGCGCAGTCATCGAGCACCGTGTTTGTACGAACAGTTCAAAGTAGATTAAGGCTCTATGGACCCCACAATGATGTATTTAGTACATCCAAACCGTCCATCTATTTTGCGAGATCATTTTAGTGCATGATAAGTAAAATGAGTCATATCCAAAACTCAAGTGGACCACACCAATAAATTTATTGTGGGGACAATGATTATCACCGTTAAAACATACCCAGGGTCCACCATGATGTTTATTTGTCATCCAAACTGTTCATAAGGTCACACGGACCTGGATGAAGGGTAAAAATAAATATCAGACTGATCCAAAACTTCTGGGACCTCCAAAAAGGTTTCAATGGTATACGTTCAATCTCCCACTGCTTTCTGCAGTGTGGTCCACTGGATCGTTGGATCTGTCTGATTTTTTGGGTCCAGCCTTAGAATGATTCCAGAACATGGACGGACGGTTTGAATATAACAAGTACCTCATGGTGGAACCCACAGAACTTGATGACATCACTGCACAAGCTGGTGTAGGGTGCACCAGCCGGACGCGGATTACCTACTGAGAGGTTGAGTAGCGATCCAGCTACTTAAGTGACGTCACTAACTTCTGTGGGCCCCACCATGATGTATGTGTTGTATCCACACCGTCCATTCATTTGGAGAGTTTATTTTAGGACATGAGATAAAGAATTAGTCAGATCCAAAGCTCAAGTGGACCCCACCAAAGAAAACAGTGGGGCTTGATCTCCTACCATTAAAATATTCTTGGGGACACAGAAGTTTTCGATCAAGCTGATATTTGTGTTTTCCCTTCTTCAATGTCTGTGTGAACTTTTGAACAGGTTGGATCTCAAATAAACATCATGGTGGGCCCTAGGAAGGTTTCAACGATCGTGTCACTGTCCCCACTGTTTTCTTTCATGGGGTCCACTTGAGCTTTGGATCTGTCTCATTCTTTAGATAATGCCCTAAAATGATCTCTTCAAATGAATGGACGGTGTGGATACAACACATACATCATGGTGGGCCCCACAGAAGTTGGTGACGTCACTTCAGTAGCCGGATAGCTATCAACATGTCAGTAGCTCATCCGCGTCCGCACCAGCCAATCCCCTTCCGTTCCCCGGATTTCCAGTGAAAGCCTTGCGTAGGAAGTTCCTGCGATGGGAACCAAGGCGGGGCCCACAGTGATTATTTTAATAAATCCACCCCGTCCATCCGTTTTGGGAGCTCATTTTAGGACATGAGAACAAAAATGAACCCGATCCAAGACTCAAGTGGGCCGAAAAAGTGAGGATTGGACGTCCACAGTTGAAATATTTGTAGAGCCACAGGTGTTTCGAATCAGGATAATATTTGTGTTTCATGTTCATCCTAGTAGTAGTGACGTTATGAACGGTATGGATGTCATATAAACATCACTGTGGACCCCAGGGAGGTTTCAATGGTAGTAATTTACCTACCCACCTTTTCCTTTGGTGAGGCCCACTTGAGTCTTGGATCTGGTTCATTTTTGTTTTCATTTACTAAAATGAGCTCCCAAAACGGATGGATGAGGTGGATTTATTGAAAAACATCACTATGGGCCCCACCTTGGTTCCCTGTGCAGGAACTTCCTGCGCAAGGCTTTCGCAGGAAATCCACGCCCCCTTAGGAAGGGGCGCGACTTTGCTGAACCCCGTATCCACCGAGGTGGGTGGATCCCTTATCGTGCCGTCCACTGTGCGATGTCTGTGTGTTACATCCACGCCGTCCATTCATTTTGAAAACACATGGTAAAGCATGATTAAAAAAATGAAGTACATCCAAATCTCAGGTGGACCATAATACAATAAACAATGGTACTCAACCATTAAAAGCTTATAGTGGGTCACAAAAGTTTTGGGTCAAGCTGATATTTGTTTGGTATCTTCATCCAGGTCTTTGTGACCTTTTCAACAAATTGGATGGAAAATAAACATTCCAGTGGTCCCCATGAATTTTTTAATGGTGGGGATTCAATTGCTACTATTTCATGTGGTATGGTCAACCTAAGATTTGATGCATACTCATTTTTTGGGTAATGCCCTAAAATGAGCTTTCAAAATGCATGGACGGTGTAGATGTAAGGTACATACATCACAGTGGCCCCACAATTGGGGATCCACCCAAACCGCGCCTGGAGAAAAGACTTGCGTATTGAGTAAACTCTGTGGGGTCCACACCTTGATTGTGGGGCTTATAGTGATGTATGTGTCTTAAATCCACACCATCCAGCCATTTTGAAATATCATTTTAGGGTATGATACCAAAAATGGAGCTGAGTCAAATATTAGGTGGACCACACCATAGAAACAGTCGTGATTGAATCTCTACACCTGAAAACTTCATGGATTTCACCGAAATGTTTATTTGCCATTATTTTCCATCCAACCTATTTGTAAGGTCACAAACACCTAGATGAATAGATCACAAAAATATCATCTTGATCCAAAGCTTTTGTGGCCCCACAGGAAGTCTTTAATGGTCAATCAGCACTGTTTCCTCTACTATGTCCCATCTAGGACTTAGAATTGCTTCATTTTTTGGAACACGCCCTAAAATGAACTTTCAATATGGATGTACGGCGTGGATGTAGTCACATTCATCAGAGTGGCCCCACGGTCAGGGTTCCCACCCACCAGGATCCGGGTTCTCACCTTTTTTTGTATAATGTCCTAAAATTATCTCACAAAGTGGATGGATCGGTTTAAATTTCTCAAAATATCAATTTTGGTATAATGTCCTAATGTCCTAAACAATACAATTTTATTTTTCAAAATCACATTTTTTTAATAAACTTGTCAACTTTCAGAATTCAAAATGTCAAATTCTTTTTTTATCAAATTTCTAAAAAAATTTCAAAATACAAAATCCTATTTTATTTTAAAAAATTGTAATTTTTTTCAATTTTTTTTCACACTTATAAATTTTATTCTATCTTTGCAGTTTTTTTCAAAATCTTAAATTTTTAAGAATGACAATTTCTTTTTGGTTCTTTGTAAATCCCAAATTTCTTTTCAAAATCTTGTTATTTTAAATCTTAATTTTTCTTAAACATTATTAATTTTATTACAATTTTTTTTCAAACTTCTTAATTTTTTCTCAAAATCGCAATTCAATACATAAACACTTTTTTCAAAATGTCAATTGTTTTTTCAACATATCATTTTCTATCAAATTTCTCGATTTTTTTTACAAAATACAAAATCTAAATTTCTTTTTAAAAATCACAATTTCTATTTTGAAAATCTATTTTTTCAAACCAATAAATTTTATTCAAAATTCTTGATTTATGTCAAAATGCCAACTTTTTCTAAATCCTTTTAAATCCTAATTTATGTCAAAATTCTTTCAGATTTTTTGTTCTTTTTTAATCCTAATTATTTTCAAAATTTTGATTTTTTCTACATTTCAATTTTTCTTATACATTATTAATTTTATTACATTTTTTTTCAAACTCATAAATTTTATTCAAGATTAACTCAACATTTTTTTCAAAATCACAATTTTTTAAACTTTCGGATGTTCGTTTTCAAAATGCTAATTTTTTGAAAATCTAATTTTTTTTATCAAAATATGTCAATATCTTTCAAAATACAAAACCTCAATCTTTCTCAAAGTCTACATTATTTCAAACTTATACCCATCATTCAAACATCTCAATTTATTTCAATATGTCAATTTCTTTCAAAATTCTAGTTCTTTTTTAAATTTAGAATATAATTTTCAAAATCTCGAATTTTTCCAAATCCCATTTTTCTTAAATATTGTTAATTTTTATTAAACTTGTCAACTTTTTTTCTAAAAATCCAATTTTTTTTTAAAACTTATTAAAGAAACAAAATTATTTAAAATGAATTGCGAGATGTATAATTTTCAATTTACGACGGATAATATCCGTCGTTAAATCCAAGAAGGTCCGTCGATAAATCCCAACATCCCGTTTCCGGACGCAGAATTTTACGACGGAGGAAATCCCCCTTGAATACACTACTTCACGACGAATTAGATCCGTCGTAATAAAAACGACGCTATATTCGTCGTTAATTAACAGTTATCGACGGATTCTGGTCCGTCGTACAATTTTGTCGTTCAAACATGCCAAAGCCGGAGGTGGTAGTAGTTAGCGACGGACTGTTTTCGCTTTAACGACGAATATAGTCCGTCGTTATTATTAACGACGAATATTGTCCGCCGTTAAACAAGCCTTTTTAACGACGGACCAAGTTCGTCGTTAAATCAAGAGTTTTTGTGTCGTTTTTTCGCTGTTTTGGCGTAGTGTGGAAAACTTCATCATGATCATAACAACGGTTCCTACCTTCCAGGGACCCCTGCTCAACATCCGGATAGGTCCGACGCACATCCGGGTCTGCTCCATCAATTCTAAGCTAATACATAAACACAGGCCTATCCAAATGGCCAGGCCACCCATATTACTATTTATAGGAAATGAACAGCTTCATCATGGTCATAACAGTACTTCCCACCTTCCCGGGTCCCTCGCTTCACATTCGGATAGCTTCAACACACATCCGGTTTTGCTCCATCAATTCTGAGCGAATACATAAACACAGGCCTGTCTAAATGGCCAAGCCACCCATATTTCTGTCCGTAGGAATTGGACATCTTCATGGTCATAACAGCGGTTCTCATCTTCTAGGGACCCCCACTCAAAATCCGTTTGGATCAACCACTCTTAATCACAAGTATCATGTTCATCATCTAATTTATACTACCAGAAAAATGACCTTTCCCGACGGCCCCGCCTCTCTTTCCCCGACGGCTATGAACCGTCGCAAATTCCTGCAGCTATAAACCCTTGGCTATTCACATAAAACCGTCGGGGAAAAGGGTTCTTATATGCTTTATTCGGTGATACCCTTACCGTGGGGCCCACCTTGATGATTTTATGTTATCCACACCATCCATAAGTTTTTCCATCTCATTTTAGACGTTGGTCCCAAAAAGTGGGTAGATCCAAATCTCAGTTGGACCACACCACATGAATGTGGAGATTTAACGCTTCATAAGAAGTCTATATGACAACATTTAGGGTAGAATCCTAATCCAAAAAACCCTCGCCCCCTCTCGAGCTCCCGCTGCCTCCCCCCCCTCTCTGGTTTCCCTCGCCTCTCTCTCGCATCTCTCACACTCTCTTGTCTCTCATATGTCCTCTCTCTCATCTCTCTCCTCTCTTCTCTATCACGCTCGGGCCACCGTCTCAGTGCCACCACCTGCACCCACTTGCGACAACAATAGACAGCAACCACCCCCTTCTTCCACAATTCTGACACCAAACCCTTGCTGCCGCCACCAAAGCGTCGCTGCTGACCCATCTCTATCTCTGCCACCAAAACCTCACCAGGCCTGACATTACCAGAGCTAGCTCTCTCTCTCTCTCTCTCTCTCTCTCTCTCTCTCTCGCACGTGTGCTGCTAGCAAACCCTCACCAAACCCTCTCGCTCCAGCAACGTTAACGCCCATCAGCCATCTTCCAAACCTCTGTCATCTCTTTGTTTAAGGTAAAAGACATCTCTCGGCCCTATTTTTCTTTTGGTTGCATTTTTTGGAGTTGTTGATGTGGGATCGAGATGCTTATTGTTTCTCTATGATCTCCTAACCATCTATTCTTAAGGCCATTGATCCAAGGTAGGGCCCACCGGTTTAAAAAAACTGGATTACCAAAACATGGGCCCCATATGTCCAAATGCTACATGTTCCATCTGTCAGGAACGGATTCATTGATGGACAATATCAGATGGTTGGGGTCCGTGATATGATTCATCCATGGTGGGCTCAACAATTTGGAAGGTGCTGATACCTTTACAGGTTTTGAGTGATGGGTCTCGCATCTCTCGGCCAAACAATCAGACCTTTTTTTTTTCCAGATTTTCACCCTGTTTGATGATTTTCCTATTAGTTTAGGAAGCTTATTGTACAACTACCTGTGTGGGGCCCACTCTGATGTGTGCACAACATCCAATCTGGACATGATTTGAGCCCCCCCATAATTCTCCTTGGAGGCAAAAAATCAGGCTAATCAAAAATTCAAGTTGGCTACACCATGTGAAATCATGCCTGACACACACCTCTAAGATCACGTGGTGTGGCCCACCTAAGTTTCTTATGTATGGATTTGACAAATGGTAACCATGTGATCAAGGGGCAGGGCATTTAATATGGATGGTCAAGATCATTTACACAAAAATAGGTCCAATCAATAAAATTTATCATATATTTATTAGAATCCATCATGGATAACTTAAGATTAAAAAAAACCACATTTGTTAGCCAATGATAAGTTGATAACCATCCCATCCATGGCTTATAAAAAGCATAAATATAGAAAATAAGGCCAAACCAAGGATGGATTATAGCATTTGATTGGTGAGATTTTTCATTGGTAGCCCCTAAAAATTCTCCTGTACTGATGTACAATTCAGATCGATCGATTGGACTGTCCTAGTGAACTGATGCATAATAAAATATTACTCAGAGAGCTATTAAATACTTGGGCCAGATACGACAATTGATGCACAGGGACACAGAAAATGTATATGTGGCATACATTGGCTCAAATTAATCCAACTAAATTGTGGAATCCATTGTTGCTAACTGAGTCGCAAAATCAGATTGGTTGAACAATCTAATCTCTGTTTTGCTTATTTGTTGAAATAGAACCATTAGATATTTTTTATTTTTAGCTTTTCCTTAAATATCCATCAATCTAACAATCAGGCAAATGATCTTAATTTTTGGTTTGTGATATTCCCATTTTCAAGTCCTGTTTCAACCCCGTGGTGATCCAATCACCCAAGTACTGGAAAAAAAAAAAAAAAAAAAAAAAAAACAACTTAAACATAACACCAATCTCAGCCTGTTGCAATCCCCAATCTATACTAAACCCACCCCAGTAGTTACTGGGTGTTACCTTAATCGTAGCACCCTAACCTTGGCATTTACCTTGATGTATGTGTTGTATATCCAAGCTGTTCGTAAGTTTTTTCAACTCATTTTAGTTTATGGTCCAAAAATCTCATTATTGCACAGGTTTGTTCTTCGTACATATAAAGACCAACTATCATATAATGATTCACAGGTACATACATCACTCATTTTCTTTTCAACAATTTCCTTCCATTATGAATGAGATTCTGATGAAACAATTTCCTTACATACATCACTCATTTTTTCCAGATCACCCCACTCTGTTGTCTTGGTGTCATTCATGAAAAGATATAGAGGTAAGAGATGATGATTTAAAATGTAATGAGTTCTAATTTGTGGATTGTTTGTTTTCCTCATGAGTTTGAGTGAGCAAATGTTTGGGATGTCTTTTTTTATTTTCTAGTTGTTACTTGGTATCTATGGCATCGGATTGGGTCAGATCGTGGGTCAACTTGCCCAACATGCTTTTGCTACAGTTTTGCATCGAGCTAAGTGGTGGGTTGGATTCTACTCGAAGATGTGGTTCTCTAATATATAATATCAATTAATAGTTGACATGAGCCCATTTTAAAATGACACCCAAACACACCCTCTTAATCTATGGACATTATAATTTGCATCCATTATCTGTAGCTCCTACCTTTGTTAAGTCAAAGACTGAAAACATGGTCTCAGTGGGATTCCATCTGGATATGTAAGTCACTTGTATTGGTAGTATTGTCTCCTCACACATGTTGGTGTTTTTTTTTTAGGCAAATCCATATTACTTTTGAATCGTGAATTGTTTTCCATGGATTCAACTCAAATTGCAAAGTAATTGGATTGTAAGTAAAACTGGAAATTCGCAAGCATCACATGCACTCTCTACGTGTAGCATAGGTGCAAACCTGGTTAATGTGTGGGACATTTGACCGGTAGCATAAGGTGGACCTCCCCAGAAAGTTAACCTAGTGCTAAAATCAGGCTGGTCAACTCACCATTAAAATTTGTAGTTCTCCTTTTCAACCTGAAAGATTTGGGTTGTTTCCATGGAATCGATGTTCGAATTGCATTATCATTGAAAGATGGGTGCTCGTTTTGTTGCAGGAATCTTATCTTGTCTGTAAATGAGTTGGGTTACAATCCTTTTTTTTAATTGAATGTGAATTGAAGAAGGTTTAAGATCTGGTTCATTTGTGTGGTAGCATGTTTATGTCTAGTGGTTTTTAGACCTATCTGCATGAAACCTCCAAAATTTTCTAACATGACTCTAATGAAAAGTATTGGTCCCTCATAAGGATAGAAGCAGTCTGATGTAGGATGATGAGCCTCTGGCTATTCAACATTAGAAATGTTCCTTGATATGGTTAGCATTACACCAAACCAGCTTTGGGTATCACACCCAAAGATTTGAGGCTTCACTCCCGAAGGTAAATTTTATGTTTATATGGGATTTACAGATTCTTTTTTTTTTAACTGTGATCTTGAGTATTGCCTCCATAATAATGCAGATTTTCAGCCACTAACTTCTCAACTTTACAAACCAAAGAAACCAATGTAAGAATTGAAAATGACATTCTTGAAGATTCAGATTGTTTTATTGATGCAAATTCACAGGATCTTGACAAATTCAGATTTTTTTATTTTTTATTTTTGTTCTTTCTTTATTAAAAAAAAAAAAAAAAAAACCAGATTGAGGCAACAATTTTCTCCTGAGTTGGAGCAAGAGGATGGTGGATGCTTTAGTATGTTTCTTTCTTGTTATGTGTCCTCTTTGACAATTTAATAATGTTGTTGATTTGATAAACCCTGTCCACCATGTTTATCAGGATCAGTCCCACCTGGCGTAGCTACATCCAATTGCCTTGATAGACCCATTCAAAACTTCAAACACAGGTAGAATTCCTCAGTCTAAAACATTGTGGCCATTAAATTGGTTAAGGGTGCACATAGACGGTACCAATCTGATGGTGATTCGACTAATACAACAGTGAGTCCAGATCTTTCCTTTGATATTGATGGTCAACCACTATTACGCTATTACCTTTGTTATTAACCCATTTCTTATGGTAGATATTTGTTTTAAAAAAGGGTTGCATTTCTCCACTTATTTGTCATAATTAGCAAGAATTCTGCTAGTCTTCATTCATTTATTAGCCAGAATGATTGTTGAGCTATTTTACTAAATTAACAAAGTTATATGTATGACATCCAGTCCATCCAATAGGGTTGCCCCATCTTGGGTCCAGTTTGTACATTGTGCGCATCAAGCATCATACAATGGAATACATACTGATTTGATGTGCAGGGAAAGGATATGTTAGAGAGGAATTGGAATGTATACATGAAAATTTTTGAAGTTGGATACATACTGATTCTTGTTGTTGTTTTTTTTTTTTTTTTTTCCTTTTTGTATTTCGTCAATTGAGTATGTTTGAGCTGAAGATTTTTGCAATCCTATCTATGTTACAGGTGGGCACACCCTTTTCTTGCTTTGTCATCCTCTTATTCTCCACTATGGTAAGTTATTGCCTTAATGAACATTTTCTCTGATTTTTATGGATTTTTACAGCATAATTCAGGAATTATGATTTTGGGTGGGCCTGTGTTGGTTTGAGACTGGATTTTGAACTGTTTGGGGCTGGCTTGTTTGGCCAGGCCTATTCAAAATTTTAATTCTCTGTCTCTTATGGTTCTCTTTATTTAAGAAATTCTATATTTATTTAAGATATGCCTTAAGTAGCTTATCTTGATTTTTTACTTATTAAACTGAAGTGATTGAGTAACTTTAAATAACAAAAGCTACTTATAATTGATCATAAACCAAACTCATCTTAAATAACTTATCTACTGCTGTAAGTAGAAAAATTAACTTATTTGGTGGTGTATCCAAAATTTTACAATTTCTGCGCCTTCTTCTTCATCTCAAATAACTTCTACAATTTCTGCGTCTTCTTCTTCATCTCAAATAACTTCTTCATCCACAATTTTAGCTTCTTCTTCTTTAGTTTATATTAGATCATGATCTAGCCTGAAACTACAACTGATCTAAAGTTCAAACCACAGCAGATCTTGAATCTCCAACTCAGCTCAAAGGTCAGATCTGCACCTCAACTTGAAGCACTGATCACAGCTCCATTGAAGCTCCGATCACAGCTCCATTAGAGCTTCGATTTTATCCCCGTTGAAGTTCTGATTTCTGCTCTGTTAAAGTTAGATCTGAACTCCAATTCATATTGAATTCGAGACAGTTTTATCAGATCTTAAACTTATAGTACTTTATAGCTGTTCTTGAACTTCATTTCACAACCAGATTACAGCCCAGTTAATGACCAGATCCGCACCCAATTCATAGCTGATTTCTTTGCTCATTCATGAGCTGATTTCTGCACTCAATTCATGGACAATTTCTACCTGCTTACATGAGCCAATTTGAGCTTCTTTCATAGCAGATGTCCAGCTGAGTTTACAGTAGATCTTAAGCTCTAGAGCATGTCCTGATCATGGCCCATTCCTTGCCCAGATCACATGCAGATCATGGCCCATTCCTTGGCTGAGATCATGATCAGATCGCTGCCCATTTTAGGATCAGTTTACGTGGCCCATCTGCAGTCCATTGCATGGCCTGTTTCATGTCCATTTCATTCTATTCCATGTACATTTCAGGTCCATTTCATGGCCTGTTTCATGCACATTGCATCAAACAGGCTACCTTGCTGGCCATTTGTTGTCTCTGCTATTTCATGTCCATTTCATTCTATTCCATGTACATTTCACGTCCATTTCATGGCCTGTTTCATGCACATTGCATCAAACAGGCTACCTTGCTGGCCATTTGTTGTCTCTGCTATTTCATGTCCATATCATAGCAAGTTGTTGTCCCTTTAAGATCAGATTAATAACATGTTGATACAGCTACCTTGCTGGCCATTTGTTCTCTCTGCTATGCATTTAACATCACGGCTGTCCAGGCCTTCTTGCTGCTCAGATTGTGGCTCATCTTTTGTCCCAGATTGTAGGTCATCTTGCTGTCCAAATTGTGGCCTGTTCTCTGTCCAAATCGTGGCCCAGGTGCCATCCGAACCAAACTGCTATCCACACATATATACCAGTTGTCCATTACATATTGGTGTTGTCCATTACAGATAGGTGTTTCCCATTTCACATAAATGCTGTTCCAACACAGCTAGTAGTTATCCAGGCAGTGCACTTCATACACATGCAACCCATAGGCCACCAAGCTGTCTAGATTTCTAGCTAACTAGATTACTAACTTGCAGTCCATTTTCCTTGATAACAATCCATTCAACCTTATAATTGTACAAACTAATAGCTAACAGTCCATCACCATCACTTTCTCCCCCTTTATGTAAAACCGCGTTTTTTATCGACAGATGATGATGGCCGATCTCCTCCTTGAGATCTTTCACCACACAATGAAGATGATGGCCCGCTCTTATTTGACACAATAGAGAACACTATCCTACTTATATAGTGAAGATGAGGTAAGATTTTATTATTACTATCTCATCATTTAAGTATCATCTTACTGTTTATATGTGCGCTTCTTGGGATTTATACATTTTATAATGGTGAGATATCTTGCTATGGAATGGACAAGTGAATGCATTAAATATCATGGTTCATGTGAGATTCTTTTGGTGATTTTGTGATGCTTATGTGATTAATGAATGTAGGGAATAAAAAAAATTTGGGTGGTGGCAGAGCCGTTGTAAATAGTACTTTTTTTTTCCTGGTACCACCCAATTTTTTATTCCATGTGTTCATTAGTCATATAAGCATTACAAAATTACCAAAACAATCTCACATGAACCATGATATTTAATGCATTTACTAAACAAGTTAATGATTTTACAATGGGCCAGCACTATTGTTAATACTTTCTTTTGCAATGGGCCACAGTAGTTGTAAACGTTTACCCTTTTCACAAAGGGTTGAACCTGATGTAAATTATGAGCATTTACAACTAGCAACACCTGTTTTTTACAACGGTCATGACCTGTTGTAAAATGCATGCTCAAACGTGGATGTTTTTTATGCTAAAGCAACGCCGACGGTCATGAGCCGTCGGAATTTCCGAGGGCTCATCGCCGTCGGAATTTCCGACGGTCAACCGACGGCCCGTAACCGTCGGAAAGCAATTGTGACGCCCCCTTTCCTGACGGCCCATCCAACGGCCAAAAGCCGTCGGCAAAGGGCTTAGCCGACGGCTTTCGGCCGTTGGGAAAAGTCATTTTTCTGGTAGTGAATTACCACTAAATGATAATATAATACAATCAGTCACCCATCTAAGGATGGATAGATTGAAATGCTTTCATTATTTTCATTTAAATGCCCAAGCCTAAATTTCGACAACATCTCCCCCTATCTCTCCAGATATATTTATCTTACATTTAATTTCCACGTCAAGTAGTATCTACACATTTTGTGGGTTATCAACAATGGAAATAAACATAAGAAACATATCCAGAGAGAATAGGGGAGATACCGCACGAAACTAATGACAGAGCACGTAAATGACAAATAACAAAAATATTCTAATCTATCTAACCTTGGCCTGTCCAACAGGACAATTTGGCAGATTTCCATACTTACAAAACACACTTTATCTATGCTCGGCAATATAGAAATCTCCAAATGGGCTAACTGATTGTATTATACTACCATTCGTGGACAAAAAATAACTATTAATAATATGCCAAATACATCCACAACATACATCCACATACATCCATAGATATCAACCACGGGTAGCTCCGACGCACATCCGGGTTTGCTCCATCAATTCCAAATACACAAGCACATGAAAATTTGAGAATCATCAAGATCATGAATCAAGTCTAATCACTTACCTAATTAGCTGTTTGTAAGCTTGAGAGACTATATTGTGAAGAATTAAGTGTGGGGCCCCCCATGATGTATTTTCCTTACATCCATGTTCGTTTCAACAGCTCATTGTAGGTCATGGTCCAAATCTAAATCTTTGGTGGACCACACCACAGGAACCAGTGGTGATTGAAAACTCACCATTAACTCCTTGGGGTCCACAGGAATGTTAATTTACCATCCAAAATGTTGATACCTAGATGAATGGACCACATAAATATCTGCTTGATCCAAAACTTTGGTGGCCCACAAGAAGTTTTTAATGGTCAATAACCTTTTTTTTTGTGGTATAGTAGACTACTTAAGATGTGGATCTGCTTAAGTTTTGAGACCATGACCTAAAATGATCTGTCAAAATGGATAGACTAATTCAGGTTGTTTTGTGCACCCCATCATGGCTCATGCCCTGTAATGAGATGGTAAAGTGGATGGAAGTTATATAGCACATACATACATCACTGTACAACCCACAAATTAACTATAACAGTGGGCCCCACCAAACAGTGGACAGCGACGGTGGACCACACAAGCAATAAACATCGGTTAGGGATTTACAAAACTATGGATTTTAATTTCTAAAATTTGAAACCCTTAATTAAAGATTTACAAAACTGTTAGCCCCACCAAACAGTGGACAATGACGGGGGCCTCACAAGCAATGGACATCAACGGTGGGCCCCACAGGCAGTGGACAACGACGGTAGGCCCCACAATTAGGTATTTTAGCCCTTTTAATTTCGAAATCCCTAATTAAGGATTTACTAAATTGGTGGGCCCCACCAAACAGTGGAAGCTAAGGCGGACCCCAGTAGCATTGTTTATCAATAGTGGGCCCCACAAGCATAAGACATCGACGGTGGGCCCCACATGCAATTGACATTGATGGTGGGACCCACAGGCAATGGATTTCGGCGGTGGGCCCCACAATCAATGGACAATGAGAGAGAGAGAGAGAGGGAGGGTTACCGGCGATGGCAACGGTGTACATAGCTCGGTGACAGAGAGCTCTGGTCGCTTGAGGTGGGGGGGCCGCGGGCGCAAGAGAGAGAGAGAGAGAGAGAGAGAGAGAGAGAGAAATGAGGGCGCTGGGGAGTCAAGTGAGACTTAAGACATAACACTTTTACCGACGAATATTTTCGTCGGTAAGAGTGTTTTTAAATATATTAACCAACGATTTTTTGTCGTCGGTAATATGAATTTCACCAAAAGGTGGGGAGTTGCCCAGTATTATCAACGACAACAATTCGTCGGCAATACTTTATTTCACTATATTCCCCGGCGAAAAAATTCATCGGTGAAATGAATTTCCAAAAATGGGGAAGGCTTTTAACGACGAATTCATTCGTCGGTAATAGTATTCACTCTACAGACGAATTTATTCGTTGATGATGAATGTTTTACCGACAAAACAAAGTTTTCGTCGGTAAAAGTATACTTTCCGTCGTTGTAAATGGTGACAGGAACAAATATGGCGGTGGTGGGAAATGGTTGTCTTTTACCGACGAATTATTTATTTCATCAGTAAAAATAGCGTTTATCGACGAAAAATATTTCGTTGGTAAAAACCCAATTTCTTATAGTGACATGACTGTGGGCCCCACTGGATCGCAAATACATTAAGGTGGGCCCCACTAGATATACATCACATACATTAAGGTGGGGCCCACTGTATAAACAGATGGATGACGTGGATGTAAAAAAAATACAGATAGTGGGGCCCACCATGATGTAAAGAGAGGGGTTGAGAGAGAGAGAGAGATGGAAACAGAGAGAGAGCCGAGGGGGGGGGGGGGGGGGGGGGGGGGGGGGGGAATTGGGAATTTTATCGGCAATCCTGAGTAGTTGAGATTTGAGGCGCTGAACTCAATTGTTCATGACTGTCGAATTCTTACTTCAACTTCTAAGTAAATTCGTCTTGTTTATTGGGCGCTTAATTCGATTGTGCTAGATCGTCGAATTTATTGGGCGCTTAATTCGACTATTATGAACCGTCGAATTTAGTAGTCGTTTTTACCGCTTTTTCACGTAGTATCACCAACTCCATTGACTGACCACTAACCAACCTTTGTCTTGGTATAACAATTCCATCCATCCAATTAGTGAGATCCTTTTTCCACATTAAAAGTAACTCCCTAGAGGACCCATTTGATTACCCCATTAAAGAGCTCTTTAGATAGACAGTCTCAGATCTCACCCAAGTATGTCACAAGAATAAGAAAATGTTACTTGCACCATCCCCAAATAAAAACGCTCCCCACATTCTTTAGAAACGATAATCCACATTAACCTTTGATTTGAACGGTTGAAAATGAGTTTTAAAAAATAAATATTTTTTATGCATGATAATAACATATTGAAAACACTTCCAAAATATTAGATTAGCAAACCATTGTAAGGATTACCTTTTTTTTCTTTTTTTTTTCTTTTTGGTTAGTACACTCATCCCAGTACTGTTAGTACACACACCCACATTGTAAGGATTACTTGGGTCTCTACCAAAAAGGCCTCGCAAGAAGGATGGAGGAACCTCCTATCAAAAGCCAAGCGAAAAACAAAAAACATAAAAGGCCCAGCAAAATGGATGGGGAACCTCCTATCGAAAGCCAAAAAGGAGAGAAGATAAAGGAGAACCAAACTCTAAAAGAAAGCCAGGGGGGCCAGAGATCTCGAGCAGGGAAAGCCCAACTTCCCTGATCCGCCTAGCCAGAATTCTTCTTTTTCCTCATCATGCCAAGTCCGGTGTTATCTAAGACTAAATATCCCCTGATAATCCTAGGAAGTTCCAATCTATGTCTGTATAACTTGTCACAACTGCTATCGCTCGCCACTTTAGCTAATCCATCAGCAAGTGAATTTCCTTCTTTCAAGATGTGAGAAAAAAATAAGATTGAGAGGAAGCTGAAATGACTAAATTTTTCCCAGCTGGTACCAGATATTCCATGGGATGAGCCAAACTTGCAAAGCTAGTCTCCATGTGTGAGCATTTTTCTTCTTTTTTCTTTTGGATATTTGGATGATCCCAGTAATGTATCAATTGACATTTGTTAAATTTAGATCAATTCTTTTTGTTGGAGAGCCTTCAAACTGTGTAAGGGTAGAGGAAAGGTTGATGGACAATGTTTTGTGTGCCTAAACCGATCGGCCAACCGGTCTGCAGACGGCTCCGACTGGTCGGGCGACCAGTAGGTTACGAGGGTAGCGTGAACAGGTCTGTGTGAAATTTCCTTTAAACTGTTTTAGTGCTAGGTCCGACCGGTCGACTGCGCATGCATTTTCTTGCGCAT